>WOVY01001188.1:0-327500 GCA_013436015.1 Rhipicephalus annulatus
ATTTGCCTGTGTTACCTGGCCGATGTGGTGATTTTGGCCGGACATTTGAAGAACATAATTATCGCCTTGACCTCGTTCTAACCTGTCTCGAGGAAGCTGCGCTTACAATGAACTAAAAAAAATGTCGCTTTGGAGAACGTGAAACCTTGGCTTCGGGGACACCTGGGGATAAAAATGGCGTGAGACCGAACCCGCAGAAAGTCGCCGCTGTCAGCAACTTCAAGCAGCCGCAGTCCCCCAGGGAGTTGCGCAGCTTCCTGGGCCTGTGTTCTTACTTTCGTCGATTTGTTCTGAATTTCGCTGATAAAGCACGACCACTGACTGACTCGCTGCCAAAGGATGTCCCTTTTCAACTGGACACCAGATTGCGAAGCAGCCTTTAAGCAGCTTCGGTTCATACTGACTTCAGGACCGGTACTACGCCATTTCGATCCTTCTGCTGAAACGGAAATTCACACAGATGCCAGTGGAATCGCCTTGGTGCAGTGCTCGTTCAGCACCATGGACAATGCTGAAACACGTGGTCGCTTACGCGAGTCGTTCGTTGAGCAAGGCAGAACGAAACTTACACAGTCACAGAACAGGAGTGCCATCGCAGTCGTTTTCGCCGTGCACAAGTTTCGCCCATACATCTACGGCCGTCGCTTCTCGGTAAACACCGACCATCATTCTCTATGCTGGTTGGTAGGCCTCCAAGACCCATCTGGACGATGGCGCGATGGGCTTTGCGCTTACAGGAGTTCGACTTCACAGTACGCTACAAGAGCGGTAACCGGCACGCAGACGCCGACTGCCTATCGCGCCTTCCTCTACCGACGACTGAGTGCGACGCTGACAACTTCGACCAGTATATCGGCGCTATTGCCTCCTGAGTTCCCTGATCTCGCGACTTTCCAGGCAGCCCAACAAAAGGACCGCGCCTTAGATTCTCTGTTCGCCTCCGTAAATGAACACGCAAACCCAAGCTCTTTTGTCGTTCATGAGCGGCGTCCTTTACAAGAAGAATTATTCGGACAAGGTGCCCGTCTGCTTCTAGTTGTTCCACGCACTTTACGGGCTCACGTCTTTCGAACCTACAGCGACGACGCAACCTGCGGCCCACATGGGCTTCGCCAGAACGCATCAACGAATCCAGCAAAGCGTTTCTATTGGCCCAAGCGCGACACGACACGGAAAAATACGTTGCTGGATGCGAACAATGCCAAGGCACAAACGTTCCCACGGCTACGCCACCAGGACCTCCCATCCTGTTCCACCTCCTAACTTCTCCCTTCGAGACTGTTGGTGTCGATCTGCTCGGTCCATTTCACGATCGAGCAGTAAACGATCGATGGGTCGTCGTCTGTGTTGACCACCTATGCGCTACGCAGAAAAACTGCTGCAATACCGGCCGCAACGGCCATGCACGTGTCGCAGTTTATGCTTCGCTGTATAATTCTCCGCCATGGTCCTCCACGCGTTGTCATTAGCGACCACGGACGTCAGTTCGTTGCCGACGTCATTGAAGAGATCCTGCGTCTGTCTGCCTGCCATTTCCGCCATGCCACACCTTATCACCCACAGACCAATGCCTCGTAGAGCGCACGAACCGGACTCTCACGAACATGTTGTCTATTTAGGTCGATTCTAAGCACAAAAACTGGGACAAAGTGCTACCCTTACATCACGTACGCGTACAATACCACGAAGCATGAGACTACAGGTTACTCTCCATTTTACCTGCTGTACGCTCGCTCCCCACGATTTTGTTCTCGACACATATACTACCTTTTACACTAGACGTGGAAACTCGATAGCCGAGGACGCTCTGCCGTGCAAGAAAGAAGCTCGTCGCATCGCATGCCTCCGAACCTTGGCATCCCAGCAGCGTTCTAAGAAACGTTACGACGCCATGCCATCACTCTGTATTTATGATAAGGGCGATCGTGTGTGGTTATGGACACCAGTCCGCAAACGTGGTTTGTGCCAGAAGTTCTGGCCCACTATTCCGGTCCATTCGTCATTCATGACCGCCTCAGCGACGTCACGTACGTAATCTTGAGCGTCACAAGCAATGGTCGCCGCTCTAGCAAAATACAATGACACACGTCGCGCGCCTTAAACCGTGCCATATCAACCATCTGAGTGACTCGCCCAGAGCGCATCGTCTGCGAACCGGGAAGTGAAACACGCTAGCGAATAGTGAAGATTCGACGAAGAGGAGGAAGAGACTCGACTGGCTCACGAGCGACGCTGTTGATCCTTCGCTGAGCTACACCTCTGCATTACCCATCTTGTAAATAAACGCGTTCCATCGTCACAATAATATATATATTATATATATATATATATATATATATATTGGTAAAAGTAGAGAAGGAAGAAGTGCAGAAAGGAAAACATGACGTATGAGCCAGGCCACGTCGCCCAGTCATCATAGCGTCACACGAGTCGACAGGATGAAGACCTGGTGGCCACTTCATCAACTGACCAACATCTTCGAACGTCTCAGCAAGACGCAGTGACCGAACATGGACCACGAAAGTACATCCTAACTCTAGACCAAGACCAGCATTATGGACAGCACCATCAGAGGACCTTGAGATCCCCAAGTACACCGGATCAGCGGACGACGGACCCGTACAAGACTTGTTCAACCTTTTCGAGCTCCACGCTACCGCTGCATCGTGGTCGGAACGGGAGATGGTTACGAACTTCAGTGACTACGTTACCGATGAGGCATTTAAATTTTACCTAATTCACATATTCGAGAACGACGATTCATGGCAAAAAATCAAAGAGGAGATGATTGCCCGTTTTAGCGACTATGACCAGGACCTACTCATTGCCAACCATCTAAAGACAACCGCACACCATCGTCAATTTCCTAAGCAGTCCTCAACCATTCGAAAGCCCAGCGCGCATCGACAACTGCCTCAAGACGAAGTGGCACATGAGTTTATACACAGAAGGCCATGCGTATATTGGGAAAAACCCAACCGTCAAGCGCGCCTCCCTTCTGCACGAAAGACGGCATTTCCTAAGTCATTACTTCAGCAGATGACACGAGACGTTGCTCAACCACCTGATGCCCTTCACTCTTGGTCTTGAATACGTGTTCCACTACCTGGGTTTTCGTCACGCGGTTCTTGAAGCGCTCCTATCGCTCCCCACTTGCCTTAAAAGGACGCCTTGCTCATGGTAGAGCAGCTGACGCATGTAGAAAATACCGAACAACGCCATAACTACTCGAAGAGTGAAAATCCTGGTTTTACATCACTTGGCTCTTTCATCACTCACAACGCTCACCTTGCGCCTCACTCGCCCACTACGGATGGGATAGAGCTGCGGAACTCCGAATATACTCAGCCAAGCCCAGGGCCAACCGTCCACATTCATGCATCAGAACAGCTTATCTCCAAAGGTGTGGACACAGAGAAAAGCCCCAAATAAAATCGGACCAAACCAATCCTTTCGCAGTGTCGCCGTCGAGTTCACATCCACCTGATAGCCCAACCAACACAGGGGGCTCAGAAGGATCAACTCACAAGCACTGCCCTGTGCCAGGAACGTTCATTAAGAATGTCGTTGCAAAAACCTCAGCAGATTTTTCTGTCAATTCTGGCGCACTATAATCATTGCCTGACACGAATCATGACACCCTAACAAGTATCGACTATTTTCTGGTCACATCAACCTATAAAGAAAAGCGGGCTCATGTTTCTAAAGGAAGTTCACCTCGTGAGATAGTGCAACATAAGCAATGCCAACAAAAGCAACAAGGAGAGGCTCAGCAGCTAAAACGGCTACACCAACAATGTCAACGAAGAACTAAAGCCTCATCGCAAGCATACTTGCGGCTTAAAGAATGTCGTGAGCAACGACCACCACAACCACCACCGCCACAACAACGATCACTACAGAAAAGACTGATTCTGCATTTCAGCCGTCTTCGCAGAAAGAAAAGTCAAGGCGTTTTTCTGCACTAGCGTTCAAGATTGCGCCTTCGGTCTGAACATCTGCACCATCGCAATAGAAAACTCCCTAAACGCCACAAAACAACCGCTTGTACTTTGCAGGAACACAAGCAGCGCCCAATGATCCACGATCAACGGGTATGCAAACTGCATGCACCGCATTCATGACGAAAAATGCGACGCCAACAAAACTGTCGATTTTGCAAGAAATTCCAGCCTCTTTCATACCACGAAAGAACGCTGGCTGCGTTTCCGTCGGTTTCCACGCCCTAAGCATGCTTATGTCGTCCAGAGTGTAACAGCCAGCCTCACCCACCAGAGCCGTACTTGATAACCCTGGATTGCTGCCCTCTCCTGTGAAGTCTGTGCGATCTTACTGAACTTCAATGTGATGTAAAACTACAGCCCATTTAAACATTTTTTTGTGTAATAGCATTGTTTGTTCATCATGTAGTGTAATATGTAACGCAAGCATTCTTTTGGGGGGAGGGGGAATCCTGTAACGTAAGAAGGTAGCGATAGTTGGTAGAAGTAGAGAAGGAAGAAGTGCAGAAGGAAAAAACATGACGTATGAGCCAGGCCACGTCACCCAGTCATCACAGCTTCACACACACACGCATATATATATTTATATATATATATTACCCGCCTGCCTGCAGGAGACTTTAAGAGGCCTTGAATGGGAAGAGTTTTGGGATAAGAGTTAATGGAGCGTACCACAATAATCTGCACCGATGACTTGCATTGCTGAGTTACTCAGAGGACGAATTGCAACTCATGATTTTGGAGTTAGACAAGGAAAGCAGAAAGGAGGGTCTTAAAATTATTCGGCACAAAACGAAAGTAATGTACAACAACCTCGGAAAAGGACAGCGCTTTGAGATAGGTAAAAGTGCACTAGAAGTTGTAAGAGAATGTGTACTTAGGACAGGTAGGAACCGCGGAGTCATACCACGAGATTGAAGTAACTAGAAGGATAAGAAGGAAGTGGAGCCCATTTAGCGAGCACTCTCGTATCTTGAAAGGTAGATTGCCACTTTGAGAAGAAACAAGTTTGGCTGGTGTAAACGACCTCATCGAATTGTAGTTGGGTGTTTTGTGCACGCTTGTTATAGCGAGAAAACAGCTAGTGTTTATGCGGAAGCATTGAGTTTCACCATTAGGTGCCTTTATAGCATAAAAACTCGCGACTACAACCCGGAAAAATACACAAATTGGCTATATAGCCCACTCACAGAGCCATCATGACAGCGAGCGCAGCGCTCCTTTAGCCAGCAGCGCCCTCTAGTCACGCGCCGAGTGGTCATCGCTAGAAGGACCTTCTTTCCGGCGCCGAACAGCACACTTCCTCCTCAACTACACTGTAATGCCACCTCTCGGTAGCAGACTTGCGCCACTGTTTTCTGGGCGCCACTTGCTCCGCCTGCCGGAGTTAAGCGCCCCTATTCGCGTAGCACCATCACGTGTTCACTGTTGCTTCGTTTCAATTGCTAAGAAGCCAACACTACGCAGACGCCGCCGATGCTTCGCATATTCAGGGCTGATTAAGCGTGGTTGCCATCGGCCGTTGTATATCTCGCTGCAGTTCATCGGTAATGTAGTCATGTTGCCTGTTGATCGCGAGAAATGGAATAGGAGGCGCCTTTCGTGTTGAATTGTGCTACGTACAGCTCATGTGATTAGACGCGGGTGTTGCTATATACAAAGGTTAGCGTTCAGTGAGGAAGATAAACGCTTGGTCATGATCGTTCGAAGGATTTGCTCTTGGCGGGTGCAAATCAATGTTGCATCATAGCCTAGGAAGAAAGAAAGCGCTGGTGTAGCGGGGGGGAGGGAAGTGCTGTTGTGTAAGTGCCCTTTTTGCTTTCCTCCGGGCACTGCACCGTGCTCCCTACTAGGCTGCAGAAATTAGGTGCCTTTTCTTCTTCTTTTTCACCACGATCACAACCAGAACTCTACTGCTCACGCTGAAGTGCTTGGCTTCTTTTATATATCCACGGAACTGCAAGAGTTGCTCTATTTGTATCACCCACAGATACAGTAGTGCATCTGTGAGAAATAAAAATAGTCCATCAAGTGAAAACTCCAAGTACCGCCACCTCGCATCTTTCATTGAGATAGCATTTTATCAGCACCCTCGGCTGTATTTGGCACCGTAGTCGGCGTCGCCGTTGCCGTCCCTCACTGTATATGTATACACTATATAGATGAAAACGCAAGAAAGAAAAATAATCCAAAAAGAGACCCCGGCGCGCGGAATCGAATGTGGGACCTCTGAATTGTGAGTGCGAGGCGTTAGCCACTGAGTCACGAAGGACCACCTTCTTCAATGTTGAAGCGGCAAGCTATTTATATCTACCATTTCCCGGTGGCGATGGCCATCTCAGGAGAGAACTATCATGTTTTCAGCATTACCAGCAAGATTACCAGCATTAGCAGCATTACCAGCAAGACGTCTTCCTGGGTGTTGGGCACGCCCATCGAGCTTTTTTAGGGGTGAAGCTCCTTATAGCGGCACCCGTTCGTCCCTCGTGGCCGTAGTAGTAGTGTGACAAATATTACATTTTGACCTCCAAGGTGGTGCCGGGGAGAGTTTATTCTGTGCGTTGTTGAACAATAAAATATAGTGCTCAATGAACATGTCAATGGCTGCTAAGGGGAAAGGAGAGAGAGTATTTTAGTTAACGCGTACGCTGCGAATTTTTTATTGTTCAACTACGCACAGAAACTTGAAAGAGTTTCTACTTTATACTCGCTGGGCGTAACCTCCTAGGTTTTAGAAAGGTTTAGCGAGCAATGGGCCGCAGTGCCATGAATACAGTGTACTAGTATATGCCATAAACTCGAGGTGGTTAAAGGTGGGAAGTAGACACGGGGCGCAAGCGGTAAGAAAATGTGTGTGTGCCATTTCTCGTTTAGTCCTAGGAATGTCCGCTGGATGGCGGTGCTTCTATATGGGGAATATATGACAAAAAGATGCGAAATGGTGGTGCTTCGAGTGTTGAATAGATGGACGAACGGACACACACACAGATGCATAAATGGACCCATGAACGGACGCAGGGGCGGATGCATGGACGAACGCAGCGACAGAAGCACGAACAGACGCACGCATGAACGGGCGGCTGGACGCATGGACGGTCAGACAGACGGACACATGGACGGACGGAAGCAAGAATGAATGGACGGACGAATGCTTCGCCCCACTCTCCATCTTTCATTCCGTGGACATGCTGCCATTTTTTTCTACACTTCGAAATGAAGTTTGGGTTTCCCACAAAGCCTCCGGACTTGTCAAGTAGAAGTAGGCAATTGAGGAAAGCTGCTCTCGCAGGTAAAAAGCCATGATTTCGCGATATCGAACAGATAAAACGTGATGAAGTTTTTAACCTCATCTCATTGGTTTTAAACACTGGTCATGTATTCTTTCAGTGATACTTCGACGTTCTCAGGTGGAAGGCCCGAGAAGATAAGTGGGTCGCACTGCCGGGCATTGAGGATCCAAGCAGGAATGGTTGGTTGGGCAGGGATGCTGGATGGTCCGGGCTGCGTTTCTTGGGCCATGACTGCGGACGGGTGGAGAAAGCGGTGAGCCGAACGAACCTTAGGGGAACGTGACGTAGGAGAGAACCTAGGGAGCGAAAGCAGCTTCCACCACTCTGCAAGACAGTAGCTGCGTTGGGCTCACGACGTCGTTTATTAGGCAGAAGCGCCTAATCAATGCTCTGAACGAAGAGGAATATATATATACATATATATATATATATATATATATATATATATATATATATATATATATATATATATATATATATATATATATATATATATTGTTATGGCGTTTATTAGCCGGCACACAGCGAGTCTACACAATGGCGACAGTAACGGCCAAAACACGGGGTTTCCGCGCGAGCGGCGTTCTTTTTGGGCAGACCCACTAGAAAGCACATAAGAGTTCGACCCACTTCAGTGTTCGGCGGCTTCTGTACAAGTACCCCGGAGTCGAAGAGGGAGCCGCCTAGCGACCTAACAGCTTGTCACTACGAGCGGGTCATAGTAAGCCTTCAGGCGCTCCACGTTGACTATGTCGCGCCCGCGGCGGCGCATGTCCGAAGATTGTTCAATTGGCTCGATAAGATAGTTGACCGGAGATGTGCGCTCGATCACACGGTAGGGACCTTCATATTTCGGGAGTAGTTTGGAAGAAAGGCCAGTTACACAGGTCGGGATTGAGAGCCACACAAGGGAACCAGGAAGGAAGGTGGGCTCAGAAGTGGCGGAGCCATCACGAATACTTTTCTGCCGCTTTTGCTCATGCGTCGTAAAAGTCTTGGCAAGCTCGCGACACTCTTCAGCAAGCCTGGCGGTCTCGGAAATAGGTGTACACTCAGATGGATCCGGCGTGTACGGGAGTATCATGTCGATGGTGTGTGACGGGTGCCTTCCGTTCAGCAAAAAGAAAGGTGAAAAACCAGTCGTGCTCTGAGGGGCGGTGTTGTAGGCGTAGCTGACGAAGGGCAGTATGGTATCCCAATTCGTGTGGTTGGCGGCGAGGTACATCATCGACAGCATGTCGCCGAGGGTGCGGTTAAAGCGTTCGGTCAGACCATTCGTCTGCGGGTGGTAAGCAGTAGTTTTGCGGTGGACAGAATGGCACTCAGTGAGAATGGCATCGACGACTTATGACAAAAAGACACGGCCTCGATCGCTGAGAAGCTCCTGGGGTGGACCGTGGCGCAATATAAATCGATGTAGTAGGAAGGATGCAACATCACGCGCAGTAGCCGCAGGGAGAGCGGCGGTTTCGGCGTATTGCGTTAAATGATCTACGGCGACGATGGCCCAGCGGTTGCCAGTGGACGTCAGAGGAAGTGGTCCGTACAAATCGATACCTATGCGCCCAAACGGACGGTCAGGGCAAGGTAGCGGTTGCAGACCGGCTGGCTGGTGACATGTGTGCGGACGGTTTGCGGCGTTGGCAAGCGAGACAGGAGCGAACGAACTGCTGGACGTAGCGGTACATCCCGCGCCAGAAGTAGCGTTGTCTAATGCGATGGTAGGTTTTGAATACCCCAGAGTGCGCGCACTGTGGATCAGAATGGAAGGATTCACATATCTCCGACCGCAGACTGCGGGGTATCACGAGTAGCCACTGCCGGCCATCTTAATTGCGTCGGTGTAGAAGGCCGTCACGAATGGCGAAATGGTGAGCTCGACGATGCAAGGTACGCGTGGATGGCGTTGCGGATGGATCAGAGAGCAAGTCGATCAGTTGGGTGATCCAATTATCCTTTCGCTGTTCGGTAGCGATGATGTCAACATTAATGGCAGAAACAACAACCGAGGATACTGAGCAGAGCACGTTAGCTTCAGGCAGAGGGGAGCGCGAGAGGGCGTCGGCGTTAGTATGCTGGCGTCCGTTGCGGTAGAGGACGCGGATGTTGTAGTCTTGTAAGCGAAGAGCCCAACGGGCGAGGCGGCCTGAGAGATCCTTCAATGATGACAGTCAGCATAGTGCATGATGGTCAGTGACGACATCGAATGAACGACCATACAAATAAGGTCGAAACTTTGTAAGAGCCCAGACGATCGCCAGGCACTCTTTTTCCGTGACGGTGTAGTTTGTCTCGGCCCTTGTGAGCGTACGGCTTGCATATGCCACAACATAATCAGGGAACCCGGGTTTGCGCTGCGCCAGGACAGCGCCGAGGCCTACACCACTGGCGTCCGTGTGCACTTCTGTTGGGGCCGTAGGGTCATAGTGGCGGAGAATGGGAGGAGACGTCAACAAGTGGCGGAGCTTCAAGAACGCGTTGTCGTACTCTGACGACCACGAATTGAGGGGCCCGTTACTTCCGAGGAGCTTCGTCAGCGGTGATATAATCGTGGCGAAAATCCGTATGAAGCGTCGGAAGTATGAGCACAGGCCCACGAAACTACGCAGTTCTTTGACGGACGCAGGTTTTGGGAATTCGGCCACGGCCCGAAGCTTGGCTGGGTCAGGAAGAATGCCATCCTTGGACACGACGTACCATAGGATGGTGAGTTGGCGTGCTGCAAAGCGGCACTTCTTCAGATTTAGTTGCAAGCCGGCATTGCTCACACGTGCGAAAACTTCTTTTAGACGTTGGAGATGGGTGGAGAAATCTGGAGCGAAGACAACAACGTCATCGAGGTAACACAAGCACGTGTGCCATTTCAAGTTGCGCAGAACGGTGTCCATCATGCGCTCAAATGTCGCAGGTGCATTACACAGACCAAACGGCATGACGTTGAATTCGTACAAGCCGTCGGGTGTGATGAAGGCCGTCTTCGGTCGAGCGTCATCAGCCAGGGGTACTTGCCAGTACCCCGAGCGCAGATCGAGAGAAGAAAAAAATTGGGCTCCGTGAAGGCTGTCAATTGCGTCGTCGATGCGCGGAAGTGGGTAGACATCCTTGCAAGTGATCTTATTGAGCCGTCTGTAGTCCACACAGAACCGCACAGAACCATCTCTCTTCGCAATAAGAACAACAGGAGACGCCCATGGACTGTCCGAGGGCCGAATGACGTCGCGTCGGAGCATATCGTGAACCTGCTCGTTAATTTGCCGGCGTTCAGCAGGCGACACGCGGTATGGACGTTGCCGTAATGGTGGATGGGCACCAGTGTCAATACGATGCGTAACAGTGGACGCGTGACCGAGAGAACTTCGCCCGACATCGAAAGAAGAACGGTATTCTTGCAACAGGTCTAGAAGCTGGGAACGCTGTACTGACGTAAGGTTGTCATCAATGAATGGGCCAAATACAACAGGAGATGATGGGTCAGAAGTAGAAACAGCACTGATGGTACGTGAATCGGGACAACGCGAGTCTTCGGGTACGTCCAGGACTTGTGCGTCGTCGACTGGTTCCACTCTGCCGAGACATTTCCCTCGAACCAAGGTAACAGTGTACGGGGATGGGTTGGTCACAAAAATAGCGGCGTTTCCCTGGGTGATTTGCACGGTCGCGAAAGGTACTAGCAACCCTTTCCTCCTGGAAGCATGGTAGGATAGCGAAACAAGTGCAATTGTGTCGGAGAGACCGGTGCAGTAGACCGATACGCCCATCGTCGAGCTTGGAGGCGCTATAGTATCGTCTTTCACAAGAATCTTGTTCAGTGTCGAGGGACCGTCTTCTGGCGTCAAATGCGAGAAGGGCGAGAGTTCAATTTCGGCGGCGGCACAATGAATGACGGCGTCGTTGCGGGAGAGAAAATCCCATCCCAAGATGACGTCATGAGAGCATGCAGGAATGATGATGAATTGGGCGACATACAGAACGTCCTGAAGGACAACGCGAGCTGTGCAGCCTGCTGTAGGATTAATACGATGTGAGCTAGCGGTACGAAGGGACAGTCCAGAAATCGGCGTCGTCACTTTTCGAAGCAAGCGGCAAAGGTTTTCGCTCATAACTGATACCGCAGCTCCAGTGTCAATAAGAGCAGATGCATGAACACCGTCCACAAGCACGTCAATGACATTAGATGGGCGGCTCTGAGGGCTTTCACAATGCGATAGCGTCGCAGTCCTTGCCTCTGGGACTGCGACGACTAGTTTTTTCGCTCATGAGCAGAAGAGCTTGGCCGCATGGGGGACAGAGACCGACGTCGTGGAGACGGCGACCTTCGAGCAGACGGACCTGGGTGAGACGACAGTGGGACAGATGGCAGTTCCTCGTTATACGAACGGCTAAGGTGGCCAGCATTAGGAGAAGAAGTGGGAGCCGGCTGTAGTCGAGAGCAATAACGGGCTACGTGACCGGCGTAACCACAAGCAAAGCAGATGGGCCGGTTGTCGGGTGTGCGCCATCGGTTTGCCGGGGTGGGTCTCGCCCGGAACGGTGGCTGTAAAGGCTGCATGGTGGGCTGAAAATGAGGCTGAGGGGTTGCGCCAACATACGCAGCCGGCATACCCGCTGCAAAGGACGGAGGTCGTGCGGCAGCTTCGGCGTAAGTCACTGGTGTAGGCGCTTGAACGACTAAAGGCGGCCTTGCGACCACTTGGGCGTAACTTGAGGGTGCAGGGGCCGGAAGTTGTTGTGGGTGGTACGCAGGCATGACCTCCGCTATTTCCTGCTCAATCGCTCGGCGGATGGGTGGAAGAATGGTAGTGGCCGATTGTTGAGCAGCCGGTTGGTGGGCAAAGGGCAGGAGAGAGAACTGCCGCGCGATTTCCTCACGTATGAAGGACTTGAGATCTGCCAGCAGTGCCACCTGATCACAGCTCGCTTCCAAGCCTGCAAGCCCTGCATCTCGTGGTGTGGAGCGACGGGTCATCAAACGCTGCCGGCGGAGCTCCTCGTAGCTCTGGCCCAGCGTGATGACCTCAGCTACTGTGCCTGGGTTTTTGGCAAGCAGCATCGTGAAGGCATCATCGTCAATTCCCTTCATGACGTTCCGGATCTTGTCTGATTCGGACATGCTGTCGTTCGACTTCTTGCACAAGTCTAGGACATCTTCAATGTAACTGGTGAATGACTCACCGGCCTGCTGAGCGCGTTCGCGTAAGCGCTGCTCGGCTTGCAGCTTGCGAACGGCAGGGCGGCCAAAAACGTTGGTGATAGCAGTCTTGAACTCGGACCAGGTTGCAAACTCGGACGCGTAGTTGGTGTACCACAAACTTGCAACGCCCGCAAGGTAGAACACCAAGTTTGTCAACTTGCCGTCCTCGTCCCATTTGTTGGGGACGCTCACGCGCTCGTAAATGGCGAGCCAGTCCTCCACGTCAGTGCCATCGGCGCCCGTGAAGATGAGTGGATCGCGGATCCTGGGAACACCGGGACATGGGGGTGGCATGGGAGGAGGCGTTTGCTGAGAGGCGTCGTGGGACATGGTAGATTGCAGCGTACGTGAGCGTAGTTCCAAGGGCATCGAAGGGGATTGTAGCACTCTCCACCAATTTGTTATGGCGTTTATTAGCCGGCACACAGCGAGTCTACACAATGGCGACAGTAACGGCCAAAATACGGGGTCTCCGCGTGAGCGGCGTTCTTTTTGGGCAGACCCACTAGAAAGCACATAAGAGTTCGACCCACTTCAGTGTTCGGCGGCTCCTGTACAATATATATATATATATATATATATATATATATATATATATATATATTCATATATATATATATATATATATATATATATATATATATATATATATACCCTATCGGAAAAAAACGAATGGTGGGCATGGTGGAAACCACCACCCACCATTATAGTGGATTAATGTAGTGGGTGAATGGTGGGAAACACCCACCATGGCGCATGGTGGGTATGGTGGGTGCTGCAGTGCCGGCAACACTTGAGCGCGAAATGACGTCAGAATCACCGTGACGAGCTGCCACAAAAATAAAAAAGAATTCTATAAAAACGGTATAAAAAAACACCCGTCCCGTAAAAAAAAAACAAGGCGCCACGGAGGATCGAACGTGCAACCTGCGGATTCCCATTCGAAGACGCTAACCACTGCGCCACACCATTTTTTTTTTCATGGTATTTAATAAAGTACTTGGGCAATAAGACAATATCAAGCGAACAAAAGTACAATCAAATCGCCAAAGTAAGCGCTCAAGCGTTACTCAAAACACTAAATGGATAACACAGCGTGAGTTCCTCACATGAAGAGTTCTTCACATCGTGTTATACAAACAAAAAAGGGGTGAGGTCAAACAGTTCTCTAAGACGGAGTACCAGTCCGGTCTAAAGTCTAGCTCGTCGTAGATGTTTTTTAGGTGGATAGCCATTTGAATGAAGTGTTCGCTTGAAGAGGTGGTGGGCTCTGCATTGCGGTCTTGCATTCGTGTCTTCCACAAGCTGTGCAAACCCATGAGGAAAAACATATCATATGGTACTTCATCAAGTGTTGCTGGCAGAAGAGAACGTATTTAACACGCAATCGCCGTCATGTTGGTGTGGCGCAGTGTTTCGTCATTAATTCTCACACTGCGCCACACCAACATGACGGCGATTGCGTGTTAAATACTTAGTTGCCATACAAACTTAAGGTTCAACTTATGTTTGTCGTGTACACAACATAGACAAGATCTACACCTGCTACTAAAAATTGCACATTTAATAAACACAAGCAACTGCGGCCTGTAACAATTGCCACTATGTTAATGGCACTAGTGCTTTTTTTTACAATTCACAACTTCAAGAAAAAAACCAAGTGAACTGAGGAGCAGCAACAGTTTACCGGCGGGGTCTGCCAAGTTCAATATCCGTTTCGCGCTCGTTCTAAAGGGTGACATCTGCTCACGCTTTATGACGCTTCTAGGCTCATTCCATAGATACGCCCACCTAATTTATTTGATTGAGTATTCGGATGCTTTTCGCGCAATGTAGAGGGCGGTCGCGCCAGCGCAATGCTGTAGCTCTTTCGCTAAAGCAACAACTACAACTACGCTATCATAATGGTTCACCAAGCACACGAATTGCCACGTCTGAGTTCTCGTACAAGAGCTAGAGAAGTGCCGGCGAGTGCGACCGGCGGCTGTCGGTGAGAAGACACTTAATTACGTTCTCTGAGAGTGCTTTAATCGCGTCACATCGATGTTTGTTGCTTCTTGAGGGAACACCATACACAATGAAAAATGCTTCATTTAGGTTAATTGATGCCATATGGCTGCGCTGTATTGTCATACTTAATCGTCGTAATCGTGTATTCTGAAACCCGGAAGCACGGATAACACAATTGTACGGGCTCGGTCGGTAGGCCTAACCTTTGGTGGAAATCATGATAGTAGAACATGTAGTGTACAGATCCCAGCTTGGTAGAATATATAATTTCCCCGCCATTATAAGCCCACCCATCATCTGCTTACTGCTTCCCAGCATTATCGCGATGGTGGGAAGAGTTTCTCAGCTTGGTACACCATGTAGCCCACCATAATAAGCACCACCCACCATATGCTTAGGGCTTCCCAGCATTATCGCAATGGTGGGCAGAGTGTCCCATTATTGCCCACTATCTAGCCTCTGCTTTCCACCATCATTTCCACTTTACCCATCATCTGTACACCATACCACCCAGTATGTCCCGGCATAACCACCATATTTTCCACTGCGTCCCACCATAGCCATCATAATTTCCACCATGCCCACTATTATTTCCACCATGCCCACTATTATTTCTACTACGCCCACCATGTTTTCCAGTATCCACCATGGCAATTTTTCCAATAGGGTATATATATATATATATATATATATATATATATATATATATATATATATATATATATATATATATATATATTTATATATTGATTCCAAATTGCATTGGCATACTTTTTTTTCTGCGGGGGCGCTGTCACTGGAAGGCGGCACTCACCGGCCGCGAGCTTATCAACCAGTCTTGGGCCGTTCAAGAGCCGAAGATGCTCCCCTGGTCCAAGGACTTTGCACTATCACTAGGGGCACCGCCATTGTCAGCGACAGAGGGTGAGACGGACAGGGGATGATCCCCTTTTGCCCCGCCCTGCTCGAAGGAAACTGCTGGGCTACCCTGAGATGCGACATTCGATTTTGCATCCAGCCAAAACTTTTGTTGCAATATACAAAAAAAAACGTAAAAAGTAAAACACGTTACACCGAGTGAAAATTGAAAAGCATTTTTATTCAGATTATTATAATGTTGGATCTTCCAGAACGCGTACTGAAGACAGTATGCCCGGATAAACATTTAGTCCAGCCTTCAAAGAATTGAATCATATATAATTCGCGCTGTTCGCTCGAACTTATGCTGGAGAAAGTGCTGTGTAAGAGTGTAATTTTGATCAAGTCAAACGGGTGATTTTCAGAATTTATATGCAGAGACAAAGGCAGATTTGGTAGGGATTGAACATGTGAACGATATAGTAATTAAAAGTGGTGCAAAAGGCAGTGTCAGAGGCCTATGTATTGAGCTCTGTATACAGCGCAATCGAGAAGGTTATAAACAACAGAGCTGTCAGAGTTAAGGTTTGTGTGAACAGAGGACTTGGAATTTGAATGCGTGCTTTCAGCCACGCTGGTAGCCTATATGTGCTTGCACCATAGATTTATTATACTGACTTTATAAAAAAAGCTGCCCATAGGGCCCATGAAATAAAACTTATAATCACTCGGGCGCCACCCTGATAGAACGACACTCAGCTTTCGGGTGATCTACACTCGCACTTGCCACTGCATGTGGCATTAAGCCCTGGATTTTTTTTGTTTCGTAGATTTCTGTTGCATCGCAGTAAGAGACAGCCACGAAAAGTTGAGTTGTCAGCGAGCTCATGGTAGCACAAAACGCGGGTGACGAGGCACAAGCGAACCAGCTAAATAAGCCACACGGCCCCGCTTCCAAATGTTGAGAGAGGGGATAAGGCGTTTATTAGGATTTTCTACACCGAGTGGCATGGTTAGTCCGGAATTCCATTAGCACGGGCCACTGTCACAAGGGCCCATCGGGTCTTTGTATCGAAGCTGCAGAACAGCGCTGCCTCCCAACCTTCCACGCTGTGTATCAACATTTGTGGCAAATCCCCTTTGCACCCAAACTTTTTTTCGGTACAAGGATTGTGGCACAATGTAGTAAACAAACTGTCAAACGCTTGTCTCAGCCGGAGAAAATTACATGAATTACCATCGTGGCTTTCGTAAAAGTAGTTCATATATACATCACACAATTTCGGTTTCAATATAATACGCTAAGACACTTATTTATGATAAATACTGCAAGAATGTGAGTGTTCTGAACTGATATATTTAACGCTTCTTTCAAATATTGTAATGAAAGCATTGACAACATTCCAATATGTCAGCCCTTTGATGGTTATAGCTTTTTTCGGCCCAGCTTTACATCTAGAGTTTGTATAGCTCCTGTCATCCGGCACAGCCACGGCCGGATGACAGGAGCGGCAAGAGCGTACTGCACGCATGACGCCCCTGTACACTCTTAAATATAAGTCAGTAAAAAGCTAGTAACCACGAGCAAACCATTAGTAACAGCAGCTCTTACTAACCTTCTTGGGTCATTACTAATTTCCTACTATCCTCGTTAGGAAACGCATTAAGGTTGCAACAGTTACTAGGTTTTGCGCACCGTCAGCAACTTTTGTCATGCACGTACTTATTGAACTTTTTTAAATAAACTTCATAGATTATTACTATCAGCGTTCATTTCGTGTTTCTGTAGCTTATTTAAAGTCAGCCTCTTATCGGCCCAGGGGACGGCTTATGCTCTCACATAGTACCTCGTGGTGCTACGGGAGAGCATAAGAGCATAAGTGTTCAGAGCACCTCGTGCTCTAAATCGTAAACAACTTTTTTAAAGCCCCCAGCGTCTAACGACCTATTTAGTAGCACGGGGATGCATTCAAGTTCATTGAGGCAATATATGCAAGCTTACTACCCAGTCTTATGTCTTGAACATTAGGCCATGTTGAGGCGGTAATATGCTAAGTACACTTAACTAATTATTCTTCTTGATACGCTTGTATAAATGTTCTACACTACGTTACCTCGCTCGCCTAAAAAACTGTATGTTGTACAAATAAAGGCGCCTAACTTAACTTAAACAGCCTAGAGCATAGCCGCCCATCAGCATCAGCTGCATTTTTCCAAGTTAGCGCTATAAATACTCCCGAAACCGCTTGGGAACCGTACTTCTTGCGTGGACATGTGCATGTGTGCTTGTCTTCTTTAAGACATTAGGTGCGTAATTATTCAGTGATACACCGAAATGTTGACGCTCGCGAATAGAACTGTTATAAAACGAATGATTCGTGAGGCGAAACGATCGTGCCTAGTAGATTTTTTTGTTAGCAACCGTTACTACCTAAGTTAGAAACAATTACTAACTGCATTAGTAAAGTTGGAGGTAGTAACGGTTACTAACCTCACTTACTGACCGGTTGGTAACATATGTGAGAAGCAGTTAGTAAACCGAACTTAGTAAGTAGTACAACCTTTTTAAGAGTGTAGTCCGACCATGGCACAGCCTTGCCGGATGATCCCATCAGAGGTGTTTCATCATGTAACGCGGACTGAAAGATGGTACTACGGTACAACTATACCGTCCAGTACCGCAAGGGGTCGCCAAACCAAGTGGCGGACGCACTCTCTCGCCTGCCCGCGTCGTCTTTCTAGGAAGAAGAAACGCTGTTTGACGAGGTTGTATCAGGTATCGAAATTCCTTCCTGCATTTTAGAGAGCAGTTTGAGCAGTCCCACTTGCAAGATAGAGCACTGCAACAAAGCAAAATCTATGTGTAATCTTTGTGGCCTGCACACAAGTCCTTATCAGCCAAGCCTCAGCCATTCTTCAAAGAACGTGACGAACTTTCTGTGGTAGACAATCTTAACCTGCGTGGTGAACGGCTTGTGGTTCCCACGTCACTCACGCAGCACGTAATCGCTGCAGCACATATGAGTCGCATCCCGGAGTGGTGCGAACAAAAGCGCGGCTGCGAGAGAAGTATTGGTGGCTGGGCAGGGACCGCCAAGTCGAGCTAGCTATCCAGATGTGTTGCATATGCCAGGAAGCAGACAAGAGCGTCACGGTGCGACCTTCACCGTTGCAACCGGTCCCCTTTCCAGAGCAGCCGTGGCTCAAACTAGGCACGGATATTGTAGGCCCATTCGAGAGGGCGCCCTACAATTGCAGATGTGCAATCACGCTTGTAGATTATTATTTCAAATGGCCCGAAGTGCATTTCTGTAGCGAGATGACAACCAGAACAATAATACGCTTTTTAGTCGCTGTGTTCGCGCGCGAAGGCTACCCAGAAGAGGTTATTTGCGATAACGGTCCCCAGTTTGCATCTCGGGAGTTGGAGGTATTTCTTCAATCGGAATCCAGGTCAAACATTCGTCCGTATACTATCCACAAGCAAACGGCCAAGTGGAGCGCTTTCACAGAGTATTAAAAAGCTTCATTCAAGTGGCGGTTCTTGAGCAGTGACCCTTACGCCAGGCGGTAACAGAGTACATGGGTGTTTACCGATGCACACCGCATGCTACAACGGCAAGGGCTCCAGCTCTTCTGCTACACGGATGGCTGCCAAGAACTCGGTCGGGTGTCGTCGGGCATCCATCGGTAACCTTCTTTGATGACCCTAACTTGGAACTCCGGCGCTTAGGTGAGAGGATAAAGCAAAAGCAACAGAGCAGCAAACGATACACGGACGCTTGGAGGGCTGCAAGAGAAACCAGAGTTGACGTTGGTGACTTCGTCAGAGTGAAGAAACCCACTTCTAGATTTAAAGGTGACCTGGAATTCAGCGACCCAAGAGAAGTGATCAGCAGGAAGGGACCATCTTCGTTTCACCTAGCTGCCGGCAAAACGTGGAATGCATCCAAGTTCTCAGAGGTGCCATGAGCCTCTGCCGCCCTTTACACGTGGGGAGGAAACGGTACAGCTAGGGGAGGAGGATCTCGACCTACATGCGGGGGCCCCACCCCAGAGATAACTACCAGAACTTCAGCTGCTGCTCCTTCGGCTGCGCAGGCACCCACGTCTCCTGCGTACGCTGCGCCGGCACCTATGTCTCTTCCGGCTGCGCAGGCGCACGGGTCGCCTGCTGCAACGCAGGCAGCCAAGTCC
Source organism: Rhipicephalus annulatus (assembly GCA_013436015.1). Lineage (NCBI taxonomy): Eukaryota > Metazoa > Arthropoda > Arachnida > Ixodida > Ixodidae > Rhipicephalus > Rhipicephalus annulatus. The sequence goes on from WOVY01001188.1 coordinate 19,548, forward strand.
CCAGGAGCAGTCACACAACAACGCAGGGTGCAACCACCAAGAAAGAGACTACCACATGAGCGTTATGGCTACAAGGTGTAGTAAGAGAAGTTGTGCTAAAGTGAATGAAACAGACGTATCCAGTGTGGTGGATTGCTTTTGTAAATTGTGTGATTTTGTAGTACTAAAGAGTTACATTAAGTGTACAGGTTGTATTTTTGTATAGTGTTTTTCGCATATGTGCTAAAACACTAAACTACTAAATCACTAATTCATATACTGTTCTCAAGGAAGGGAATGTGTTGTATATTGGTCTGTTTGGTTTCGGTTCCACGATCACTGCCGCAGATGGCGCCAGTGTTGTTTATGTATATAAGCATCCACAAGTTGGAATAAAGGGGCTTTTGTTCCGATGTGCACTCAAGTTTTCTAGTCGTTCATTTATCGGCCGCACACGCCGCCACTACATTGGCGGAGGTAGAGGTAGAGGTGGAGGTAGTAAGGTGGAGGTAGTAAAGGTGGAAGTAGCAACGGTTATAAACTCCCCGTTACTAACCCCACTTACTAACCGGTTAGTAACATATGTGAGAATTAGTTAGTAAATCGAACTTAGTAAGTACTACAACCTTTTTTAAGAGTGTAGTCCGACCATGGCACAGCTTTCCCGTATGATTCCATTAGAGGTGTTTCATTTAACGCGGACTGAAAGAGCGAGAAAGAAGAGGTAGGACGCTCTCGAGCATTGGTGATTCAGCAGTGACCGTTGAGCGCTGGCATTTTCATTCTAAAAAACCATCATATCCGTAACAAATTTGGTGGAGTGGTGCTGGGTAATTTGCCATCCTGGACCCCGCACGAGCAGTTCTTCGAAGAAGCAGACGCTTAGCTGCCCTACTCCCGGACATCATAAACGACGACACAGCAATCCCGTTGAGGTACTAAGCTGCTGCATCCACCTGTGCCACCAACACAGCACAAGGTAACTGTCGACATCGACAACCAGACTACTGGGCACCTGAACCCCTGAACCGCGGATATTCTCAGGTAAAACTGACGAAGACGTGGATGCTTGGCTAAAACATTACGACAGAGTGAGCCGCTACTACGAATGGGGCGCGCCAGCGAAACTCGTGAACGCAGTATTTTTCCTTGCCGGGACTGCCTTGCTTTGGTTTGAAAACCATGAACGTGTCCTCACCACTTGGGATATATTTGTTGAAGAACTGAAGTCCTGCTCTGGGAACACGAGTTGTATGAAAAAGAAAGTTGAGCAAACGCTGTCACGTAGGGCTCATTTGCCTGGTGATACTTGCACAACCTGCATTGAAGAGGTATTTAAGCTTTGCGGGATTGTCAACGCAAATATGTCTGACGAAGGCAAAGTTGGTCATTTGTTAAAAGGCATCGCCGAGGACGTGTACAATTTTCTGATAACGAAAGAAAGCTTGAGCACTCCTTCTATTTTCAAGCAGCAATGTCACACATTCAAGGCATTGAGGAGCCGCAGAATTTTACCCAAGATCAAATGCTTAGACAATGTTCCCACTTTCAAGTATTGACGCCGCCACCTGCGAAGACATTCCTTTTCTCGTACGTCGGGTAGTTCAAGAAGAGCTCGTATAGCTTCAAGCAGGAGACGCTCACCACCAATGCTCGTTCGCCGCGTGCCCCGAACCACCTTACTACTTGATGCGAGAGCGCCACGTCGAAAACTGACCACGCATAGAAACTGCAGATTTCACCCCGCGGCTTTCGTTTTTCCCGACGGGTCACAGCCACCACCGGATGTCATCATCTCGACGTGCCACTGCGGAACTCCGACCGTCGCCAATCAGGCCTCTACTAGAAGTCTACTATGCGTCATCACGAAATGTTCCTGTGGAGCACGACCCGCCTCCGCGTACTTCTGTCACCTCTGCTCCTGGTAATGTAAGCTGACAAGTCTCCGTTCGCTACACATGCGGTCTCCCAGGGCATATTTTGGGCTTTTGTGCCAGCCGGCCGCCTGTGCCGCCACGTTTTCCGACGTACCCGGCTCGTATGCACGAAACGCCTGTGCCGCCCCATTTTTCGACGTACCCGCCTTGTATGCACGAAACCTGGACATCTCACCCTGCCGACCACTGTCCCCGACAGCAATGACCTAATGAATTTCGCGGCGAGTCACCCGCCTCCAAGCGAAGCCTGATGCCGCCTCCGAAACGTTCCCGCCGGTCACCGTCTCCGCGTCGTCGGACGCCTTCCCCGCATCAGCTGGGAAACTAGCTGGTGCGACTGATGGAGGTGCGGTCGCGAGACGGTCAGTTTCTCCAATTCGTCCTTCTGCTGTGATGTTGATGAACAAAGTGCGTGTGTGTATAGACGGTGTAGATACTCTTGCTCTTGTAGACATTGGTGCTGCTATTTCGGTTATGAGTCTTCGTTTCAAGCATATTTTCTTGGGTCACAAAGTTATGTTCGCGTGGAATCGCAAAGAAACTTTTTGTGGAGTTGTAGGCAAAGCGCTATGCCCTTTTGGTATTTTCTCAGCTGTACGCACGATTGGTGGAGAAAATTTTCGAGTTTCACTATACCGCCTCGTGCAACTCATGACCTCATTTCAGGGGTAGAACTCCTTCATGATTGCGGCGCTACGCTTGACTGTGGAACTGGATAGATTATTCTACAAAGTACGTTTTCCGCTGCCATAGTTGACGACTTTCCGACTCTGCCCATCGATGCGCTTTCGTTGTCTGAAAATGTAACGATCCCTGGTCGGACAGCACTGTTTGTTCCTGTATGCTCTCCTCACGTCCGCTCAAGACCCTGCACTGGACTTGTCGAGCATGATCATTCAAACGCCAGGAAGATGAATGTGCGGGTCCCACGGTCTGTCCTCAGCCATCGACGGACATGCTTGTTTGTGGGCGCTCAACGCAGTCTCGGAGCCTGTTGTTTTACCAGTCGGATTCTCGCTGGGAACGTTTGAGGAGCAGGCCACAGTTGACGTTAGAATGGTCTCAGAGACTCCAGCCATCAGACAGACTGTGCCACACTACTCAGCCAAGATCAAACGCATGATCAATAAGTCGTTGCCTTCTTCCGAGCAGCATGTCCTCGAGGAAGTGCTTACACGCTACGCGGGAGTCTTTGATTTCGCTCAAGACAAGCGTTGTTCCATGTTGCCCGAATACCGTATGCACCACTGCATCAACACGGGAGATGATACACCGATACGCCAAAAACCATATAGCGTATCCCCGTCAGAGAGGCAACTGATCGCTGATCAGGTCAACGGCATGCTGCAGAAAGACGTTATTCAAGAGTCAAGCAGTCGCTGGGCAGCTCCTGTTATATTGGCAAAAAAGAAATACAACTCTAGGTGATTTTGTGTAGACTACCAGCGTATCAACGCAGTCACAAAGAAAGACGCGTATCCGCTACCACGCATAGATGATTCTGTTGATTGTTTGCTCTCGCCCACATACTTTTCGTCCGTAGACCTAAGGTCTGGATACTGGCAAATACCAATCCATCGCTCTGACAGAGAGAAGACTGCTTTTGTCAGGCCTGATGAGTTATTCGAATTTAACGTTATGCCATTTGGCTTACGTAATGCCCCAGCTACTTTCGAGCAATATTTATGGACATCATCCTTCGTTTTCTCAAATGGGAGATATCTATGCTCGATGATGTAATTATTTTAGGCAAGAAATTCCACCAGCACAACCCTCGGCTTAGCGTTGTTATCGATTGCGCCAAACAAGCTTGTCTCGTTTTAAACGCAAAGCAGTGTCATTTTGGTGAGCGTCAAGCCCTTGTGCTCGGATATCTAGTCGACAGGGACGCTATACGGCCAGACCCGCAAAAGATCACTGCTGTCCGAGACTTCAAGCAACCAACGTCTGTGAAGGATCTCCGCAGCTTTGTGGGCCTGTGTTCTTATTTTCGCCGGTTTATCAAAGACTTCGCCCAGCTTGCTCATCCTCTTACAAAGTTGCTCTGCAAAAATGCCTCATTCCGATGGATCATTGAGTGTGAGGCTGCTTTCGAGCAGCTTAAGTATTTGCTTACTTCCGAGACCCTCTTGCGCCATGTCGACACGGAGGCACTCACGGAACTGCATACAGATGTTAGTGGTATCGGTGTTGGTGCCATGCTAGGTTCAGTATCACGACAGCCGCAAGCACGTCGTGGCGTATGCAAGTCTTACTTTGACTAAGGCAGAGAGGAATTATATGGTCACCCAACTGGAATGTCTTTCGGTTGTTTTCACCGTCCAAAAACTCAGACCTTATTTGTACAGCCGGCAATTCAAGATCGTTGCAGCTCACCATTCTCTTTGGTGACTCGTCAGACTACGTTACCCAGCTGGCCGGTTGGCTCGTTGGGTCTTATGGCTTCAAGAATACAAGTTTTCTGTGACCTACAAGAGCGGTCGATGTCACGCAGATGCCGACTGCATATCTAGTCTTCCATCTCCGACTGTTGATGCTGCTGATGATGATTTCGATAACTACCTGGCTGCAATGTCATCCAACTTCACTGATTTGGACGTCTTCCGTCACGAGCAACAGCGTGACCCTTCGCTGAAACCAATGATCGATGTGGCTTCTAGCTCTAAACGCGCCACGCCATTCGTAATTCAAGATGCCCTACTACATCGCAAGAATTACTCCAGCCATAGTTTCACACTACTCCTCGTCGTGCCAGAGTGCCTGCGCCTTGCGGTATTCCAAGCCATGCACGATGACATCACGTCTGAGCACCTTGGATTTGCTCGAAGGCTTCACCGTATCCGACAACCTTTTTACTGGCCTCGACTCTGGAAGACCACCACGCACTACGTCGCAAGTTGTGATATCTGCCAACGCCACAAACAACCTACCACGCCATTGGCCGGGCCACTGCAGTCGATTAAGCCACCGACATCACCATTCGAAAAAGTCGGCATAGATTTACTGGGCCCTTTCCCCAAGTCTACCACCGGCCACCACTGCATTATTGTGTGCATAGATTACCTGACGTGGTATACTAAAACGATAGCGGTTGCTTCAGCCACATCATCTGATGTGTCATGGTTTCTTCTTCACTCGATCATACTCAGTCACGGGGCTCCTCATGTGGTGATAAGTGATCGTGGCCGGCAGTTTACCCCTGACGTTGTCGAAGAGTTGCTACGGCTTTGTGGGTGCCAGTATCGGCATTCCACGCCATACCACCCTCTGACTAATGGCCTCACTGAGCGCACCAATTGTACCATCATCAACATGCTTTCAATGTACATCGTGGCAGATCACAAGAAATGGGATGCCGTATTACCTTTTGTTACAAACGCCTTTAATACCGCGAAACACGTGGTCACAGGTTATACGCCGTTCTTTCTCCTCTATGCTCGTCATCCCGAAAGGTTCATTGACACCATACTTCCTTTTTCGACAAACAAAAACGCCAGTGTCGCGCCGAAGAAGCTCGTAGTCTTGCTCGGCTCCGAACTCTTTCCGCCCACGCTTGCGCGAAAGACCGTTATGACGCAGAACACCCGCCTGTGACTTTCGCTACAGATGATTTTGTCTGGCTGTGGACGCCCGTTCGAAAGAAGGGACTTTGTCAGAAGCTTCTTTCCAAATACTCAAGACCATTCGTCATTACTCTGTGCCTGAGTGACGTCACTTACGTTGTTGCGAAAGTGACAGCTCAGAACCGGCGTTCGCGTAAGACGCAAATTGTGCACATTGCCCGATTGAAGCCCTACAACATCCGATCACTTGTACTCACTCGGTGAGCTTCGCCTTGCCCGGAGGAAAATGTAACGCGGACTGAAAGAGCAAGAGAGAAGAAGGGGTAGGACGCTCTTAAGCGATGGTGATTCGGTAGTGACAGTTGAGTGCTAGCATTTGCAGTGTAAATAAACCCATCACATCTGTATATATATATATATATATATATATATATATATATATATATATATATATATATATATATATATATATATATATATATATATATATATTGTAATGATGATTGTAGTGGGTCATGCAAATCTCGGCACACACCGACATTTTCAACCGTGTCATCGACGAAGGCCTAAACCCACAACAGAGGTGTGAGCTTTTGAGCCTCCTTGACAAGTTTCGACCATCTTTTGACAGTCACAGCGCTACTTTAGGTCGCACATCTACCGTATGCCACCAGATCGACACAGGTAATCACCCACAACTACGGCAGCGACCATACCGTGTTTCGCCAACTGAACGCCGTATCATCGATGAACAAGTAGGTGACATGCTAAAGCGAGGCGTCGTTCAACTGTCAAACAGTCCTTGGGCGTCGCCGGTTGTTTTAGTTAAAAAGAAGGATGGCAAGATACGCTTTTGCGTAGATTATCGTCGCCTAAACAAAATAACACGAAAGGATGTTTATCCTTTGCCTCGAATTGATGACACCCTCGACTCTTTACAAGGCGCACAGTTCTTTTCCTCCCTTGATCTACGCTCTGGGTACTGGCAAGTACCCATGAATCCAGATGATAGGCCAAAAACTGCATTTGTTACACCAGACGGCTTATACGAATTTAACGTGATGCCATTCGGGCTATGCAATGCGCCGGCAACATTTGAGCGCATGATGGACACTATCCTACGAGGCCTCAAATGGAACACGTGTTTGTGCTACTTAGACGATGTAGTGGTATTCTCACCCGATTTTTCCACGCACCTTCGTCGCTTGGAACAGGTTCTACGCTGCCTCTGCAGCCGGCCTCCAACTCAACTCGAAGAAGTGTCACTTTGGAGCGCGCAAGCTGACCATTCTCGGACACGTCGTGTCGAAGAATGGCATTCTTCCTGACCCCGCTAAGCTACGTGCTGTTCGCGAGTTCCCGAGGCCCGCGTCTCTCAAGCAGCTGCGTAGTTTCATTGGGCTTTGCTCATACTTCCGCCGCTTCGTCCGAGATTTCGCCTCGATCATGGCGCCTCTGACAGACCTACTTCAGGGAGACCGCAATCTATCTGCGTGGTCTCCAGCTTGCGACAGTGCCTTTGCGAAGCTCCGTGAACTGCTTACAACACCACCAATACTGCGTCATTTCGATTCAAGCGCTCCCACAGAAATCCACACAGATGCTAGCGGTGTCGGTCTTGGCGCTGTACTCGCCCAACGAAAGCCTGGTTACAAAGAATATGTTGTTGCGTACGCGAGCCGCACTCTTACAAGAACAGAAGCAAATTATTCGGTAACTGGGAAAGAATGCCTAGCGATTATCTGGGCCATTACAAAATTTCGGCCTTATCTGTACGGCCGCCCTTTCGATGTTGTTACCGACCACCACGCGCTCTGCTGGTTATCCTCCCTCAAAGATCCCTCAGGACGCTTGGCACGATGGGCTTTACGGCTCCAAGAGTACGACATCCGCGTCATTTATCGCTCAGGCCAGAAGCACGCCGATGCCGACGCTCTTTCGCGTTCACCTGTTTCTACTGATATTGCGAGTGTCTCCATCCAAGACAACTTCCTTCCACTAACAGGACCCATCAACATGGCTGCGGAGCAGCGCAAAGATTCGTGGATTGCGTCTCTGATGGATTACCTATCTGAAACACTCGCCCACCCGCCATCTCGAGCGCTACACCGACAAGCCTCTCACTTCGCCATCCGTGATGGAATACTTTATCGCCGCAACTACCACCCTGACGGTCGCAAATGGCTACTCGTCATACCCAGGCATCTCCGCGCCAGCATATGTGCTGCTTTCCATGCCGATCCGCAGTGTGCGCACGCCGGTTTGTTTAAAACCTACGCCAGGCTACATTTTCGGTTTTATTGGCGCGGCATGTACACATTCGTTCAAAAGTACATTCGATCTTGCACAGAGTGCCAACGCCGCAAGCACGATCCTAGCCGTCCTACTGCACCAATGCAGCCGTTACCGTGCCCAGTGCGACCATTCGACCGGGTTGGAATAGACCTTTATGGTCCTCTACCATATACATCAGCTGGGAATCGCTGGATTATTGTAGCGATCGACCATCTCACGAGATATGCAGAAACGGCCACTCTACCAGCCGCGACGGCACGTGACGTTGCGTCTTTCCTGCTGCAACGTTTTGTACTGCGTCATGGCGCTCCACGTGAACTTTTGAGCGACCGAGGCCGCGTCTTTCTCGCGGAGGTTATTCGAGAACTTCTTGCAGAATGCCATGTGATTCACCGCTGTACTACCGCATATCGCCCACAAACAAATGGCTTGACCGAGCGTTTCAACCGTACTCTTGGCGACATGCTTTCTATGTATGTCGCCTCCGACCACACCAACTGGGATCTTATCCTTCCTTACGTAACGTACGCTTACAACACGGCACCTCAAGCGACGACAGGCTTTTCTCCATTCTTTTTACTTTATGGTCGAGAACCATCATCTCCAATTGACACCATTCTCCCCTACCGACCCGACTCATCCGAAGGCACACCACTTTCCGAAGCCGCGCGGTATGCGGAAGAATGTCGGCAATTAGCTCGCACCCTTACAACACAAGAACAAAGGCTACAGAAATTTCGTCACGACGATGGACGGTCCAACTACCAATTTTCGCCCAACTCTCTTGTTTGGCTGTGGGTGCCCCCCAGTGCTGCTCCTGGTACCTCTACAAAGTTTGTCAGCAGGTAACATGGACCTTATCGCGTCATAGAACAAACTTCCGCTGTTAACTACCTCATCGAACCCCTCACGGCCACTGTGGACCTGCGTCGCCGAGGCCGCGAAATCGTACATGTGAATCGCCTCAAACCATATCACGAACCACTTGTCCTCACGACACCTTAGAACACTTACTTGGCGCCATCTTCAGCGAGGGGGAAATATGTAATGATGATTGTAGTGGGTCATGCAAATCTCGGCACACACATTGTCAGTGCTAAGCACGAGACGCTCGGCCCGGACTGTCGCTGATTTTGATAGCTAGGCCTACGCTCCTACCTGCTCTCGGATAACAGTTTGGACTGTCTCCGTTCTATATTATAATATATAATTTTTATTTATTTCATTCATTACCCAAAAACAAAGATTGCTTAGGTTGAAGGGACCAAAGGCCAATTTCCTATGCCTGACTTGGTCCCTCCACCCATATATTTGCTCAGGTGAAGCGGAACAAAAGATACACATTTCATTGTGGTTTCATTCTGGTATATATAAATTGTTACACAAAGTAAGGTAATTTATCGGGGGGGGGGTTTAAAGGGCCCTGAGTCCGCGATCACAGTATAATGATGATGATCTCCACCACCATGGCTCGTACCCACTCAGGGGGATCACAGTGGAGACAGCGTCGTCTTCCTTCTCTGCCCACGCTTACCTTGTTTTTTCCTGGTAGTGATACTTTGTATGATTCCTCCTCTCTCAGACGAAGCCCTCTGGGCGAGTCATTCTTGCATCCTTCGTGTAAACGGCTTCAGGCGGGCAACATGCGTCAGCTCTGTCTTGCATGAACGTCGGCCACTAGTGGTGACACGTGCAATTTCATAGTTGACCTCGCTGACACGACGGAGTATCACAAAAGGACCGGCATAGTGTACCAGTAGCTTTTGGCTCAAGCCACGTCTGCGTATTGGGGTCCACACCCACACTAGATCACCGGGGGCATGGGTTACATGCCTGTGTTGACTGTCGTAGCGAGTTTTGGAGGACTCTTGCGCTGCCAGTGTACGTAAGCAGGCAAGTCGACGGGTCTCTTCCGCACGACACAAGGTTTCCGCAATTGTTAAATCGTCATGGATGACAAAAGAAAAGATAGTGTCCAGCGTATGTCGAGGTGAGCGAGCGTAGAGCAGATAGAAAGGGCTGTAGCCTGTCGTTTCGTGTTTCGACAATTGAAGGCGTACGTGACGAATGGTAATACTTCATCCCAGTTTTTGTGGTCAGAGGCGACGTACATTGACAACATGTTGATCAACGTTCGGTTTCTGCGCTCGGTGAGACCGTTACTTTGCGGATGATACGCAGTTGAGTGTCGGAACTTGGAGGCACACAAACGTAATAATGATTCGACAATATCAGCGGTAAATTGTCGTCCTCGGTCAATTATTATCACGCGAGGAGGTCCGTGTCAGAGTATGACTGAATGCAACAGGAACTTCGAAACCTGGACTGCCGTGGCGGAACATAAGGCAGCCGTCTCGCAGTACCGCGTCAGGTAGTCGGCGCATACAATTATCCACCGGTTACCTTTTGAGGAGCCTGGAAATGGTCCTATCACGTCAATGCCAACCTTTTCAAAAGGGGAACCGGGAGGCTTCACCGGTAGCAGGTGTCCAACTGGACCAGAGGAGGGCCGCTTGTGGCTCTGGCACTGCGTACAGCTCGCCACGTAGTTCTGAATTGTTTTGCTCATTTTGGGTCAATAGAACCGCTCTTTCTAGCGACTAAGTGTTCGTGCGGTGCCTAGATGGCCAGAGGTGGGGTCATCATGCCTGAGACGCAGAACAGACGTTTGGAGGGCGCAGGAACAACCAGCAGAAAGCGGACGCCCGTCGTGGACAAATTTCTCTGCTAAAGACCATTTCGGATGCAGAATCGGCCTTCGCCTAATGAATTTCTTGCTCCAGAGAAGAGAGCTTTTAAGCTTGGGTCATTACGCTGCTCAGCGGCGAAAGTCACGGCATCTGGAAAGCCAGACGACAGAGAAGCGATAAGGTGGTCAAAGTTATCGGCTTCACAATCTGTCGATGGTTGTGAGACATGTGCCAAGACTGTCGCTGATATGGGCGGCGGTCACAAAAACGTGCGATGTGACAAGGGACACCACAGCTGTAGCATACCGGACTTGGTCGAGGGGCACGTTGTTGCTCAGAGTAACGACTCCTCTCGGAAGGCATGGGATAGTGGTACCGTCCTTCGGAGGCCCTGTAAGGAGGCGATGTTGAGTAAACAGGTGGGCCAAAACTTCGTTCGTAGTTGGGAGGTGGATGACGGGGGAATCCAGCCTGCCATGTGCCTTAATATTGCCACGTTCCATTCCCCAAGTTTTTGTTATCGTTCCGAAACACCACACGATTCTCAGCACAAACCGCGCCTGCAGGTTTCGAGAAGGTTCCGGACTGTAGTAGATCATTTCGATAAGATCACGCCCACTGTGCGAACGGTACAGATTGTTCTGGAACCTACGCCACCGCCAGCGATAACGCTAGAACATTCGACGGCAAGGGTATAAATGCCGACGCGCTTCGCCGCTTGGCAGTTGTTGATCGAAGGCCGACGCTGCGTACGCCGCTATCAGTCCGAGACTGCTATCTGTGCAAGACTACTGCTCTAATTAGACTTTCCCTTTACCGGGCACAGGTTCGCCCAAATAAACAGTTAAATCCCAACACGAAGTTTCCTGTCTTCGGCCACGTCACGACCCAGTGACATCTGGTGGAGGTGCTGCTTCGTTCATGTACCGGACGCCCCCGTCAAGCCGTGCACCCAGCCCCCGTCGCGGAGAAGACACCGACGCCAACCAAGAGCAGCGAACGAGCCGCCGACAGCAAGGTCTCCCACCGGGGTACGGCCTTCTACAAGACAAGGCGCGGAAGACCAAGACCATGACCTCGACTGCAGCGACAATGACAACCGGAGCGTCCCAGACCGCGATCGTCATTCATCAACCCAGGGAACCACCAACGTTCCATGGCTCATCGTTTGAAGACCAGGAAACCTGCCTAGAAACATACGACCGTGTGGCCGCCCTCAACCACTGGGACAACGAAGAAAAGCTCCGTCGTGTATACTTCTACCTGGAAGACACCGCAAGGACCTGGCTAGAGAATCGGTAGTCCACGCTCCGAACGTGGGATGTCTTCTGCGGCGCATTTCTGCAAACGTTCGCGAGCGTCGCTCGCAAAGAGAGGGCCGCTGCTCTACTCGAGACCCGGGTTCAGCTACCAAATGAAAATGTTGGAATTTTCACAGAGGAGATGACCCGCCTATTTCGTCACGCTAACCCAGACATGCCTGAGGAAAATAAGTTCGTTTCCTCATGCGAGGGGTCAAACAGGAGCTCTTCGCGGGACTGATGAGAAACCCACCAAACACCGTTCAATAATTTGTAGCCGAAGCGACCACTATTGAAAAAACCCTGCACATGCGCACCAGACAGTATAATCGTCGCCTGACTGCATCTGCGCTGCTGCTCAAGCCAGTAGCTCCGACGACCTGCGTGAAACGATCCGAGCGATCGTGCGGGAAGAGCTGCGCAAACTGTTGCCTTCGGCGCAGCCTCAAGTGGATTCGATCGCCGACATTGTGCGAGAAGAAGTCCGGCAATCGCTTCGAATTCCTGAAACACCGCCGCCTGAGCCAGAAACTATGAGCTATGCCGCTGTAGTGCGCCACAAAGCTCCTCCCCGTCCACGCCAAAACGCCGCCCCGTCGCACTTCCGTCGCCAGACGCCACCGCCGCCACCACCCCTACCGACGACCTACCGTTCCCAAGCGGGCCAGCGCAGTGCACCGAGGAAAACGGACGTTTGGCGTGTACCTGACAACCACCCGCTCTGCTACCACTGCGGCGAGGCCGGGCACACATACCACCGTTGCCAGTACCGACAGATGGGACTGCGTGGCTTCGCCGTCAATGCACCACGTCCGCAGCCAGGAGATCGGCCACGTGACTTCGCCGACTACCTGGCAAGAACTCAATGGACACCACGAAGTCCTTCCCGTTCGCCGTCGCCCAGCCACCGCATGTCACCGCACCTCCGGCAGTACTCTGGCCCAACGCGGGGCCGGTCTCTTAGCCCGTATCCGGGAAACTAAGGGCAGCAACCGATGGAGGTGCGGTTTCTGTGCGACGAACTACCGAAGATCCTCCGATGACGACGCCGCCGCGACGGAGCTTTTTGAACACAACACCAACCAGGCAAAGCCATGAAGGCAAAAGCTCACTTACCGAAGGTGGCCAGACGACGCAACATGGGAGTAGCGGCACAAGCCGACGCAGCCGTGACCCGACGCCACGCCCTAACTGTAATGCGAGACGGCAAACCAGCGACCTCGACGTTCTTAAAGACGGCCACAGTGTGACTGCTCTTGTCGATACTGGAGCCGACTATTCTGTCATCTGTGGGTCGTTCGCCGCAAAGTTAAAGAAAGTTAGGACAGCTTGGAAAGGCCCTGAATTCCGCACAGCCGGATGTCATCTCGTAACGGCTGCAGGAATCTGCACAGCGAGAGTCACCATTAACGGCCGTATTTATCCTACAGACTTCGTAGTCCTACAGCGTTGCTCAAGAGATGTCATCCTTGGCATGGACTTCTTATGCCTCCATGGTGCTGTCATCAACCTAAAAACAAGGTCGATAACGTTATCCGCAGAAGAAGCACTACCGCCGCGCACACTGTCTGGACACCCTGCCTTGAATGTGCTAGAAGAACAAGTCACCATTCCGCCTCGCTCAAGCGTCATTATTTCAGTCGGCGCTCCTAAATCACCTGACTTGGAAGGCCTCATTGAAGGCAGTCAGCATCTGTTGGTCACCCGAAATATTTGCGTCGCGAGAGGAATTGCAGAGCTGCGGGGAGGCAAAGCAACGGTTATGCTCACGAATTTCAGCAATGAGTACACAAATGTGAGCAAAGGAACAACGGTCGCATACATCGAAGAAATTGTCGAAGCCACCAGTGCTTTCGCCCTCGCCGACTCTGCGGAACCTGCTCAGAGGAACCAAGCCCCTCCCATAGCTTTCGACGTCAGTCCCAGACTTTCGAACGATAAGCAAGAACAGCTCAAGGCCCTGCTCCTGCAATACGAAGATTGCTTTTCGTCGTCATCGAAAACTCGGCAGACCCCAATCACGAAACATCGAACCATAACCGAAGAAAATGCCAGACCACTCCGTCAGAGTCCGTACAGGGTTTCGACGCGAGAACGTGAGGCCATGAAGAGACAAGTTGATGAAATGCTGCGAGATGACATTATCCAGCTGTCCAAAAGTTCGTGGGCATCCCCCCTGGTGTTAGTGAAGAAAAAGGATGGGACCCTACGTTTCTGCGTCGATTATCACCGCCTGAACAAAATCACAAGAAAGGACGTGTATCCTCTCCCACGAATAGACGACGCACTTGATCGGCTCCATAACGCCAAGTACTTCTCGTAAATGGACCTCAAGACTGGCTAATGGCAAATCGAAGTCGACGAAAGAGACCGAGAGGAGACGGCGTTTATAACACCGGACGGCCTCTTCGAGTTTAAGGTGATGCCCTTCGGCCTTTGCTCAGCGCCTGCAACTTTTCAACGCGTTATGGACACAGTACTGGCAGGATTGAAGTGGCAGACTTGCCATGTTTACTTGGACGACGTCGTCGTGTTTTCCTCGAGTTTAGACGAGCATCTTCGGCGCCTTGAAGCTGTACTTCAAGGCATCAAGACGTCCGGACTCACACTGAAGCCAGAAAAGTGCAGATTTGCGTATGAGGAGCTCTTGTTTCTGGGGCACGTTATCAGCAAGTCTGGAGTTCGTCCCGATCCACGAAAAACAGCCGCCATCGCCGACTTCCCGCCGCCCACTGACAAGAAGGCCGTGCGCCGATTCCTGGGCCTGTGCGCCTATTATCGGCGGTTCGTGAAAAACTTCGCCCGCATCGCCGATCCTCTCACTAACCTTACCAAGGCCGACGCGGAGTTCAAGTGGGAAACGCCACAGGAACACGCTTTCCAGGAGCTTAAATATCGCCTCCAGACGCCTCCGTTACTTGCCCATTTCGACGAATTCGCCGAGACAGAAATACATACTGACGCAAGCAGCGTAGGTCTTGGCGCCGTTCTTGTGCAGAGGGCTGACGGACTTGAAAGAGTTATTAGTTACGCCAGCCGATCGCTATCCAAAGCAGAAGCAAATTATTCCACAACAGAAAAGGAGCGCCTCGCCATCATCTGGGCTACATCGAAATTTCGCCCCTACCTCTATGGCAGGCCCTTGAAAGTTGTGAGCGACCACCACACCTTGTTTTGGCTAGCCACCTTGAAGGACCCTTCAGGTCGCCTCGCACGATGGAGCCTGAGCCTTCAAGAATATGATATTACTGTCATTTACTAGTCCGGCAAAAAACACTCCGACGCTGACTGTCTCTCTCGTGCGCCTGTCGACCAACCGCTACCCGACGACCCGGATGATGACTACTTCTTGGTAACGATAACTACCGACGACTTCGCTGAACGACAGCGGGCCGACCCGGAACTTAGGGCCCTAATAGAATACCTCACCGAACGGCCCAACGAACGGCCAATAGGACGGCCTCATTGAGCGGCTTAACAAGACGATCGCCGACATGCTGTCAATGTACGTTGATGTCGAACACAAGATGTGGGACGCCATTCTTCCGTGTGTGACCTTCGCATACAACGCGGCGGTGCAGGAGACGACGCAGATATCTCCATACAAATTGGTCTACGGAAGGAGCCCGGCAACGACGCTCGATGCCATGTTACCCAACTACACCGACGAAGAAAACCTCGATGTGAGCGAGTACCTTCAACGTGCCGAAGAAGCCCGACAACTTGCGCGTCTCCGTATCAAGAATCAACAGACGACCGACAGCCACCGTTACAACCTTCGACGACGCTTCGTGGAATACCAGCCCGGGGAACGTGTTTGGGTGTGGACGCCGATACGCCGACGTGGACTAAGTGAAAGGCTTCTGCTACGGTACTTCGCACCGTACAAGGTGGTTCGACGTCTCGGCCCACTTGACTACGAGGTTGTTCCAGACGGCATCACGAACTCTCAACAACGCCGATCGCGACCTGAAGTCGTCCATGTCGCACGCCTCAAGCCGTTTCATGCACGTTAACGAAATGAAACAGTGTTTTTTTGTATTATTGTTGTATTGTAATTTATTCATTGTACTTTATTGCATTATTATTGTACCTTCATCTTTAGTTAAAGCATCGGGACGATGCCTTTTTTTCAGAGGGGGGCAATGCCACGTTCCATTTCCCAAGTTTTTGTTACCGTTCCGAAACACCACATGATTCTCGGCGCAAACCGCGCCTGCAGGTTTCAAGAATGTTCCGGACTGTAGTAGATCATTTCGATGAAATCACGCCCACTGTGCGAACGGTACAGATTGTTCTGGAACCTACGCCACCGCCAGCGATAACGCTAGAACATTCGACGGCAAGGGTATAAATGCCAACGTGCTTCGCCGCTTGTCAGTTGTTGATCGAAGACCGACGCTGCGTTCGCCACTATCAGTCCGAGACTGCTATCTGTGCAAGACTGCTGCTGTAATTAGACTTTCCCTTTACCGGGCACAGGTTCGCCCAAATAAACAGTTAAATCCCAACACGAAGTTTCCTGTCTTCGGCCACGTCACGACCCCGTGATAATATTCATAAGCGTCTGCTGCGTTGATCGATGGTGGCCATGGTGGAAGAGAAACAACAGTCCACACACGTTCTGGTTCGCTTACGTAATCATTCTGAAAATCGCTGGGGCGATGATAGCTCTGCTGACATCGAAGCAGCTCTTCTCTGACGATCTGCTGTATAGTCAAAGCAAGGTCGTTAGGCGGCGCTGTTTCAACACTAGCCACAGTGGGGACGTTGGACAGGTGGCCGAATTTCGGAGAAATTTGTCGCATCTTGAGGGATTCAAAGGTACGACAGTGCTTCATCACGTCGGACAAGGAGTTCAAGCAGTCCTTTCCAATTATGAAATTGTACACGTCTTCGGCTATACCCTTGGAACGTGTCCAACCTTGTCTTCTTCAGACATCCTCCCATTCACGATCTTGCACAGCTTCAATATTTCTTCAATGTATGTCATACATGTTTCTGCTGGAAGCTGTGCCCTCTGAGACAATGTCTGCTCCGCGCGTTTCTTCTTTGCGTCCGAATCACCGAAGCACTTCTGCACTTCTTCAACAAAACGTTCCCAAGTCGTGAACATGTCCTCGTGGTTCTCGTACCACATAAGGGCGGTGTCACTTAACGAGAATACGACATGATTGAGCTGTTCGTTCGAGTCCCAGCCATTGCTTCTGCTCACCCGCTTGTAGTTCTTGAGCCACACGTCGACGTCTTCTCCTGAGGTCCCGTCGAAGTTTTGTGGCACTCTGTAGTACGGCACGGAACCCATCGGAGTTCTCTAGAATGCAGATTTTTTATGTAGCGTACAGAACTTTTTTGTAAAACTAACAGCCTGTCAAGATTGCTTCTTGAAGTTGTGCCTCAAAATAAATAACAGTAATATGAATGAAAATGAACTGAAGAATAATATAGCTGAAGCTTTAACCAGTTCGGAACTAGAGACGCAAGCTCATCTAAAACCCAAATCGATCAAGACATAGTTGCATGTACTTTATTTAATTGAGGTGCACAACTCAGGTGCTCATTAAAAAGTACACCTAAAAGTTTAAGCAATGAGACTCGTCTGATTTCATTAGTTTTAACCCCGAGAGAACTTCTCTAATCTTCACACTTGTTTTTGCTCTTAAATGAAGTAAATTTAGTTTTACTAACATTCAATTGTAGTTGGTTCAAATCTGGCTAGTAAGAGAGTGAGACCAGGCTTTCATTTGCTTTCCTCTCAAGATCTTTTAGACAGCTGCCAGAGAACTACAAACTTGTATCATGTGTATACATAACTGTAGAAGAAGCCACTGGCACATGAACGATGTAATTTATATAAATAATAAAAAATAGAGGTCCCAGTATAAAACCCTGAGGCACACCTAGTGTTACTGGTTTTAACTGTAAATTATACCTGTGAACACATGTAGATTGTAACCTGTCTGTTAAATAGCTATGTACTAATTCTCGAGCAATACCTCGAATACCATAATAGGATAATCTTTTTAACAGAATATCATGGTTAGCCGAATCGAATGCCTTTCGAAAGTCTAAAAACATTCCCAGGGTAAAGTGCTTGCTGTCTATATTTTGAACAATTTCTTCTTTGCGGCCAAGTAATGCAATTTTTGTAGATTTACTTGCTTGAAAGCCAAGTCGCTTCCAGACAAATGGTTCCTGATCATCGAGAAACATGGTTATCTTTGTTTTTATAACGTTTTCTAACTCTTTCGAGAATATGGGTAATACCGATATTTACCGGTAATTAATAAAATCATTAATATGGCATCCTTTATGTAGGACTGTTACCCTCACAGTTTTCATAGCAGCTGGGAAAGTGCCTGTAACTATCGCTTTGTTGCAAATATGTTGTAAAGATGCCGCAAGTAAATTTGCAACAAAAGTTATTGGAACGGCTTTGATTTCATCGTTACCAGCCGCAGTGTTTTTTTATCCCCTTAAGAAAAGAATAGATCTCCAATTCCCTACATAGCGATAGAAATAGAGAATTCATACAAGAGGAAGTTATGCATTTTTTAAACTTTTAATTGCTTGGCGGAAGACGAATATGTACCAGAAGTCAACAAGTACGAATGGAATTTATTTGACAAAGCCTCTTTACTGCATGAGACATCATCAGTCACCAACGTGCTTGGAATATCACAATGAACAAGGGCACGTTGGTGAGAACAATAAATCTTGACCTGCCGACTTGAGGGAAATGCGTTAGAAACTCTGTTGCTCCCTAGTTTCCCATAGTCACCCCTGACGAAGATTCGAGTTCCAGGCTTCACTAAAGCAGGATTATAGCTTTCCGGTCACCGCCTTTGTGTTTTCTTCTTTTTTTAGTCCAACCAACTTGACTGTGTGGTCACTCTTTGTCCTGCGGATGAGTCCAGCATTTTTGTCGTGAAACGCTGCCCCAATAATTTCTCACAAGACGGCATGCTTTGTGTGTACGACCTCCGGAGAATGCAAAAAAAAACGTGTTCTCCCCGTCCAGATTTAGCGGCAGCCCGTCTTTGACACAGTTTCAATTTCCTGCTAGACACAGATGTTGATCGTTCAGAGAAAGAAAAAGAAAACGAAAAAGCATACACATTGCGTTCAGCAAAGCGACACGTGTGGTACCAACAAAGGTCCTACGAACAAACGGTTGGCGGGAACAGGCCCTGAAGCTAAGCACGCACGAATAGAAACAGTAGCTTGAACTGCTAGGACCAGTTAAAAAAATCAAGACCCCCTGACACCTTGTATATACAGGGCAGTCACGGCGTAGCGCAGCGTAGGGCTTGCAGTGAGCACTGCCTTTGTCTAGTACATGGTACTTGAATGTCTAGAAGTGGCGATGCTTGACTCGCCGTGTGCACTCATAAGCACTCTGGGATCGCCAGCGATGCCTTCGTGTGTCATGAGTTGAGGAGGCAAGGCAGAGGTGTGAAAGAGGATATGATATGATGTCCGTAGCGGCCTCGGTACGCAGCGTCTCTATAAATTTGTGAGGCGAATGGTTTGAAGATGCTCTAGCCTAAATGCTGACATAACTTTAAAAACCGCTTCAGCATCCCTTTAGGTATACACACATGTGCGTGAAATAAAAAAAAGAGAGAGAAATATAGGGATGGTAAGTGTAATAAAACCAATTTTGTTCCTGCCCCACATAAAAATAAAAACTCTCGGTTTGTGCGCTGCGCCGTGGCGTTTGTGTGTATCTGGGATGACTGCGTAACTCACTGTTTTCACGCAACAGCTGCACGATAGCATGCATTAAAAAAAACGCCTCCAACTTTCCAATAAGCAACGGTATTTTCTGCCGGCTAGTCCCTCAGCATCTGAATAATGTCCCCGTCTGTGTGTCTCAATCCAATATGAAAAAAAATACGACGTCCGGCCGCAGCACATACGCCTAGCTTTGCAATTTACCAGCTGTCTGCGCAGATATAAAAATCGGCTGACATTGCTTCTCTTTCCACAGAATCACTGTGTCGCCGGTAGTTCGTAACGTCGTTGCTCTGAACATCTTCATACTCAAGCCAGGAATCGAGAGCCATATAATTTTCAGGACGCCAGTCACCTATCTAAAGTTAACATAAACAGAAACCCACCAGAGTTCTAGCAAGTGCTGATTGTTCACTTCGATGTATAGTCTCTACCTATAAGAAAGTTCTGACGACGACGCTACTTGATTTACACCAATACTTAGAGGAAGTAGCCATGAATAACGACGTGACCTTCATCAGCAGCCTCGCTACGAGGGAGTTTGCCAAAGAAATCATCGGCAATAATGCCAAGGTGAGCATCCTATAAATATCGCTGGTCTCATCAAGAAGTTCATCCTCGTTGGAGCAACTGGTTGGTTGCATGTTACTATAGTGTAGACTTGTGATGTTTTCCTGAATGAGGGCCTTTAACGCTACAGAAGGCTGAAAATTGTGCTTATATTACAGTGCGATGTATCGGCGAGGTATACACAGCAGCATATGTTTGTAAAAAGGTGTTATAATAACCTCCTTGTAGTAGAGTTACATGTGTACTCACAAAACATCGAAGTCGGATGCACTTCGCCTTGATGCACTTCGCCTTGATGCTGATGCTTCGCCTTGATCTGACGGCACAGCGATCCAGTGAAGAGAAGTTGTATTGGCTCGTTACACGAGGTAGTCCTCGCGTGGCACAGGTGGTGCTTATGTACGCCAGCACAGATTACGTCTGCAAAAAAGCCTCTAACATTTTCAACTTTGTGGGCTTCTAAGCAAGTCGCGGCCCTGGCAGCGTTAACGTGAATGTACGAATCGGATTGTTTTCTGGCTGGTTCACGAGTTTATACATGTGGGTATACACCGGAATGCAGTGAATATAGTGGCATGGCCCTTTGTGCAACTCAGCCACTCGCACGCTAACCTAAGCACCCCCCCTCCCTCCCCTACACTAATCACACACACCTTTACACATATTAACACGTATTCAGGAAGACTGTAGCTACGTTGCGGTCATAAAATTTCCTTTTTTTTCACTTTCCTTTACGTCACGTACACATACACACGATTTGCGCGGATTCCTGCTACGAGAACAGTATGTCCATCCTGGTAATACGTCACCAATTGTGTACAGCTGGAAAGACAGATGGCAGGTCGAGAGCTCAAAGGTACTCGTGGTGGTTATTTCATGTACCAACATTGGTGTGGCGTCTGCCTATAAATTCGTTTTTGCTAAGCACTACACTCCATGATAGGAGAGCGCATCGGCAACATGGTGGCCAGACTCGACAGTTTTCTGTAAATAATAAAAAACCGCATTTTCAGCACGGTTTTAGGAGATATACGATACGCATGCTCTCAGAGAGGGCGGGAGCGTGGCGTGTTTATCCGGTCATCTGAATCACACGGCAAAATCGCGCGCCCATCCCAACCACACTGAAAAGACGCAGAGGATCGAAATGGCTGCCGCGCTGCTGACGCAGCTTGCGTGTGACGGGAAAAATAGTTTCGCGCATTCATATAACTTCGTGCTCATTGGAAAATGCCTTGTCAAGATGTACGACAGGCAAAGTCAATGTTGGGCCGTAAACATTGTCAAGGGGTCGTGACGTAGATGAAACAAGCAAACTGTATTTGAAAGATGAAACTGTTTAGTAGGCCGAACTTGTGGTCAGTAAGTTGATAATCAGATTACAGCGATGTATGTGCACTGGCACTATAGCGTCGAACAGAGCATCGGCCATCGAACAACTGACAAGCGGTGAAGCGCGTCGGCATTTATGCACGTGCCGTCGAATATTCTAGCGTTATCGCTAGCTGCCACGTAGGTTCCAGGACAATGTTGAATGTTCGCTAAGTGGGCGTAATTTGAACGAAACAATCTACTACAGTTCTGAAGCTTTTCGAAAACTGCAGGTGCGGTTTGCACTGAGAATTACTAACTGTGAAACGGGGCGGTAGCACATCTTAGGACGGAATGTGGCATCGCTCTCCTCTGAATAAGGCATATCATCTCGATGCTTTAACAAAAGACAACTGTACAATAATAAGGTAAGAAAATAAACAATAAGTACAAGGAATAAATTACAATAACATAGCAACCCCTCCGAAAAACTACAGCCACGAAGTGAATGGTGATCAGTGGGGCGAAGAGTTCATCCGTCTGTTCGTTCGTTCGTTCGTTCGTTCGTTCGTTTGTCTGTCTGTCGGTCTGTTTTTTTTGTATGTGCGTCTGCCTGTCTGCCTGGCTATCTGTACACCTGTTCGTCAGTCCGCCTGTGTGTCCGTGCGTCCATCCGTTCATGTGCCTGCCTGCCTGCCTGCCTGCCTGCCTGCCTGTCTGTCTGTCTGTTCGTCTGTCCGTCCGTCCGTCCGTCCGTCCGTCCATCCATCCATCCATCCATCCATCCATCCATCCATCCATCCATCCATCCATCCATCCATCCATCCATCCATCCATCCATCCATCCATTCATCCATCCATCCATCCATCCATCCATCCCTCAGTGCTCTGTGCATGCGTCCGTTCGTGCTTCTGTCCATGCTTCCGTCCATCCATGCGTCCGCCCGTCCATTCATACGTCTGTCTGTTTGTGTGTCTGTCTGTTGATTTATTTGCCTGATACTGCCGGTTACGCCTGACCCATGACAAGTCTAGTCAAAGAGAAGCTCTTTCGGTTTATTAACGGGCATTAAACGGCTTGAGGCGCACGGCATGGACTACACTACATCAGGTCGTGCACTGCACCGTTGAGAGTTCGTGATGCCGTAAAGAGACAACCTTGTAGTCGTGTAAGCTGAGAAGCCGAATTACTCTGTACGGTCTGAAGTACCATGGCACACGTTTTTCACTCAGTCCACATCGGCGTATCGGCATCCACACCCAAACACGGTCACCGGGCTGGTAATCTGTGAAGTGTCGTCGAAGATTGTGACGGCGGCTGTCGATCGTATGTAGGTTCTCTTCATCAGCGACAATAGGCAGCGTTGCGTGTAGCGTTATGCCCGGGTTTATTCCTCAGACCGATTTGTACGGCGTCAGCTACGTCATCTCCTGTGCGGCTGTGTTGTACGCGAAGGTCACGTACGGAAGAATGGCGTCTCACGTCTTCTGTTCAAGGTCGACGTACATGGCCAGCATGTTGGCGATGGTCTTGTTCAGACCATCAGTGAGGCCATTCGTCTGGGTGTAGTAGGCGGTGGGGTGGCGGTGGCCTGTCTGGCTATGTCTCAAGATCACCTGAGTAAAATCCGTAGTAAAGGCCGTACCTCTGTCGGTGATAAGACCTTCTGGGACGCCATGACGATCCACGATATTCGCAATGAATAACTTGGCTACTTCTTCGGCACTACCTTTTTGGTGGGCCCTTTGTTTCGGTGCAGCAGGTGAGGTAGTAAGTAGTTACGATGATCCGTTTGTTCCCGAAATCGGACGTCGGAAACAGCCCCAGCAGGTCAGTGAGGTGGTTCTATCGGCTGAAAAAAGCCTGTATTATGGCCTTGTAGGTAGTGTCTTGCGTCGCTGACAGTCTCGGAAGGTTTTTACGTAGTGGGTCACGTCTGTAGTGGGGCGGGGCGAGTAGTACTTTTTCTGTATACTCACGAGCGTACGAAAAACTCCAAGATATCCAGCCATCGGGTCATTATGCAGAGCATTCAGAACGTCTGGACGTAACGCCGAAGGTAGCTGGTCTGGTGTGGCGAGAATTTTTTTCTTAACGAGGATGCTCTGCGCAAGAAAAACAACGCCACTGCTTACTTGAATACATTTGGAAGGACGGCAGTTTTGCCCTCGAGGTATTCAACAAGGTCCTTGAATTCAGCCTCAGCTGTCTGTTCTTTGGCAAAGTCATCGACTCCTAAGGCTCTTAAAAAGTGGTCTCTGTTCTCGTCGTCCCCTGTGGTGGCTTGACGGGGCACGTGACAGGCAGTCGGCGTCAGAGTGCTTCAGTCGTGAGTTGTAAACGATGATAACGCCAAGTTCTTGAAGTCTTAGACTCCAGTGCGCGGTGACCTGAAGGGTCCTTCAAGCTTTCTAGCCAGCACAAGGCTTGTTTGTCACTCAAAACATTTGACAGCCTTTCGTAAAGGCACAGGGGATACTTTGACGTAGCCCAGAATACAAGGACTCTTTTTAGTCATGTTATGCTAGCCGCGGCTATCGAAGGCAATCTGCCTTTCATAGGGACCGGCTAGCATAACTGATATCTTTTTTATCTCCATTAGTTTTGTGCACAGGAACGGCACCGAGAACTACACTGGTTGCGTCGGCGTCGATTTTCGTATTGGCGTATTCGTCGAAATGCGCAAGCATCGGAGAAAGTCCACAGGCGTCCTTTCAGTTTCTAAAATGCTTCAATTTTCGCCGTTTCCCACTTCAAGTCGACATTGGTCTTCGTGAGCACCATTAGCGGCTTGGCGGTGTGTGAAAAATCCTTGGCGAAATGTCTGTAATAGGCGTACAAGCTGAGAGATCGGCGCACGGCTTTGTTGTCGGCGGGTGGCTAGGTGTTGATGGCAGCTGTTTCTGTGGGTCTGGCCGCACTTCTACCTTGCTGATCACGTGACCCAAAACAGGGGTCCTTGTAGGGGAAGCAAGTTTCTCTGGCTTTAGGGTCTGACAGAAGCTACTGATTGCTTGAAGTACAGATTGAAGGTGCTGAAGATGTTCGTGTAGAAGCTTGAGGAAAACGCAACGACGTCGCCCAAGTAAAGGAGGCAAATCTGCCACTTCACTTGAGCAATAACTGCACTCATGAGTAGTTGGAAAGTCGCAGGTGCCGAGAAAAGGCCAAAGGGTGCATGATCCTAAAGTCGAACAAGCCATGCAGTCTTGTGACGACAGTCTTTTCTCGGCGACGCTTGTTAACTTTGGTTAACAAGGGCCTTAACTCTCCGTCGCCTTGTCCGCTAATCTACCAGCTCTGCGCAGAAGAGGTTCTGAGCTGAGAAACACACGCTAACAAACGGCTGGTGACCTTGACAGCCCGTGACCTCGGCGCACTACGCAACAGTGTCAGCGGTGGTGCGACTCGTAAAAATGGGTAGCAGCTGCGAGATCGGCCGGCGTCAGCGACGTTGATGCGGTGAGTGCGTGATGTTTTACTCTCAGTTCACCAGACTGCTCTAGCACAGGTTATAGTAGTTTAGAGAATGCTGTGTGAACCATTGGAATAAGCTTTGATCGTTTCAAGCCAAGTCAGAGCACTTTGAAACGAATGTTAACGCAGAGGGTGTAAACACGGTAGTGTTAAAATTTGCTTGCGCGTCTTGCTAGTCGACTTATAGTGGGTACGGCAAGTATATTTTTAACAGGGGCAAACAGCAAAAGCCTAGTGTGAACGATGGAGAACCTTAAAGTGAAACAACTCGTAGATATTTGTGATGGACTTGGCCTTATTTTGGGCTGTGTGAAATGAAAGCAAATAGATCCTTGGGATCATAAAGCATGCAGGAGTAACTGCTGAGGAAGTCGATGAGACCTGGGCGGATATCACAGCACGCCGCGAAGAGGCTGAAAGGCGAGAATTTCACAAACGCGAAGATGCCGAAAGGCGTGGCGAATGCGAAGAAGCTGAAAGGCCAGAACACCATGAGCAGGCAGAGAGATAGGAGCGCCTCGAGTTGAAATGAATAGAATTGGCAATCTTACAATTTTCGCAGGCACCTAGCGTAGCTTCTGCGGTAGTTCCTGTCAGCGGTCATGGAACTCGGGACCACCTACCGACTGCAAACTGCCACCGTTCGCAGTCGGCGAGGACATGGTGAAGTATCTCGTCAAGTTCGAACACGTCTGTGAGCGAAATGCCTGGAGCAGTCATTTTGGTAGCAAAACCTGTTAGCTATTTTTCCTGGCGAAGTGTCAGACATGATAACGTGCTAGTCGAGAAAAGTGTTCCAGAGTTATGGCGAGGTTAAGGAAGTGCTCTTGAGATGTTTTAAGGTGCCACCCGAGGCTTTTCAGCAAAGGTTCCGGTACGCAAAAAAGGACAATGAGTCACACGTTGCTTAGGTGAAGACACTACAAATCGCCTTTAGGACGCGTTTCGTCCTAAAGCTGAATTATTTGACTAGCTCAAAGGTGAAGGTGTTTATGACGATCGTGATAAAGTGGTAGAATGCATTGCATTGGAGCAATTCTTCCGCTGCATTGAGGATGATGTCAAGCTGTGGCTGCAGGACAATCTCGGTGAAGTGCAGCTTAACAAGGCAGTAGGATTGGCTGAGCAGTATTATACTCGCCGAAAGTTGCATAGCAGGGCACTGCGCGTTGAAAAGGATGAAAGGAAAGAGAGCATTTCAAAGAAACCTGATCAACGGAAACCCACTCCGCACTGTAATTTCAGGAAGGACCCGTCTCTTACGAAGGGCACTGTAGGGGAAGGGCAAACGGAAGTTGAGAAATCGAGTGAGGTTTCACGGGCATTTGACCGTGTTTCTCACGGTCAAACGCCCGTGAGAAACACGGGCGTTTGAATCACGGAAGCCGCTTATCTGCTACAACTGCAAAAAGGAACGGCACGTGGCGGTCAACTGTAAACAAAAGTTCGCTCTCGCAAAAATCCGAGAATCGGAAAAAAACACGTGGTTGTTAGAGCCGTATGTCCAGGAAATTAGTGTGAATGGGAAAACGTGTCGACCGCTTTGAGACTCAGCAGCAACCATGGACATTGTCCATCCTTAGTTGGCGTCTCCGACGACTTTAGAGGAGAATGCGCGTGGATCATGGAAGTCGCCGAGGAGCAGAGTGCTTGCTTACCAATAGCTGCGGTTGCCATTGCAGGCCCGTTCGGTAAGCTTCGCACCGAAGCGGTTGTGTCTGCGGCACTTCGCGAACTTTTTCCTTATCTCTTTTTAATCAGTCTGAGCAGATTCTCAAAGAGCAGGGTAAATCGTTTTTCTCCAATTTAGCCTACATAGCCCTCACGCGATCGCCAGCGCGGAAGCTTTTGCAGGAACTTGATGTCGTTCAGTGTAGTGAAACACCACCTGCTAAATAGGTTGATATGTGTGACCTTGGTGGCAAGGCGAGAGTGCCTCGGACAGGTAGTTCTCCGGATGAGTCACTCGAGCCGCCCGACGTTGAAGCCGCCTCTGTCGGTGGAGGAGACGACATGACGCCATCGGCTGAGAGCGAGAGGGGTGCTACGCTGTTACATGTTGCAGAAAGTTGGGGTGAGCTGTCGAAGGTAGATCGAGAAACGCTGATTCCAGAGCAGCGTGAGGGCCTCTTGAATAAAGCGCTAATGCAAAGCGTAAAGTTGGAAGCAAAGAAAAATAATTATTTTTGTTTTGAGAAACCAGAACTCCTGTATCGGAGCTTCACAAATGTGCAAGGTAGCAAGTATGAGCTGCTCTCGGTGCCACAAAAGTATCGTCACTTACTATTGAAACTGGCGAATGAAAACGCGTGGGCAGGACATCTCGGCATAAAGAAGACCAAGGCTAGAATTTCCCTTGAGTTTTATTAGCCGAAATGCTGGAACAACATTGAAGACTTTGTACGCTCATGCGACACTTGTCAGAGAGTGGGAAAATCCACGGACAAGTGGAAGGCAGCCGTGAAGCTAGCGCCGTACATCACAGAACATTTCCGGCGCGTAGTAATTGATATCGATGGGCCATTTCTAGAGTCAAGGCAAGGTTGTCGGTACATACTAACGGCTCTGAGTGTAGCCACAAAATTTCCAGAAGCTATACCACATAAGGAGCTCAATTGTCTTTATGTGGTGGATGCACTGCTATCTATATTTGCACGCATCGGATTTCCTTCTGAAATTCAATGCGACAACAATAGTGTCTTCACCAGCGGCCTTCCCTCTACCTTTTTGGATAAATGCGGAATAAAAGTAGCACACTACTCGATCCATCATTCTCAATCTAATCCGGTAGAGCGTATGCTTTCCGTTCTGAAACTAATACTGAGAGCTGTATGCTACAAAGACAAATGCGACTGCGAAGCGTGTATTCTTCCCACTATGTTTGCTTTGAAGTCAGCTGCTCATGAGAAGACTGGTTTTAGCCCTGCAGAGTTTATCTAAGGGAGGAGTTCGAGAACATCAATGCGAATGCTACGCGAGTCCTGGAAGAGAGTTGATGAGGACTCTAATGTAGTTGCGTATGTTCTGGACCACGTTCAGAGGCTTGAAAAAACGAAAGATCTTGTTGAAAACCACATGAAGACTCCACAAGTGTTGTCGAAGAAGTACAATGAAGAATCGGCAAAGAAACGCACCCTTGAAGCAAAGCTAAACATTCGACAAAAGTCTGTCTGGTTGCGTATGAAACGGAGAGATGATTTAGACTCCAACCAAAAGTTTTGAAGATACCCGACGTTTCGAAACTGACTTGGTTCCTTCCTCAATGGTGACTGCGGAGACTGCGTAGCAGCGGCATGTTCAAAGCACTCGCTTGGCAGGTAATAACCCGCTTTCTCTCTCTCTTACTTTGCTGTAGAGCGCAGTTCATGTGTATACACTGGGGGAAGGTTTCATAGAGAGTGGTTGATGTAATGGGCTGTCCTCTGTATGTGCCACGACTCGAGTAACAACCTTCTCCTTCAGTTCAGCTCTCTTTCAAGGATGGCCGTCGCTTCAAAATCTATACGGGGATCCAATGTCCCAGCATGCTCGGCGACTGCGCTGCGCTCTTTGTAGAACTTCCCACAACGTTGGCGTGTTGCTTCAGTCGTTCCGGTAGGTTTTTCGTCTCGCCGATATACGAAGATGGACACTCGGCGCATGGAATTTCGTAAACGACACCGGGGGTCCTGTTCATTGTTGGCTGGTCTTTTGGGCGGGGGCGGAGGCGACCCAGCGTACACGAAGGAACCTGCGTGATGCGAACCCCTTCCGTTTTGAAGATCCACGCCAACATCTCGCTGGTTCCCTGAACCTATAGAACTGGTACGCGTTTTGGCAGAAATTTTGACTTCTAGTGATTTAATCGAAAGGGGATCCGATGCAATCTTGGGGCAGCTGAACCTGGAGCCTAGGTTAAGTGATGTCGAGAAGGAGGACTTGAGGAAGATTGTTTCCGAGTTTGAAGACGTGTTTTCGGACCGTCCCGGAAACATGACGATGATTGAACACAAAATTGAGCTAACATGTGATGAGACGATCCGTAGCAAGCAGTATCGATGTTTCCCTGTGCAAAAGCAGATCATGAAAGAGAAGATCGATAAAATGCTGGAGTTAGGGGTCATTGTACCGGGCGAGAGTGACTATACATCCCCTCTAAGACTGGTTAGGTGCCGGGAAAAGATCCTAGGCCATGCAATAAATATCGGCGTCTTAACGCCATAACTCGAGGCTAAACTTACCCGATACCAAACCTAGAGGAGGGGGTAGAAACTGTGTCGCAGTCTAGCTGTATTTCCACGTTACATATCATGCGAGGGTATTGGCAAGAGCCCCTTACAGAGCGCGCTAGCCGCACTTCCGTGTTTGTTTCTCCATTCGAAACGAACGTATCGTCCACTTAAGCTCAGCTTTGGATTGAAAAATGCGCCTTTTGGTTTTTCGGGCTTAATAGACCACGCTCCTAATGGCCTCTCTCAGTTTGCTTTGTCGTATCTTGACGATGTCACCATCTTCTCAAACAGCTGGGAAGAACATGTCGAACATTTAGGAGTCGTGCTAAACAGGTTGAAAGAAGCTGGCCTTACCGTGAAACCTGCTAAATGCCACCTAGGGTGCGGCGAGTTGTCTTACCTGGAGCAAGTTGCGGGGCGTGGCCGGTGCAGATCTTCAGAAATTAAGGTAGCCGCCGTCGTGAACTATCCATGACCAACCGCAAATTCTGCATTCTTGGGCCTAGCTGAATACTATCAGCATGACGTGCAATACCACTCTAGCGTTGCCAGCCCTCTAACTGACGCACTTCGAAATTCCGAGCCGGTAAAGTGGCATGGGACTCAAAACAGAATGCGTTTTGCAAGCGAAAACAGGCCCTAAGCCAAAAGCCCGTTCTCATGGCACCCAATTTCTCTAATGAATTTGCCATTCAATGCTACGCGAGTGTTCGTGGCATGGGAGCTATATTGTGCCAGTAAGACGGAAGGCCAGTTTTGTATATAAGTAAAAAATTTAGCTGCAGGGAAGGGCCATACAGTACTTCTGAAAAGGAATGCGCTTGCTTCGTGCGGGCCGTTCAAAAGCTAATTTGTTGTCTCCGGTTTCAGGTTTCTGGTCGAAACAGACCACCATACCCTAACATGGTTAAATAACATGTCGCCTAAAAGTGGCTGGTTACTGAGGTGGAGCATGATAATCCAACAGCACAATTTAGACGTTCCCTACAAAACAGGAAAGCTAAACGCTAATGCAGACGCATTGAGTCGTGCGTTTTAAAAACTACCCCTTCCACCTTTCGGTCTTTCGCTGGTGAGTCGGGGCAAAATTTTGTCCACATCACAGCCTTAGCTGGGTGCTCTCGTCCTGAGTGATTTCAAGGGGCCGAGTTTACGTTGTTGTACGTGTAAACATTTGAGGTCTTATTTTGAGAGTCTTGTGTCCCTCATAAGCCTCTTGATGTAGAGGGAACGAAATTCCGATAGAGACGTAGCTAGGTATATGTTGTACTACACTTTGTCTGGCACTCTGTTGGGTAACCGAGGGGACTTGCTTGTGTCGTGTGTTGTCTGCTGTCGAACCATTCTTGACAAGTTGCGGAACCATCGACAAGTACTGAGGCCAAAAATCATCAGAAGACTAGTAAAGTTAGTCGACAAGTTTTGACGGCAAGCCAGTGGAAGTGGGATCAGCCCTCAAGAATGGGATGTGTTCAAGGAACTGAGCTTTGAGTCACATCCTTCCCTGGCCCGGGAGGCGAACCTGGAGGGACCTGGCGAACGAGCGCGCCCGACATCCAAGCCACGTGGAAGCAGCTCACCTTTACGGCACATTGTCTGGTGGTGGGGGTGCTGTCACGCCTGGAAATCCACACCGAATGTCATTGCCTTTGGAAAGACAATCTGTGCCAAGGCCAGTGAGTGAGCCCGCCTGACGCCATTATCTCAACGACATCATGTAGCCCGGTGCCACCGGTCTGTCTTACGCAACGCACAGCGAGCTCACTCCACCCGCTGGCCCGATAGCAACCCGATGATGCAAGCGGCGCCATCCAGTCTGGCGAGTCTTACGCAATGCGTGGCAACATTACTCGTCCTTGGGTGCAACACAGCACAACGGCTCCAAATTTGAGCATCATGACGCAACCCCGTGGCGGGTCCCCATTGGAACATTCTTACGCAACCCGGTGGCAGTTCTGATTGGACATTGATTATGTAAAGGACCACCTGGGACCTATAAAGAACCACGCGGCGCTTCGCGAAGCCGCCGACGTATGCGTCACAGAGAAAACATCTCGGCTCTTCGAGTCCCGAAGCTGTCGGCCCCAGTGCCGAATATGTAACACCTTTATTTCTATGCTCTATATAAACCATGCCTTAACTCACCATCGTCTTGTCCGCTCGTGTAACAGCTCTGCGCAGAAGCAGTCGCTAGCTGAGAAACACACGCTACTAAACAGCTGGTGACTTTGGCGGCCCGTGACCTCAGCGCACTACGCAACAGTGTCGGCAGCGGTGCAACTCGTAACAGTGTCTGCGTCACAGGCTTCACTGTGCCATCAGCTTGCCTGCCTGGACCCTGGAGCTTTTTAGTCTGTCCGGAATTCCGGTAACGCAAAAACCTGACATAGCCTGTCTCGTAGCTGCCATCTCGGCAAGTGGCGCCATCTATGCATGATAAATACAAAAATTAGAAAACGTTCAATGCCGTGCCTTCCCCTTCATTAGCACGAATTACCGTCGGTAAGATACTGTCACGCAGACGTTGGCGTCCTGTGAACTAGAATCACTGTGAACTGTCATCTGCGTCTGTGAACTAGAAGGCACGAAGACATAAGAACCAGTTGAAAGCTCTTCTAAGGATACTGCATGGACAACTAAGGATTACCAAAGATTTGTACTTAGTGTACTCAGATTTGGGTGCACGTTAAAGAACCCCAGGTGGTCAAAATTTCCGGAGCCCTCCACTACGGCGTCTCTCATAATCAAATGGTGGTTTTGGGACGTTAAACCCCACAAATCAATCAATCAATCAAGATTTGTACTTAAAAGTACCAGAAAAACGAAGCAGTCGGGTTAATCACGACTGTGTTTTAGTACCGTACTCTTGTCGGAGTGATGTATTTCGTTATTCTTTTTTTCCAGCTGCGATTGAGCTTTGGAATGCGTTGCCAGGCATTGTAGTAAATGCAAACGATCTTTGCCGATTCGAAAAATTGTTGGTCATGTATTTGAGTGATGGAGCTGCCAGATGATAAGCCTGCAAGTTTCTTTGGTTTGAGTTTTTTTGTTTTCTTTCTCCCAGCTGTCTTAAAACTTGTAATGCGTAGCCAGGCATTGCTGTGAAGGCAGACAGTGTTTGTCGATCTGATAAAATGTTACACATGTATTATTGATTACGCTACCACCTGACATAGACGTACATTGGTTGGTTTGTATTTGGTTGTACCCTACCTGTAAGAGCCCTCATGAGAGGGCTGACAGTATTATGAAATAAATCAATAATAAGCACGTAATTCATGTCCGAGATATCGGGAACGCGACTCGCTAAGCCTACAGCAACAAAGCAGCATCGACACAGATACATTGCAGTCATATCTTAAGAAAATAAATCACAGCAAATAAAATGTGTTCGAAGCTAACGAGCTACAGAGCGCATGTCGGTTACTTTAAAAAACAATTAGGTGGACGACAACTCCTTTCGGTGCCACGACCACGTTTCGATGTGGGTGTATGCGCCGGTCGCGCCAGGTAGTCCGGCTCACGCAAGCAGTGTGCACATAGTGGTGTGCCCATTAGACAAAAGTCCTCTACTGCGTGCAAGCACGTGGTGACGCCAGAGGTTACGCCACTGCCAACTGTGCATGTACTCTTTCGTATTGTCTAAAACGAGCACTTGGCTGCAGGCATAACGAGCCCAAAAATGTTCGCACTAACAATGGCGAAGGCGCTTATCAGTAAACGGGGCACGCTGCCAAGCCAGGCTGCTGGACTCGAGTCGTTTAAAACAGTCCAGGACAAAATACAGCCATAACGGTGAGAGGCGACTGTGCTGAACCAGAGTCGCATCACTTATACCTCACGTGTAACGTCATGTATAACTTTTCATCGTTTGGAATCATTCAGTATAACCTATCATCACTTCGTATGGCAAGAAAAAGTTAAGAACGAATCAGCTCTAGTGAGCCTTGTACTGATAGTGTAAGCGAGCTATGGCTGGCTTCTTGTTAATGCAGGCGGAAAAAACTACTGCGGCGCTTAAAACTTGTGCAATGGCCGACTACAACGGAGCAATGAGCTTTGACATATTCGAAGCAGCTTACTGCAAAGTGATACCAATTTTTGAACGCCAGAATCTTAACGAGTGGACTGTGGTATTCAGGAGAAGTTTTCACTGCGTTGCTGATGACTGAAGTTGACCTTTTTTTTGCAGAATGGCATAGAAAACCCAATTTTCGTCGTCGACATAGACGACGTGTATTACAAGATTGACCTTTTACGCAAGCATATGCCACGAGTTAAGCCTTTTTATGGTGAGTTCGGTTGCTCCTGAAAAATTGGTTGTACTATGTTAGAAGTGAAAGTGTGTGGAGAAGGTAGATAATGTTGGTGCTTTGGGATATGGTAACAAATTTTCAAGCAATGATAGTCTGAACGCTTTGCAGTGGAATAAAAAAATGTCAGTGACAGTTTGTATGCATAACGAAAAACAGTGTTTGGCTTTGGGGACTTTGCGCACGCTTCTTGGTGCCAGCACTTGAGCATCTCTATAGCCATTTTCACTGTTCTTCCTACCACCATATTGTTCTGTACTTCATGTGCCCGCGGCAGTGAAGACGGACAGGCTTTTTTCCAACTAGAAATGCCGAAGGAGCGGAAAAGTTATAAGCGAGAAGTAAATTCCATGCTGCACATGTTCGATTGGTCACTTTTGTTCACCGAAAATGCTGCTGCTTTCGCCACTTCTACGTGCTTTTCGTCAACAACCAAAATAAGTGGAAGTCATCCTGTCTCTTATCCGAGCTCTTTCTATCGTATCACATATGAGCTACGCGTGCATGCCCAGTTAAAAAACAATTGGACCAATCGGAAAATTTCCACTTGGTTTCCATTGGTACCATTCGGTAATTAGTACACCATTGGGCCATTTGGACCTGTTGGGCCAATTGGTTGTATGCCAGTTGGGTAAATGGTTCAGTAGTGTATGACCAATTAGGCTGATTCAGTGTATTCCTATTGAACCAATTGGTTATATTGCAATTGAGTCAAATGGTTTGTTCAGTACATAAAGAATTGGACCAATTGATTTTATGCCAAATGTTTCAAACGACGCAGTTAACACATTTGTCTGTGAAAGTGCTCAACCTTGACCCTTTAGTAATGAACCATGTCCAGCCAAGATTGATCCTAAAACTGTTCAGAACTTGCACGAATCTACGCTTGTATATTGCACGTCATTTAATTAGTTTTTGATAGGCCCAGGGCCTGCTGATCCAGCGACGTCACACGGTCTAGGTGGTGAAACTCGAAAATTTATTTGGGCACTTGCAGTAGGCGTTGTTGTAATGGAAAAATATCCACAGATGAGCAATGTGCTTGCACATATCCTTAAACACCACCTGAAAGAAATTGAGATAATAATAATGATAATAATAATAATAATAATAATAATAATAATAATAATATATTATTATTATTATTATTATTATTATTACTATTATTATTATTATTATTATTGATAATGTTTATTTTTCATAAATAGTTTGATGAAGGACAGCTACAGGTAAAAGCTGCTCTTCAAAAGAGGCAGCTTGACAAAAGCCCACAGCCATCACTGAATCATCAAACGAATGGGCTCATGAAATGAATCATCAAATGAATAAGCAATGAATCATCAAACCTACGCAATTACAGCAAACGTATAGCTTTACCAAATAACCAGTGGCATTAACCAATTTGTGTTTAGCAGTACAACGTTAAAATTACCCTTAGCCCAGTCTGACATGCAGTCGCCGAGATAATGCTGTAGAAAAAATATGTAACGATGATGGCTCGCCGTTGCGGCGACTCATAACTTACGGGGCTTGAAGAACTGACTCAAAAAAAGGGGAGGGGGGGGGGTTGACATTGTGTGCCGCAATCGGATTTTCATGTAGGTGAAATGCGACACTGAAGGCAACCGATTATTTTTCACTCAATACTTCACTGACTAGATGTCAAATAAATTCACTTGCACATAAATACTAGCGCTTGCCGCAAAGATGCATGTATAAGCCTCAAGCACGACACAAAGGATGCTTACAATAACCAGCATGAGCGCGCGTCGCGCATTTCATCGCACAGAGCAGAAAGGTATGCAATGACACAATGCTTATAATAAAGAACAAAAATACTTGGGACCAACTTAGATGTGTGGCAGCTTGGGCTAGTTGGTATGGCATGACGATAGTTATAGCGCGAGAACAAAACGACGACACTTGTCTTTCGTGTCCTTCTTTTCTCTGTGTCGTCGTTTTGTTCTCGCGCTATAACTATCATCGGACCAACGTTTGCATGTACTGGAAATGTGTAAGTGAAATTCTTACATGCAAAGATCGAGCTGAGAAAACCACGATGACCCTCGATTAACGCTGTTGAAGTGATCACCGCATTGCACAACCACCAAAACACCAAACAACTGCTCGAACATGCTCGTCTTGACTAGTGACACTTTCCATAAATAAAAGCGACCAACAATAAATGTCACATCTCAATGTCACCAAAGTTCTCGAACGATAGAGCATGCCGCACGTCCCACACCCACACGCAAACACGAAACATCCATGACAAGCCACGCTACGAAACTGCCAAATCTACGGCGTAATAATATTGTTTGACCATCACCTGCAACGTTGTTACTTGTAAATGAAAATGTGGCTAATATTTAATGTAATTTCCCTTTATGAAATACGGTATTATTTTTCATTTATATCGTAATTTATAAAAAAAGATAGGAGACTAGTGCTACGTACTAAGATACGGCTAAACCTGTTGTCCACGAAAATTCCGGCACTGTGGTGTTCGTGGCGACAACGCGTAGTCACTGCACTCCGATCGTGGCAGATAACGAGTGCCTATTGAAAAAAAGAACCCTTTGTGTTAGAAAGTATTTCACCATTATGCTTTAAACATTAGGTACTGGCGCAACGGCTCAGTATGGCTAATAGATCTCGTGTAATTCGTGCACAAGTATGCGGAAACGTCGAATTAAAGTTCGCTTTCTTCTAGCCATATTTTTTTTTGCAATCCATTCTGTAAAATGGGTATCTATTCTCACACCATCAAAACTCATTCAACCTACAGTGCCTCACATGACAATCATATATATATATATATATATATATATATATATATATATATATATATATATATATATATATATACATAAGGAAAGAAGTGTATACCTAAGGGCTCGTTTTTCCGTGTTTTACACAATAATAACGAGATCTAACAGACAATAATGCCAAAAAAGTATAGGGAAAGACATTAGACCAAATTGTAATGTAAATATGAAGATAAGTGGGTGAAAAGATAACTTGCCGTGGGCAGGATCCTGCCAACGATGCGCCCAAGTGGCCGGCAGTTCGTTCGTCGAGAAGCTCATGCAGAACCGCTGAACGGAGATGGTTAGGCACGACTAGAAGTAGCTCAGGGCCATCTGGCTGGATGCTACGACAATACAGCGTGCCATTTAGGAGAATGAACATGCGGACTGACACGTCGTTAGGGTCAGATTCCAGACGGGCAATGAATGACCGCAAGGAAGGATCGTGATGCTGTTCGTCACCAATCTGGCGAAACCTAGACATGACTATGACGCGGCAGGGGCCAAGCTCGCCGACTGATTCATCTGGTTGTTCAACAGGGTAGCGCGACAAGCAATCGGCGTCCACATGGAGGCGTCTGAACTTGCAGGCAACTGAGTAGGAGTACTCCTGACGACGCAACGCCCAACGACCAAGTCGTCCAGAAAGGTCCTTCAGTGAAGAAAGCCAACAGAGGGCGCGATAATCTGTGACAAGGAACGGGTGGCCATACAAGTAAGGACAAAATTTCGAAACCGCCCAGACAAGGGCAAGGCATTCTTGTTCTGTTATAGAGTAGTTACGCTCAGACTTTGAAGGGAGACGACTTGCATGTGCAATTACACGATCAGTGCCCCGCTGAGTTTGGGCCAAATCTGCGGCGATGCCATGACCGCTAGCGTCTGTGTTCCCTTATGTAGGAGCATTTGGGTCGAAATGTGCAAGTATTGGTGGTGTCCTTAGAACGCTAATTAGTCGAGAGAAAGCGTTAGCTTGAAGAGGACCTCAAGAAAACGGGAAGTTGTGTTTTAGAAGGTCTGTGAGTGGGCGTGCGAGTGCCACAAAGTTTTTCACGAATCGGCAAAAGTAAGAGCATAGGCTCACGAAACTGCGAACATCATCGATAGAGCGCGGAACGGGAAAAATCGTTATTGCGCGTAATTTTGTCGGGTCTGGTCGTACTCCGGAAGCGTCAACAAGGTGGCTCAACACAGTAATTTGACGAAGACCAAAGTGGCACTTCGAGGAATTCATCTAGAGGCCGGCATGTCGGAATGTCGATAGAATGGTTGAAAGACGTTCAAAGTGTGTGGCGAAGGTTGGTGAGAAGATTATTACGTCATCTAAGTAACACAAGCAAGTAGCCCATTTATATCCTTGAAGCAGCGAGTCGATGATTCTCTCGAAGGTTGCTGGGGCGTTGCAGAGACCTAATGGCATGACCTTGAATTGGTAAAAGCCGTCTGGGGTAACGAACGCAATTTTCTCACGATCCAATTCGTCCACAGCAATTCGCCAGTAGCCAGATCGGATGTCGAGAGATGAAAAAAAGGTGGCGCTTAGAAGACAATCGAGTGCGTCGTCAATATGTGGAAAAAGACACACGTCTTTTTTGGTTATCTTGTTGAGGGGCCGATAATCAATACAGAAACGCCAGGAGCCGTCTTTATTCTTTACCAAGACCATTGGGGAGGCCCAAGGGCTTGACGATGGTTTGATGATGTCTTTCGATAGCATGTTGTCCACTTCCTTCTGAATCACTGCTCGTTCTGATGCGGACACGCGGTAAGGCCGACGGTGGATGGGCGAAGAATCACCTGTGTTAGTTCGGTGCTTGACAGTATTAGTCTGGCCCATGGTACCGTCACAGATATAAAAAAATGTCACCCTAGGAGGCCAAAACGCGGCCGAGAGCGTCGGCCTGATCAGGCAAAAGGTCTGGTCCAATCATATTTCGAAAGATGGCTTCAGCAGATGCGGGTAACCGTAAGACTTCGCCTTCGTCCGGAACAGTTACAGCGACAATGTCTATGTCATCATCTCTTATCGCAGTGAGTTGAGTAAATGACATCTCGTAGGGCAACACTTGAAGAATGATGCCGAAATTTAGGATAAAAAGAAACACACAGTTGTCCACTATGGTGGCAATGGTATGCGGCACTGTAACACTGCGTGTTAGTTGTGCGTCTATTATTGGTGTAACAATGTAGTCCACGTCGGGAACTGGAGGGGTGGAGACAGACAGATGTATGTCACAGATCAAGGCGGCAAACGTACAATTATGGCTGGCCGTAGTGGCTGGCGGGCTTTTCACAGGCATCAGAGAGCAGGAGAAGGTCGAAGCTGTGCGTGCCAAAAGAACAGTCATTTAAAGCCGAGTGTGCCAAGAGGAAATCAAGGCCTAGTATGAGGTCATAAAGCAACGATCTAGAATGGAAAAAAGGACTACGTTGTGACGACCAGCAGTGTTTACAGGAGCTGTGCATATTCCAGCGGATTCCACAGGGTGCCATCGGCAACACGTATGGCTTGAGTCGCAGAGGGCGTCATAATCTTCTGCAAATGGCGCCGTGGATGTGTGCACATATTAGATTGGTGGGCGCCTGTGTCAACAAGGGCAGTAACAGGAACATTGTCGATTTTTACTTTAATGAGGCTGTGGTGTGTGAGCAGCGTCAGTAGAGGGTTTCCGGGCGTCGTTGGTATTGCAGCTTCACCTCCATGAGCTGCAATGTCTAGTTTTCCTGCTGCGATCGTCCAGAGAAGCTCGGCGAGAAAAAGCGCCGAGACGGCGGAGAGCGGGACTGGCGGCGTAGCGGCGACGGGGAGCGGGAGTAGCGGCGACTGAAAGAAGGGGCGTCAGTGGGGAGAGGCTTGTGAGGAGGCGGCGACTGAGAGGTTGACAGTGTAGCGGCTGAATGTCCGGAAGTGGTAGGGCGCATATAAGTAGGGTAGCTCTGATGTGGTAGGTTGGACCAGCGGCGACGGCAATAACGAGAAATGTGTCCAGGTTGATGACAGGAAAAGCAGATAGGCTGGTCGCCAAGGGTTCTCCATTGCGTAAGGTTCTGAAAGGGCAATGATGGAGGCAGATCAGCGAGCGTTACCTGAGGGGCATGGGTGTACTTCAGGGTGAGTCACGGGACACGCTGACGGAAGACCGAGATTAGCGCACTCCTGCCTTACCACAGCTTGAATTAAGGCTATTGATGGGTGTGATGGGTCACTGGCTTGGGCTGTAAAAACCGTCTGTTGAATGTGTTCTTGGCAGGCAGCTTCAAGCTCCCGACAAACAATTCGGGTTACGTGGTCATAGTTGGGTGGTTGGCGAGCAGCTTCACACGATGAAGTTGTGGCCGTGTTGGGCAGTTGTGTGAAGATCTGCCTGATACGACGGCTCTGGGCATGTTCGAACCGGCGGCACTTTTTCATAATTTCATCGATGGTAGTGACGTTAGTGTATACAAGCAGGTTGAATGCTTCGTCGGCGATGCATTTGAGCACATTCGATACGTTCCCCGGCTCGGGTATGTGTTCGTTAACCTGGCGGCAAAGGGCGATGACGTCGTGAATATACGCGACGTAGGATGCGGTAGACGTCTGAGCCCGAGTAGCCAACTGGTGTCGCGGAGTTTTCTGTCGTGCAGTGGTGTTCATAAAAAGGTCACGGATCTTCTCTTTGAAAGTGTCCGAGCTGGCAATGTCGGCTTCGTGCGCCTCGAACCACACCCACGGAAGGTCATCAAGGTAAAAAAGCACGTTGGAAAGCATGAGTGTCGGGTCCCACATCAAGCTGGCGCTGATCCGTTCACACACGTTGAGCCACTTGTCAACGTCAAGGCCATCCTGTTCGGAAAATACGCCAGGATCACGACCAGGAGCTAGGACAACGTAGGTAGGAGTCACAGAAGAAGCGGGTGGTGAAGACGATGTACCTTGAACCTGTGTCATGATAAGCCCGTGATGATGTAGCCGTTGCGGAGCTTCGTGATGGGTACAGGGAAGGACCAGCATCTCCACCACAAGTATGTTACGTAAAATAAGACGGGATGTGACTATTTGCCAGTGTATGTACACCGATAAAATCGCAGCGCGGCACATAGAGCAAGCAAACCAGTCCTCTCTGTCGTCTTCTAAAGAATGCTTCACCCTTCACGCAATAGCTACGTAGCAATATATAGCTGCTTACACAAGTCGAAAGTGAACGAAGTCGAAGTTCTTGATTACTTAACTGTGTTAATTATTTGTAGACGCAAACTTGTATTTAAATTGCCTGGCCTAATTGAAAACGAATGTTTTCATTTGGCAGTTTCTATCGAACCAAATAGTCCAGTTGGGTATTTTATTTTACATTGCAAGTGAGCTTCCAATTGAGAGCTTCCAATTGGTTGAATGGATTTGTATTTGGTTGTATTGGTATTTTGTATTGTATTGGTATATTGTATTTGTATTTGTATTGGTGTTTTCAATTGGTTCAAATGGTCCAGTTAGTGGGCCAATTTGGCTCAATTGTAATTGAGCACATCATCTTGAACCATTTGGAAATTTCAAATGGTCCTGTTGGGAATACGATTGGTGCAATGGGAAATCGCTATTACCATTTGGACACATTCATATTTCCAATTGGTTCCAAATGTTTTTTCCAACTGGGTAACAAAGTGATGAAATATTTTTGACGTATATCGGTCGTGGAAATACATCAGTGAAACCCAGAAAACAAAATAAGTTTCGCTGCTTTGGTTAAAACGATTCACCTGTCCGCAATAATAGGTGCCCGGCGCTTCACCCTC
Organism: Rhipicephalus annulatus; assembly: GCA_013436015.1. NCBI lineage: Eukaryota > Metazoa > Arthropoda > Arachnida > Ixodida > Ixodidae > Rhipicephalus > Rhipicephalus annulatus. The sequence goes on from WOVY01001188.1 coordinate 60,513, forward strand.
TGCGCTACCACCACACGTGCTTAAACGCTGACACTCCCTCAACGTTGATATCTCCCTCAACGTCTCTTGATTTGCAAGGGTAGTGCCACCATCTAGGAGCAGATAAGTGAAGTACAGCACCATGATACTAATGAGCTCTTACAGGGAACATTTCGGTATATCTTCAGGGCAGCGGAGGCTGTCTCCCAGATTTCCGCTTCCATTAAGCGCCAATAAAAATCATCGGTACTGCCTTTTGCTAGGCAAGTGAGTCGTACATCAGTAAACAAAGCGCCGCGCAAAAAAATGCACGAGAAAAGAACGCTCCATTTCTTGTTCTCTTCTGGTTATTATTTTTGTTGCACAGCGCAGTGTTTTAATTTTTCACCTTCCCCTCTCCCCATTTCCCACCGAGGCTATCGTTGGAAGAGTGATTCGATTCCACGTCTGCTCAGATAGGCGCCCTGTTTTTCGCGTCGTGTCAGCACGTACTTCCTAGAGGCAAGCATAGTGAAGCTTTCACCTGCACCAGGTATGTTTCTCAGTCATCTACCGCTTTCAACATGGTGGCAATGACTGGGAAAACTGCGGCATTAAGCATTATAGAAGATACCGACGTGGACGAGCGAATGTCGCGCGGTGAGTTTTGGTGCAGATAGAGACACGCCAGCAGGAAGTACGACGCCTTTGTGTGTCCATGGCTCAGGCAACGAGCACTACCACTCGTGTGTCTGAAGTCCAGCGTGGCACTGCATGCATGAGCACATTCTGAAATTCTTGTGTGTAGGTCACCCAATTTGTAGAGAGTTCAATACCTCGCCACTGCTCTTCTAAAACGACAAGCCTCTTCATGAGTGCCTGTCGTATACCAGCGACGCCATCTGTGTGCGGAAGTCACCATTACATACCATGCCTGGGCTTATAATAATTACTTAGAGTACCACAAAGAGAGAGAGAGAGAGAGCAAAAAGAAAAAATAGGAAGGCAAGGAGGTTAACCAGATGCTAACATCTGGTATGCTACCCTTCACTGATGTTGGGGAACAGGAAGTTGTAAGAGAGAAGAGAGAAAAAAGTAAGAACAAAACACGGACACACACAGGCACACACGAAATCTATCCACTCAGAGTCACTCAAACAGGCCAGACATACCTGCAGAAGTTTTATCATGGTCATGAACTTTAGTTGTCAAGATAAAGACATGCGACCATGCATTAAATGCGTTCATATCAAAAGGTTCAATATCAATCAAACATTCACAGACAGCATACAACCTTTCACTCGTGATCTAAAAACAAAAATCACAGCAAATCCACGGAGTGAATGATGATGAGTCGAGCGAACCTTTCGATAGTTTTATCGGTGAACTGTGGATCATGTGTACATCCATCCATCTATCCATCTGTCCATCCGTTGACCCGTCTGTCTGTCTGTCCGTATGCTCATTCGTTCATCCATGTATTCACACGTGCTGAGTGAGTCATCGAACTAGGCGGTCACGTATGAGCTAGAAGGAACAGATCTACGGTTTTGAAAGCTTCGCCCTCCAAAAATTAGAACTACCTCGGTGAAGATAGGTTTCACTTTCGTGCAACAGCTACTGTATTTATATAAAGAATAACCATTATTTTTATGTGGCTTTTTTGTCTATCCTGATTGTCAAGTAGTAATAATACAGTTGTATCAACCTGCGACTAACTGCAGTTGGCGTACCACTCCTGCGGATAATTACACAGCAATACAAGCCGATCCTTGCTAGAGTATGATACTCTTTTTGTGTGAAATTTGTTTGCGAAGTGTTTTAGGGTGAAGCTTATTAAGCCATTGGTCGTGCGTCCTCCATGTATGTAGCAGTAATAGGTAACTACTTCTCATTCAGTCCTTGAAATGTCCGCTGGATTGCGGTACTTGTATACGATGAATATATGATTAAAAGATGCGAAGTGGCGGTACTTGGAGTGTTCACTAAATGAACGGACAAACGGATGGACGGGCGGACAGACACGTGACAGACAGACAGACAGACAGACGGACGGACGGACGGACGGACGGACGGACGGACGGACGGACGGACGGACGGACGGACGGACGGACAGACAGACAGACAGACAGACAGACAGACAGACGGACAGACGGACAGACGGACAGACGGACAGACAGACGGACAGACAGACGGACAGACAGATGGACAGACAGACAGACAGACAGACAGACAGATGGACGCTGACAGCTATTTGTGCCAAGCACTAACACCTATTTGTGCACGAGGTGGCTCGTGGTTTCACTAGTTAACTGACCTCCACGAACACTCTAGAGGAAGACTCGATGCCCTCAAAACCTGATTGCGTCGCAATTCTTCTTTATTAGAGGAATAATACAATAACAAATTCCGCACCATATAAGAATCTAACAACTGTCAATCTACGAAGATACGCAGACTCTGCACATATACATCTAGCAACTTACACAGACTGCAGGAATTCTATGCGACCGCATACAGGAATATATGTCCGTGATGTGGTGCGGCACCAAATCTGCCTCACATCAAGCGGTAGTGGGCGCTATACCCATTGAAAATACACCACAAATTTAATAATGCACAGGAACAACGAATGACAGTGCTGTCCTTGCAAAATCAACCTCGGCTGCTTAAACAAGAAGTGGTATTGGCAAAGACCAGAGGATCCTTGTGATTGGGGATCCGATCATTTCCCGTGCACGGCCTTGCGGGTTAATAAAGTTGTGTTCTCTCTCTCCTTTTCTCGCGGCATTGTGTAGGTGCGCACCAACAAGCGAAGCGTGGAAAGCGAGCGAGAATGCGTTGCGAACGATTTCCGGCTGCGTTATCAATTCCGCTCTTGAAGACGAATTTAAAGCATGTTCCATGTGCATTGCTCGATTACCTTTTCAACGAATAACTTTACTTTCATCACTGCCTGCAGCACGCAGCCACTACTTTGACGATTTACTCGGTTTGACACTTCAGCCCTGTTTCTTTCTGCCCCACTCAAAAGATCCATCTTACGACAATTGTTTATTCCTGTATGCTTTTCTTTAGCTGAAGATTCGGTGTGAAAATTTTTCTAACTCCAACTCCTCATACACGCAGCTGTCAAGTGCAACAATGACCCAGTCATTCTGGAAGTGCTTGCGAGCCTTGGCATCGGCTTTGATTGCGCGAGCATCGCAGAAATCGAAACCATGGTCTCGCTTGGCGTACACCCATCTCGCATCATCTACGCTCACCCGCAAAAGCACGTCACCTACCTTCGCCGTGCCTGGAAGCAGGGAGTCGATCTCATGACCTTCGACTGCCGCAATGAACTTTACAAGGTAACGGTGGTGAAACTTAACGTACTACAGTAATTGTTGTGCTTGTTGAGCCTGGTACCTGCAAATGTCGTGGACGACTTACTCCGCCGTATTATACAAAACCAAGAATGCAAGACAACTTGCCGGCTTCGCATGAGTGCCAGTGGTGTGTACGTACTGCATTTTTATTGTGAGGTATTGAAATAATATAGTTTCACACTGTCACTTTGTAAGTATTTCTTGAATAACCAAGATGTCAATAATTGAGTTCTAAGCCATCTGCTCAAACGGCTTTGTAATACCAGCATTTGCTTCGTGCTGAAGTTTGCTGTGAACCTGCCAGCATGGTTAGGTGTTTACGATGCTCAACTGCTAGTCCGTAGGTCGCGGGACCGAATCCTGGCCACGGCTGCCACAATTTTAATGGTGGCGAAAATGCATGAGACAAATGTATTTCGATTCAGGTGCACGTAAGATAACTCCTGGTGGTCGAAGCTTACAAAGTCTTCCACTACGATGTCCCAAACTGATATTGCGGTTCTGGAACGTCAAGGTTTGACTACAAATTCCTACTTAGTCACAGTTTCCTGATTAATCAAATTATAAAGTATTGGAACGCTCGCGCTCCGTTACTTCAGTGCTTCCAAGAGAACGTTGAAGGTTGGACTGCTGCTTCCGTTTATCGCCGCATTATATAGGGCTTCGCCATGTATAGGATAGCTTGATACGCTTTACTACTTGAGTGGCAGTGACCTAAGCTTAGTCATCTACAGACGCAACAGTGTTGTCTCGAGTGTCCGGGAGCATAAGTTTTACGTTGTGCGGGCTGCAGTCTGAGGATTGATTTGAGCAGAGCTAGGATTTGGCCTGGTTGTTGGTGGTTCGTGATTTTTTTGTGCTTCAGATTGCGACACGAGGTGACGCAGAGAGTCTTGCAAACATTTGCCCTGTAGTCTCCGTGTCGTCTTCGTCTCGTTATCCTAAGCGCAAGAATAAAATCATGAATCATAATAATTATTGGGGTTTAACGTCCCTAAACCATGGTATGATTTTGAGAGACGCCGTTGTATAGGGATCCGGAAATTTCCTCAACGCGCACCTGGCCTCGAGCAATTTCTGCTCCTTCGAACATGCGGTGGCGCCGCGCTGCGAATCGATTCGGCGACCCGCGGTCAGCAGGCGAGCACACTAGGCCACCCTGGTGGGTTGAGGGTCATGAAAAATTAGGTACAAGTTGAGAGAAGTTCACTTATTTGTAAATAATATGCCATTTACTAGGTTTGCGTGCTTTCCTAAATTTTGTCGAAAATTTTCAGTACAAGTTACCTGTTCTTTTTCGTCCAACAGATAAAAGAACACTACCCAAGCGCACGCCTAGTATTAAGACTGAAGGTGGAAAACAAGAATGCTTGGTTCCGCCTGGGTGACAAGTTTGGCTGCTCCGAGGGTGAGGCTGTCGAGCTGCTCCATCTGGCCAAGGCCCTCAATATGGCAGTTGTGGGCGTATGGTGAGAACGACACTTCAGCATTAAAAACCGGCAGTATGATTGCTAGTGAATCTTGTGAAGCAATTGCGGGCCCGGTTTGTATTTCAAGGCTGCTCAGAACGGAGACAAAAGAGTTATGCTTCCCTGATGTTGAAATTGACAGTGGTTGAACATGTCAAAAATAAGCAATGAAGAAGTAAAGTGGATCGTTCAAAAATTAGAATATATATACTCGCCCATAACTCACATTGTTTTACCTGCCTTTTATACATAGTTCCATGCGCATTTCCGTCGAGTGTATGATTCTAATAGCTAAAGGGGCGGAATGAGAAGTACTCAAGTTTACAGCATGTAAGGGTATATTCTACAAATATTCGTTGTAACGGAGAGCACGGATTGTTTTTTTTTCGGTTATGGTAGTAGGGTACCGGTAGTTATTAGTAACACGACAAATTTTATGACAAGAATTTCGATCGCACCCTCTAGATTACGCCAATGCAGGATTCTTGACTTCGGAATTTCATGCAATACAAAATGTAAAGTGCGCTCATTTTACAGGAAGGCAAAAGAAAAGGACACGAAAAAGTGCGAATTTTGAAGTGGTATTCTTATTGCACATGAAAGCTATGTGTGTTTCTAGAAATCGGAGTTTAATGTTACTTTTCACGAAATTTCCCGTAACAGGTGCACTCTTTGTCTGCAAACTTAATTCTTCAATATTGACTGTGCTTTTGTTTACCTGACAGGTGCACTACGATGGCCTCTCTCATGTGCTCTAACGTTTACGAGTGACGCCACTAGTCAGATACTGGTCGGATATGGATACGGCACTCCTCGTGCGAGCTAAAGAAAACGTGAACAAGTAAATGAGTAGTACTTTTGCTTGAGATAGTCCTATAAGCCATGGCCAAGATGATTTCTAATTTTAACCCTTGGAATGGCAGCTTTCACGTCGGAGGAGGCAACGAGGATGCCAGTGCTTTTGCCTCAGCGATCGCAGCAGCGAGGCGGACTTTCGACGTCGGCCGAGATTTGGGTTTCGACATTACCTTGCTGGACATCGGCGGTGGCTTTCCGAGGGAGCCCGGATGTCACCCACTTTTCATAAAGGCGAGTTGCTGATTTTCGGACAAGCGGCTGGTGTCATCCAACGCATGCGTGCTGTTTTTCATGAGAGCCGAGGAAAGTTACCAACCGTCCCGCATCTTGCGGGACTGTCCCGACTTTTCATACAGTGCCCCAAGATCCACACAATCCTTGTCGGAGGGCAATGTCCTGGATTTGTTCCGGGCTGTTTAGTTACATATCGCTGAGTTATCCAAGGCACCCCCACCAACGTACGTGATGCTATGGAACACGAAGTTCGCATGAATCACATGCACAAAGCATTGTTGCGGTGGATTGCGGTGGCTACGATGGGCTTTAGCAACTTAGTCGTTAAGTACTACGACGTTTGCGGCGATATTCTCAACAAGAGGAAGTGTTGCGAACAGCGTGTGGCCAGCTGAAGTACCTCTGCAAAAGGTCCCAACAGTAAACAAAAAAAGACTTTACCTTAAAATTACCGTCATAAGGAGTACTAAATTCGCTGGCCCTATGTTAATGTACCCCTCCTCCCCAAAGCGTAATATTTTCATTGAAGAGTAGGCAACACTAATTAAGAAACTGTGTGTAACTGCGGTGGGAAACGAAAAAAAGTGAATGATGATCAGTGGGGCCAAGCTGCAGTTCTTATTTGTAAAACCGGGAACACTCGCCCACACAGCATATAAAGGTTCCTTGCGTTGTTATAGGGGTGATTGTATACACACAAACTAATCATCTACATATAAATAGAATTATCTACACCTAGTACGCACAAAATGTAATCATTTACATTGTAATGAAATGATATAGCAAGATTACATTAGCGGTTATACAGCTGTGGGGCGCATTTTCTTTTGAACATTACAACTTAGTGGTTCGTGAAGTACGTGGTGAGAGGATATTACATGAGAGTTTTTGGTACGGGACTGGTCGTTGCCAAAATATGCGATGGGGGTGAGGTTGTTGTTGAATTACAAGCGGTCAAATACCCTAAAACTAAAGCCGAACGAGCGATCGCGCTTGAAGCGTGCGTCGGTGCCACCAAGCTCAGGTGGCGACCGCTCTCGGTGGTTGACCACTGCTTCCCGCTCCCATATTGATTTGAGGTTCTGTTGGTCTCTTGTAGTTTGTCCTCTCTCGAGAACAAACTACAAACGATTGATGAAAACTGTTGATGAAAAAGAAACATTATTATTATTAACAATAAAATTATTATTATTATTATTATTATTATTATTATTATTATTATTATTATTATTATTATTATTATTATTATTATTATTATTATTGTCGCCCCTTGCGTGCCACTTTCGATTCGCGGGCTATCACTTCGGGATCCGCTTATCGAAGACGTCGCTTAGCTTCGGGTGCGTGAGCCCTCACTCTGCCGCCGCCTCCGGATCGATGCCGGTGCTGGATTGCGATTGCTGCAGACACTGGCTTCTTTCTTCTGTCTCGCGAGCTCTCACTGCGGGTTCTTGACGGCAGGCCCGCATCGCAGCAGCGTTGCAAGCCTGGCACACCGCTGCTTTCACTTCCAAGGTGTTCATGACAAGTAGCTCTGTGTAGATGTGTGCTCAGTGAGCTAACGGCGATGAGAGACGAAGCGCAGCAAAAGCGCTCACTATAAGGACTAGTGGGCATGGCACCTTGAGGAACTTGCCTCGAGCAAGGGGAGTTTCGCCCTTGAAAATTGGCTGCCATCCTGCAGTGCTATAGTGAATGTCAGGTGAAGCTGTAATAAATATCACCGGGGGGGGGGGGTATGTTTTAATAATAATTCATAGCTTCAGAGTAATGATAGGGAAATATGCTTTGTGGGTGCTGTAGTAAACTGTCACAGGTCTCACGACCAATTTCAACATTTTAGCAAGATGAATTCGTTTCTGTCATCGAGCATTGTATTCAAGTAGATTTTCAGGTGCCTTTCTGCCTCATGGTCTTCCTATGATCGTTTCAGAATGAACTGAATGGGTTGCCAGACGGAATCTTTCTTTTATATATAAAAACAGAAAAGAGAGGGCTGGAAAAAATGGCAGATCCCACGTACAGTGGAAATCGATTATATGCGAGGCACAAATGAGAAAGGTTGATATGTCACTTTAAAATCAGCACAACGTTACGAGGTGGAGGTAAATGATGCCGTACATGACTTCCGTGTTATGACTATCACATTTGAATGTGTTGTTTACATTTGTCATCTATTCGCGTTACGAGATACCAAATTAAGTATATGTGGAGCTAGCGAAACAACCATGAGCATGCTCTGAGCGTGGTATGTTGTCATGTTCTCACATGAAACGCGTGTGAGGATTATCATGTTTGCACCATATATTTCGTCATTCATTGACGTCACGTAACACCAAACTTGGCATATGTGGAGCTAGGAAACGGCCGCGAGCGCATCAGGAAGGTCCCAATAAAAATGACAGCATAATCAGGGAGTGAATGATGGATAGTGAACGAAGCATCCGTCCGTCTATTCGTTCTTGCTTCCGTTAATCCATGTGTGCGTCTGTGTGGCCACCCGTGCGTCCATCCGCCCGTCCGTGCCTCCGTCTGTTTGTGCGTCCACACGTTCATCTTTGCGCCCGTCCCTGTTTTCGTCCATGTATCCACTCCCGCGTCCGTCCATGCGTCCATCCGTTCATGCAGCCATCCGTGCGTCCATCCATGCATCTGTATGTGTGTCCGTTCGTCCACCTATTCAACACTCCAAGTACCACCATCTCGCATCTTTTCATCATATATTCCTCATATAGAAGCACAGCCATCCAGTGGACATTCCAAGGAGTGAACGAGAGGAGCCACACGCGCTCATTCTTACGGCTTGCGCTTCGTGTCTTCTTCCCAACTATTACAGGGTAGCCAGCCGGTCTGAGAACTGGCTAACCTCCCAGTCCTTCCTCATTTATTCCTCCTCCTCCTTCCCAACTTTAATCACCTCGAGTTCATGGTAAATACTAGTTCACTGTATTCATGGTACTGCGGCCCCACGCTCGCTAAACCTTTCTAAAACCTAGGAGGTTACTCCCAGCGAATATAACGTACGTTGTTATCGGTCTTCTGTACGTTGTTGAACAATAAAAAAATCGCAGATTGCACGGTAATTAAAAGCCGAATTCTCCTCTTTCTCATTCCCCCTTAGCAGCCATTGGCATGTAGGTTGAGCATTATCTTTTATTGTTCAGCAACGCACAGAAGAAATCTCTAACCAGCACCACCTTGGCGGTCAAAATGTTATACTTGTTACACACTACTATAACGGCTACGAGGGACAAACGGGTGCCGTTATAAGGAGCTTCTTCAAGGCACCAACAATTATTATGCCAGAGAACTACAGCAATTAATTCAAGATCTCAAGCTGTCAGATGGGTGATTAACTCTACATGGAGTCGGATTCGTCGCAACCCGCGCTTGTGGCATTCAACAAAGCCGAGTGGATAGAGTTTATGTGCCCGAAGACTTTTTAGCGAACCTACAAGCATGTTAGGTGGTCCAGCTTGCGCCAAGCCAGCAGAAACTCAGCGATCATGCTTCGTTACTCTTCACGTTTAACGTGAGTGCAACAACGAGAATTCACAAACCATGGAGGATGGACCCAACTAATCTTCATGATGACGAAAGCATTTCCGTACTTCAAACTGAGCAGGCGGCCTCACTGGCAAAAGTGGGTTGCATAAGTCCGACTACATGGGACCACTTAAAATCTCGTGGGTGCCTCATAGCTCAACAGGCAGGAAAAGCGCGCCACGCTCGCCTCACGGCGAAGATGAATGAGATTCTCCGACGCATTCAAATTATTGAAAGAGGTAGGTCAACTACGTTCGCTATGCTCGGATACCTTGAAGCGCAAAAAATTATCAAAATCTTCTAAAGCAGAGGTGCTAAGCTACAAGGTTCGCAAGAGAAATGCACTTATCGACAGATGAAATTGAAAACATGACATATGCCAAAGAAACCGAGATCGTCGATGCCAGCCCCGCTACATCGATGAGGCACTGAAAGAGGATGGTACCATTGTTAGTGACCCGGATGAAGTTCAAAATGTTTTCCGAGACTACTTTGCAAAACTGTTTACGGCAGACCATGACGCACAGGACGGTGAGTTTATTGCTAAACTTGCAGCCTTTTGCGAAAGTTTGTCGTCGCTAGGCTTGGAAGACTGTTTATATGCAGAAACTGATAAAGAAGAAGTATGGTACGCCCTAAAATCAATGAATATGTCCAGGTCACCAGGCCCAGACGGAATACTAATGGGATTTTATCTGCGTTTCTTTGATATCTTGGGAGATGCGATCACCGATGTCGTGAATATTTTGTTGCGTGATGGCCATAAACAGCAGTCTTTCAGCGAAGGAAGGAAGATTATATTACTGAAAGAGGCTATGGAGCCGTTCGATCTTAAATCGTGGAGGCCCATTATCCTTCTAAACACAGACTATAAGTTAGTAGCCACGCTGCTATCACGGCGTCTGCGGCGTTTCTTCGAAGAGATTGTGTCCCCCTTGCAGTTATGTGCAGTACCAGGACGTTCCGTCTTCGTACCTCTTACAATCATCAGAGACCTCTTTGCATATGCCAATGAAAAACAAATGTCATGAGTATATATTTCTCTTTATCAGGCCAAAGATTTGATAGAGTTGAACATGGGTATCTTTTCGCTATTTTGCGCATATTTGGCCTCCCAGAGGAGTATGTGCGACTAGTAGAAATACTTTATCAGGACCTGTCAAGCTGTCTTTATTTCAACAATGAAGTGACCAGAAGCTTTGAAATTCAAATAGGGGTGAGGCAAGGCTGTTCAATGCCTCCGGTATTATTCATTTTGTCTCTAGAGCCTTTGATTAGAAAGGTTGCAAACGGCAAGCGCATAGTGGTTTTCCCGATGCCAGGCAAGGAAACCTTCAAAATTGTCGCATACGTCGATTATATTTCGGTATTTTTTTCGTAACTTGTCTAGCTATAGTACATTCCGTGATAATTTTTTGAGTATTCCTATCTGTCTGGTGCTCTTTTAAACACCACCAAATGTAAGGCATTGCGCTTTCGATGCTTCAGAGAACTATTGCCAGGAGACTTAGAATACGTTCAAGCTGTTAAGGTGTCAGGCGTTTACTTAGAGGAAGGAGATGCATCAAAAAAGACTTGGGATGGCGTGCTTAGGAGATCTTAGCCAGTCATTTTTAGCCACTCATTTAGCCACTCACTAGGAGATCTTAGCCACTCATTTTAACCTGTCACTAACGGCAAAAGCAACAGTCATCAAGACACAGGCATGCGTTTTTGCGTTTTACATAGCACACATCGCCCTGCTACCTCGCCGTGTTGCAGGACGCCTCGACGCTATGGCGGTGACCTTCCTCTGGGGAGGAAAACCTGCAAGGTACGGAGGAAATTTTACAGCTTCCCACAAATCGTGAAGGCTTGAGCTTCCCAGATATACCAACGTTCACGAGAGCGCTGGCTGCAAAAACAACACAGAAGCTGTTCGATGACAGCAACTACCCCGGGTACAGGCTCATGATGTACTAGAGCAGTGCACTGAAAGGTACTTTCACGGCCAATCCGTACATCGGACAACAAGCAGAAATTCCGCTTAAGTTTTACAGAGCTGCCAGTGGCTTAAAAATAACAGTGGAATCAATAGGTTCATGCAGCCTGGAAGATGTTTCATCGCAAGAAATAAGCGAAATGGTAACAAGTAGCACACTGAGCAAAAATAAACAGCATCCTGCACGAGAAAATAGAAACGATGGCGTTGCAATTGCGTACCTAATCAGGTGCACGAATTTGATTGGTTGAGAAGATGGAGGGAGTTGCCTACGCGTGACCGGTTAGCACATTGGGGAGTCGTTTCAAATGACCGCTGTCCAAACTGTGGCAAAAGAGATACGACCCAACATGCTCTGTTTCAGTGCTCGTTGGCGAGGGGCGTCTGGCACATGGTACAACGGCTCTTTCGCACGGTGCGCATGGGCACAGAACGTGGGCTGTTTGCAAGTCTGGTCTTTCCAGTAACCTTTTACGTACTGTGGCCGCTACGCTGTTTATCGGAAGTACGACACAAGCCGCATAGAGGCGCCTATCCCGCACTACTGAAAATTCGGCTCATTGTGTGGAATTACCAAGATCAGCAGCTGGAAACGCACGGCGAAGAGGCCTTCCTTCGACGATGGCACACACGTTTCTTCAAAGTAAGAGAGGGACAGCTGAAGTTTCTAGTTGTCCCGTACTAACCATGTGCCCACTCTATAGTACGCAGGCATAAGTGTTATCCTGTTAAATGTGATTAACTTGATTCTTTTTAATTTTCCTTTCACTTGTAACATTTGGATACTCAGTGATCAATTAGGTTTTGGTGCTCATTTGTAAGATGTATACACTCTCTTTACTTGTTTTCGATGTTTTGTTTGTGTACGTACAAGTTAAGTGAACAATAATCTTCCCTTTTTTGCCCCTTATACTCCAATAGAGCGATAACGCGCGCACACGCTGGGCACAACGACTCTTCGTTAGCAAACGCGAGCACTGAATAGTCTGACGCCAGGCGCGACAGGCGCGACTAACGTCCGTCGGCGTGGCCCGATGGCAACCGGTGCGAAATGCGATATGCTGCATTTTGCGCCGTTGCGTTACCCAGACAATACTGCATGTCCCTCTTTTTTTGACGGAAGGACGCCAGACGCGCTTAAACGCGCATGCGTCATAGCAACGCAGTGCGGCGCGTGCCTGCGAATATTTGGCTGGACCGGCGCCTGGCGTGGCAACGCCGACGTGAATCGACGAAATAAACGCGGGCGAGCACGTGCACAATGTCACGTCGAAATGTATTGGCGTCCTGACTGTGGCATGTATTCTTTTTCTCACATGACACGCATGTCATGATTATGTTTGCACCAGTCACATACCTTCGTCATCCATTGACGTCACGGAATACTAAATTTGGCATATGTGAAGTTAGCGAAATGGCCGCAAGCGCATCATGACTGTGGCATGTGGTCATGTTGTAACATGACAGGCGTGTCATATTTATCGTGTTTGGATGTGTACTTTACATATTTCGTCCATTCTCGTCACGTAAACCGAGTTTGGTACATGTGAAGTTTGCGAAACGGCCCCCAGCGCATCGTGAGTGTGGCATGCAGTCATGTTGTTACATGACACGCATCTCATGATTATCATGTTTGCACCAGCCACATACCTTCGTCATCCATTCACGTACTGTAATACCAAATTTAGTGTATATGACGCTAGCGAAACGGCCATGAGCGCATCATGAGCTTGGCATGTAGTCATGTTGTTACATGACACGGATGTCATGATTTTCATGTTAGCGTCTGTCACTAGTGTTCTCCATGCAATCATGTCATACATACCAGTTTTGCAACATGACACGTGAACGATATCACCGCAAGAACTTCAGGATCATGAAATGTAAATCATGACAATAATGACATACAATCATGATTTTCATGCTACAACGAGTCGGATATGTTCTTCATACAGTGATGTTATGCCATGCCAAGTTTGGTTTTGATACCATTATCGAAACGGCCATGAGAGCTAAAAGTCATAGGCGGCTAGCTAGATAGCTAGCTAGCTAGCTAGATAGATAGATAGATAGCTAGATAGATAGATAGATAGATAGATAGATAGATAGATAGATAGATAGATAGATAGATAGATAGATAGATAGATACGCTCAACGTCACTGAAGTTCGCTAAGAAAAGAGGGCCGTTTAACGTCGTTCGAAGCCCTGATGTGACGTTCAACGCAGCTGAATACCTTAAATTTATCTAGAACGTGAGGGAGAATATTTTCGATGTTCACAGCTTCCTTTTCATGTATTGCGCTTTTTCTGATGCTTGTTTTCTGGTTTTGTTTATCAAAATGAATACTTAAACGCGTTCGTCGACTCATCTGTTCACTTTTTCGAATGCTCTTCTTTAGCCTCCGAGGGTAAAACGCAAAGTGCTCTCGCATTCCTTAGCAGCGGAACCTGCGAGCATCCGTTCATGATTTAGGGGCCTGGCGTTCAGATGGGGCAGAGGGTCACTCGTAGTATACAGCTTCGGGTGGAGGTGGAAAGAGAGAAGTGGTAATAATCTTCGCCTTTAAAAGGGTCCAGTGATGCTGTTGTGATATGCCCTCGCTGCAAAATTTTGCTATGGCACTGTTGCGTGCTTGTGGACCTTGAGGTACGATTGCACCGATGAATGTGTAACACTGGTCACTTCATTCATGCAAATATACTGTGCGAAGGGTTGGTGGAAGTCGGCTTGCGTAAATGCATGCAAGGACCGATGTTGCAGCCATCGATGGAGCCGACAGCATGGTAGATGCCGCACCGCCTGCTGCCAGCATTTGAAGCTGGCTGTACGCAAACCACCTGAGCCCAATTGGCACTTTTGGATCACGAAATAATGCAGTCATGTGACGCAGTTACCTCTGGCATGTGACACTACCTTACTCATGAAGTAATAATAATGTGAAATCTTGGGGCTAATTAAGGCACGTACTTTTGTTTCCAGCGCCCACTGTTCGTGACATTACGGCATAGTGCTTACTCGATCGCTTGCATCAGTGTGCTTCTTAAATTTATCATGTTCCGGACGAGTCGCCGGATGCCCGCTGATGTCGGGGCCAATAGATAGCTACGACACACGCTGTCATTATTACCTAATCCAAAAGTCCCGAGTGGTCTCGGGCGGTCTGCGCCATGCGTGTGTCGCATACTGGCAGTGGGTGGCGCGGCATCCACCCTGCCGTCTGCTCCATCTATGGCTGCAACTCTGGCCATACCGCCAACCGATTCCCAACTCAAGCCAATATAAACGTTGCCCCTAATGGCGGTCTCATCGAGAATGATATCTCTAACCCTTATAACATAATTTACCGAAGTAAACGACTGAAGTGCGTTTGCATTGAAGATGCGTGTGGGCGTTCTGTCATTGTTGCTTTAGGGTCGAAGCTGCTTAAGCCGTGGGTAGGTACATGCATGTCTCTCTTTGTACGTGACCACCTAGTTCTAGGACTCACTCAGCAGGTGCGGATGGACAGACAGACAGACAGACAGACAGACAGACAGACAGACAGACAGACAGACGGACGGACGGACGGACGGATGGACGGACCGACCGACGGACGAACAGACAGACAGACAGACAGACAGACAGACAGACAGACTCGCTGTGGTGGTCTAGTGGCTAAAGTACTCGGCTGCTGACCCGCAGGTTGCGGGATCGAATCCCGGCTGCGGTGGCTGCATTTCTGATAGAGGTGGAAATGTTGTAGGCCCGTGTGCTCAGATTTGAAGGCACGTTAAATAACCCAAGGTGGTTGACATTTCCGGAGCCTTCCACTACAGCGTCTCTCATAATCATATGGTGATTTCGGGACTCTAAATCCCACATATCAATCAATCAGACAGACAGACAGAGACAGACAGGCAGGCAGACAGAGGATTCACGGTTCACCGATAAAACCCTCCAAAGCTTCGCCCCTTTCATCATCATCATTTACTTCCTGGATTTGTTTTATTTATTTTTTGGCAAGCACTGTGCGTGTTTCTCTGACCTTCAGGAATATGCGCATGCTCAATTTGGTCCACAGCGCCGACGACAAGGAGGACTGGGTGTACAGACAATGCCAGATCCGCAAACGTGCGAAAAGCAGAAAGCAAAGCCAAGAGAACAAGAGCACACCAATATCTTTTCGTGTGCAACTAAAGATGACAGCACACGTGACACCCCACGCCGTCATATGACAGCTGCCAGAAATAAATTGTTCGGGCAGTCCCATGCAGTCCACTGCCCGCGAGGCACACGAAAAAAAAACATGCATTCGACTGAGTGGTTCCAGACTAGTGGTTGGAGCTTCCAGCTGACCTCCAGAAAAACAGTCACATTGCTGACATCCGGGGCTCTTCGGAGCCGTTCGGGGCGTTTACATCGAAAAAGCCCAGTTCCATGATTACCTTTCGCAACCAAATTTGCGGCAAACTCATTTGGTTAATACAAACAAAGCAGACGCTGTTCTAAGAGAAACAACGCCATGTCTGAAACCGAGAACACTGTAGATCCCAAATACGCTGGTGGAGGAGAACAAAATGCGAAGTTACACCATCTCCTGCTAAAGGGAGCCATGTGGAGATGCGAAGCAGGAGGCAATAACGCTTAAACCGGCGGCAACGTTGACGCGAGCGCTCAATCCGGCGTTGCGCACGAGAGAAACCTGAGGAGGCACAAAACATGCAGTAATGGACCAATGCTTCCTACTGCAACATGTCAATCGCTGCTCATGGGCAATGAGAGAAAGGAGACTCCAATTGAACTGAGAGACTCGCAATCTAGTTTCAGATAACGCGCGCGCTGCGAATTTTTATTGTTTAACAAATAAAAAGAGAAATCTCCAACTGCCGCTACCTTGAAGGTCAAAATGCACCACCAATTTATGGCGGGTGGAGAGTGAATGGTTGTGCAGCTCAAGCAGTCGGTTTTTTTTTTTGCTGTCAATAAACTCTCCAGCAGGCACTGCCTGCATCGGTGTTATGTGGCGCAATGGCTTCATTTTCACAATGAAAGTGGGAAAGGGCTGAGGAAAGGGTTCGTAGTAGTACACCAACAGGCCCAGATGGCATTCCAATTATGCTGATAAAGACATCGGGTCCGAAGTCTAAGCAGACTTTGAGAGAGGCGGTGAGCAAAGTAATAATCGATGGTGAAGTTCCCGATTGATGGAAACTTGTCAGGATGAGCATGATCTAGAAAAGAAAGGGAGACAAATCTGACATAAACAACTACAGTCCTATAACAGTGACAGGAGTGTCTACAGGCTGGCGATGCAGATTATAATGGAAAGACTGCAGGCATGTATACAAGATGACGGGGTGCTGGAAGAACTTCAGAATAGGTTTCGGAAACACAGGAGGTTGGAAGGCAATATGTCCTCACAGACTCACTGCATCGAAATATCAAAGAAGGAAGACAGGCCCCTGTGGCTAGCATTTTTGGATATCAAGGGAGCGTATGATAGCGTGGTTCAAAAGGACTTGTGGGGAATACTGGACACACTAGGTGTGGAAGATGGAGTCACTAATCTTTTAAAGGATATCTATAAAAGTAACAAGGTAGTTATAAAGTAGGAAAAACAGGTATTCAAGCCCACCGAGGTACAAC
Organism: Rhipicephalus annulatus; assembly: GCA_013436015.1. Taxonomy (NCBI): domain Eukaryota; kingdom Metazoa; phylum Arthropoda; class Arachnida; order Ixodida; family Ixodidae; genus Rhipicephalus; species Rhipicephalus annulatus. The sequence goes on from WOVY01001188.1 coordinate 77,557, forward strand.
GGGGGCTTAGGCAGGGGTGTCCTCTGTCATCCTTATTATTCATGACGTACCTACAAGGATTAAAGGCCAAATTAGCGGGAATTGAACTTGGCTTCAACCTTTGTTTCGTCAAACAAGAAAAACTCATTGAACAGACACTATCAGCATTGATGTACGCATATGATATAGTGCTAATGGCCGACAACAAGGAACATTTCCAGAAATTGATAGACCTACATTTGCGGTGATGAGGGAGATAGGTTAGATGTCAGGCTCAGTAAGGAAAAACTCGTAGTCATGATTTTTAATGATAATGAAGGTAGTGAGCTTAGAATACAGGAGGTCACGCTAGAGATAACAGATAAATACAAATATCTGAGCGTATGGATAAACAATGAGGCCGAGTACCTAAAGGAACACGAAATATACGTGACGACTAAAGGTACCAGAAATGCAGCGGTGATGAAAAACAGGGCCCTGTGGAATTACAATAGGTATGATGTTGTGCGAGAAATATTGAAATGGCTCATGGTTCCTGGTTTGACGTTTGGCAATGCTGTCTTGTGCGTGAGACCAGACGTTCAAGCAAGATTAGAAATTAAGCAACGTGGAATAGGTAGGCTTGCCTTAGGAGCTCACGGGAATACACCAAATCAGGGAGTACAATTAGATATGAAATGGACATCATTGGAAGGCAGGGAAGCTAGCAGCAAGTTAAAGTTTGAGAAACGATTGAGAAAAATGGGGGAGGAGCGTTGGGCTAGGAAGGTATTTAGCTACATGTACATGAAGAATGTCGATACAAAATGGAGGGAGTGAACCAGAAAATTGACTGGTAAATACTTAGAAAACAGCCGGGGGCCAAACCAAAAAGAATTATCGGTTAAGAAGATGGTGAAGGAAGCAAAGACCAATATGTGGAGAATTGGCATAATTAGGTAGTTCGCACTAGAGATATATCGAACTTTTGAGCAGGAAATTGCCAAGCAAAAGGATATAAGATGATACTCGGGGTAGTTCTCTACTGTTTGAAGCCAGGACGGGAGCATTGCGAACCAAGACATATCGGGCCAAATACGAAGAGGTAGACACGGTATGCTGTGCATGTGGAGAGGAGGAGGAAACTGCCGAACACTCTAGAATGTTATGTAAAGGGCTTCAATCTATAGTTCAGGATGATGGCGCAGAGTTTTTCAAAGCACTGGGGTTTAGGGACAGGGAGGGCAAAACAGACTTTAAGCGGGTAGAATTAACTAGAAATAGGTTATCTGACTGGTGACTAAAGTCAAAGCACGAGTGAAATTAAACCCTTCACTGCAAAGTACCAGTCTTCAACTTCACTATTTAAAGGAAAAAAAAGATAAATCTAGTTTTTGGTTCATTAAGCATTACGGCTAGGTGGCGTTAACCACCACTCGATTTAAAGGATCCAGCCACATCAATCCATTCATTCATCACGTGACGGGAAAGAGTGAGGGGGCGCGCAAGGGCAAGGTTGGTGTAAACGCGTGGTGAGGGATACTCAGGAGAGAGAGGGAAAACGAGCGTAGGCAAACAGACGCTGCAAACGTCGACGTTGCGATTGATTGATTGATTGATATATGGGGTTTAACGTCCCAAAACCACTATATGATTATGAGAGATGCCGTAGTGGAGGGCTCCGGAAATTTAGACCACCTGGGGTTCTTTAACGTGCACCCAAACCTGAGCACACGGGCCTACAACATTTCCGCCTCCATCGGAAATGCAGCCGCCACAGCCGGGATTCGAACCCGCGCCCTGCGGGTCAGCAGCCGAGATCGACGTTGCGAGGCGAGAGTTACATTAGAGATCAGTACCAAGTCACCCAACTTGACATTCTTGTGGAAAGAGTGGGAGCGTAGAAGAGAAGAGTGGGAGAGTGAGTTTCGCATGTGCAGTTGAGTGTGGATGCCACCGGATCAAACTCGCTCATAAGTTGTTTCGCATCTAAAAAAACCACCGGATGCTCATGAAGTAAATTACGCTGAGTGGGCAAAGCGCGGTGGCGGCTTCCCCACTTTGAACCACGTAGAGAAAATGTTTCGAACGTGGCTCCACGTTTACTCTACGTGTTTTAAAGCGGAAAGTGGGAAATCGGGGTTTCGTGGGTAGGAGCAGCCATACGTGGCGCTTATTGTCAGGAATTGGCCTGCCACCAAGGAATCATTAGGCGGATCAGACAATGCATTCTCTGTGAGTTTCATAATCGGCGGCCAGCCTTACTGCAGCACGGCAATTGTAAGGCGCATGTCCATTCATTCTCAAAATTAGCAATCTTCATTAGATTAAAGCCGAAGCTCAAGTTGTTCCCGAATCATTAGTCGAAAAAATCGCGGGTAATCCACGCATCAGCACCACCAACTTTAGGTAGCGACCACTTTCGGCGTTGCGCAGCCGCTTGATGTATGCTTCACGATTGATGTATGCTTCAGCTTTCAAGGTAGCTTCACACAGTCGTAAATTTTGGTATACATCAGCTAGCTTCACAAGCAGAACACTAATGTGTTGGGTTGAACGTCCCAAAGTCACCATGTGAATATGCGAGACACCGTAGTGGTGGGCTCCGGAAATTTTGACCACCTGGGGTTCTTTGACGTGCACCAAAATCTGAGCACACAGACCTACAGCATTTTTACCTCTGTTGAAAATGCTGCTGTCCCAGCAGGGATTCAAATCCGCGACATGCGGGTCAGCTTCAGAAGCAGCAACAGCCGTTATTGCTCTGTCATTAGTGACACTGAGAGATCAGACCATACAGTGTGTCCGTCTCACATAAGGGAGGGAGGAAGGAAGAAAGGAAGGAAGGAAGGAAGGGAGGGAGGAAGGAAGGGATGAAGGGAGGAAGGGAGGAAAGAAGGAAGAGAGGAAGGGAGGAAGGAACGAAGGGAGGAAGGAAGGAAGGAAGGAAGGGCGGAAGGGAGGAAGAAAGGAAGGAAGGACGGAAGGAAGGAAGCAAGGAAGGAAGGAATGAAGGAAGGAAGGACCCTCCTCAGAAGGGGCATGTGATGATCGAAGCCTCAGTAATCTTCAGCAACTGCGGTGGTCCTGGAAATTATAGCTAGTATACTTGCCGAACACATGTTTTTTTCGCTTTCATTACAAGTTTTGCAATCGTTGCGAGAGTGCTCGTAGATATTCTCGCCGTTATCAGAGATGGTGCGAACTACAAAGATGCCATCAGTGCGCAATTACAGTCGGCGTTTCGCAGGCATTACGTTCGTACGTCCTCACAATCCAAGTGGAGTCATCGTAGCCACCCTATTCTTGTAAACATGCTCGAAATGTATCTGGCGGTCAGCTGTAAGTACATACCAGACAGAGCTAAAAAAAGCAACTTTAGTTGACATATGGCGATGCTCATAATCTCGCTCTCTTAGTCACACAGCGTTGCATCGGTTCAATGATGCGCGTGTCTTTTGTCTTCCCTGCTCTGATCATCTTTTAGTTTCTTCATTATTTTACACATTGCACACTAGTAAGTAGGTTTGTACACTAGCTAACTTTCCTGCATTTTTATTTCTTCTCCCTTCCACTTCCCAATTTCACGTTTCAAGACTGCAGAAATTGTCAACGAAGGCCTGGAGAGGTACTTCCCTGAAAGTTACGGCGCTACCATAATCAGCGAACCTGGTGGATTTGTCGTTTCGTCAGCCTTCTTTCTCTGCACAAAGATAATTGGCAAACGGATGTGCGAAAGCAGCGACGGTAAGCACATGCACACCAGCGAAAACTGACTGCGGAGTTCCGGGTTGTTTTGATTATGTAGCGTCACAACACAGGACATGAAACGCTAAACAAGATGGCACAAAGAGAAGCACCGGTCGTCTTCATCAGTCTTTTCATCCTCCCGTTGCGCCGTTAGATAATTAAGAACTCCTAAAAGCTCGTCATTAAGCATGACCTAATGGCCGTGAGCTAAAGCTTAGCGAAGCTGAATTTCTGTACACTATACTTCACTTTTATTACGCTGTACTGAAGTTTGCATGGAGAAAGTGTCTTAGCCTAAATAAGTTTATTTGCCTCGTAGGATTGTTCCGTTCAGGTGGGTCAATGACTCGCGTTCGTAAAATACAAATAGTGAACACTCGTCTACCTTCATGTGACATTTCTCAAGTCTTCTGGAAACATTTAAAGCAAGACTTAAAGACAACACGATTATTATAATTGCGTTTGCTTTGGTGGCATATTGGTCACTGTGGTACACTTAAAATCAATAGTCTGTCTGTATTTCCTGGTTGACACGTCTAAAATGTTTACTGATAGAAGACAAATCCCCTATTGGGAAGAGCGAACCGTGTATTTAAGCACCAATAACAGCTTGTTTATTCTCCTGCCCAAATAAAGTGTAATAGTGCGGTCTATGTGACACCAGCATCACTATAAATATTAAAAGAATCAGCAATCCAATATCTCCTATAAATTAACTGTGTGCTTCTGTTTTGTCAACAGACATTAAGCCACCTGTGTGCATGTACTACATCAATGATTCTACGTACAAGTCCTTCATGATGGTCATCTACAGCGAGAAAATTGCTCGTCCGGAGCCGCTAGACGTAAGGATCTATTGTGTTTTTTCTTCATTCGTTGTGTTCATACAATGTTGAAATGTTTTGTCGTATTTTTTACAATACTGAAATCCTTCACCTATCTCGAATTTTCACTTAGTCGGATGCATTTCTCTTGAATATATCGAACATAATCGCCCCGAGTGGGCCTGACCAGATGATTTGGAGTTTACTCGAGCCTTTCGTGCTTCATGCACTCACTCAGCTGCCGCACGCGTGAGTGAAAACAATCTGTTTGCCATCTATCTATCTATCCTACATTCCCATTTTCTCATTGTAGGGTGGACAACCAGGCGCTTTTCTTCCCTTCTTCCGTGCCCATTTCCAGTAACGTATCTCCGGGCTTTGGTAAACTTGATTCAGTACAGCTTTTAGCTTAGGAAAGACACGTGCACACCGTTTCTCGAGAAATAAAATGAAAGTAACATTTCGATACTTTCAGCATCAAAGGATTGAAAAGCCTGTTTGCTCAAAGCTTCCTGCTCTGCACCATTTTTTTTGTCAGGCCATTTTGCGACGACACTTGTCGCTAACCTTACCAGCACATTACATGATAGCGCTCATGTTTCAAATCTTGCAGGAGATCGTGCGCCCTACGAAGCCAAGCATGGTGTGGGGGATCACATGTGATAGCTCGGATAAAATAAAGGATGCGTGCAGTCTTCCGGACATGGAAGTAGGGGAATGGATGGCCTTTTCAAACATGGGTGCATATTCGACCACTGTTACTTCGCCTTTCAATGGATTTCCTGATGCAGAAATTCACTACCGAGCAAGCAAATGTATCCAGTAAGTGCGAATTTTCATTACTATTGTTTAAAATTAACGATTGCGAACGTGTAACAAAATATTACGTATGAAAAAGATATAGTTGCTATTGTTTTCATTCTAACATCGCGTAGTGGTGAAATTTATTGCAGGTAAACTGATAGATCGCATAACTGAATATGATGCGTGCGTCCAGCATGCATAACTGTAATATTACAGGCACCAGAGGTTTAGAGAAGTTGACCTAGAAGAATACCCGATAATGGGTTCTGAGGTTTTTCTCTAGGACAGGAAAGACGTTCAGGTTATGCAATATTTCAGTGAGAATAACACAACATCAGATTGCCATTTGCCGAAAAATGAGTAACAGAATGTGCCTACAGTAAACAAGTCATATAAGAGTATGCCTCGAAACATGCTTCGCAAGGAAAGCGCGGGAAAAGATGCACTCCTAGAACCCTGACTCTGCTGTAGATGCGGAGTAAGTTTCCCACATGGGCAAGTATATTTTTCAGAGATATCTCTAAAATTCCAGCTGCATGCAAGATTTCACTTTCAGCGTTACGTTACTACACTTTCACACTTGATAACCAGTACTTTACGAACAACACTATTCCTTCGATTTTTGGCATGCATTAGCATGTGGCGCAAGTGTGTTTAATAAGCATAAAACTTGCAATGTGTCCAGAATAATTTAGAAGGTAATGAACTTTGTAGTGCGCTAGATTATAAAACGTAATTTCCTTTGCTTCTGCCCGAATCATCTAGTTGCATCGCTTTAATGTAAAGCTGGCACTTTTTTTTTGGCTCACGGTTTCATATGTTATCTAACCGCGTTCAACTCTATTGTAGTTATCTACAGTGCGTGTAAAAAGACTACTCGTTATAACTTTCCGAAACGCCGACACTGGGAAGTGAACACCTTTAACTTGATTCGATAAGCAGCCTCGGTACTCTAAATGACCAATTACGGTCGCTACACCTTTTTTGCAAGTTCTCAGAAACGTGTTTCTCTCCTAAGACATGAAATAAAGAGTGTTTTAAATTTCCATGATTAGTAATTTACAATGCTCAATCTAGATCAAACGATCTATTGTAGCCTAAGAGTATATTGACGCGAACATTTCTGTCTGCCGTGCTCTTTTTTTTTTCAGGGAACGTATGAGCCGAAAGCGAATAAAGTTGTTTCCCGATAGTGCTTGAAGAGAATCATAAATGTGCATTCAAGCAAGTTTAATACTTCTACATTTCTCGTAAAGTCGTGTGCCTGAAGGGATGAGATGATGGCTTGGCGTATATTCATGAGACAGTGGAGCCAAAAAGGCCTGCAGAACAGGCTTCGACCCTCTTGTTCCAGGATCACCTTCTGGATGCCGGTGATTTGTAGCACCTGGGGCCCGTACGCTCACAGTATCGAATTAAATACCACCTAAATAGGGACAATATACGTAGCTGTTAACCGGATCCTGCTTACTTCGGATACATTAAACTTTTGAGATATGACAACCTCCTCTGTTTTTCATGAGTCATTTTCACTTTTATCGCAATTTTTGTTAACCGAAGTACTTTTTTTCAAAAACTTGCAGAATGAGTTGACTTGAGATGAAAGTGGTCGCCTAGTCTTTCTGTGAATAAAGGACAAGCTGCATTTGTTGTTGAATATTAGTATACGCTCAATAATGACGCATTGGGCGCGGGGGTCTGGACAGACTGGCTGAGATTGTCTCAGCCGAGACGGTTTCAAATGTTTATCAACGACGTTCTTGAAGAAAGAATATGAGCAATGTAGTCTTGTCATTTCCATTTTTCTTTTAACGCAAATTTGTTTTATGCGAGGGTTCACCACGGCTTCAGTGACTTATCTTCATCACAAAAATGATATGAAACGCAATAGATGCCAGAAAAAAATTAGTACTGGGCACTCAACGCATGACCTCTCGTACCACAGAACAAATGCTGTGCATTTCTCTCTGCCACGGCCACACATACTGGAGGCACTACAAAGACACATATTATATACCTTGCCCTTTCCCCTCACAATGCCTTTGGTCGGCGTAGTGGTATCGCTTTCCGAGATTAGCACTTGCCAGGAGTGTTGTTCCGCATCCGTACCATTCGGCGCGTTTTCAATAGAAGTGCTACTCTGCCGATGCCTTGAAGCCGAACTACAGCGATTTTCGAGGTCAATGGCTCCCAATGAAACTCACTGGTTACGTTCATTTGTACGTTTGCGTCATCATCATCATCATCATCATCATCATCAGCCTGTCTACGTCCACTGCAGGACAAAGGCCTCTCCCATGTTCCGCCAGTTAACCCGGTCCTGTGCTTGCTGTTGCCAATTTATACCCGCAAACTTCTTAATCTCATCTGCCCAGCTAACCTTCTGTCTCCCCCTACCCCGCTTTCCTTCTCTGGGAATCCAGTTGGTGACCCTTAATGACCAGCGGTTATCCTGTCTACGTGCTACATGCCCGGCCCATGTCCATTTCCTCTTCTTTATTGCAGCTATGATATCCTTCACTCCCGTTTGTCCCCTAATCCACTCTGCTCTCTTCTTGTCTCTTAAGGTTACACCTACCATTTTTCTTTCCATTGCTCGCTGCGTCGCCCTCAATTTAAGTTGAACCTTCTTTGTGAGTCTTCAGGTTTCTGATCCGTAGCTAAGTACCGGCAAGATACAGCTGTTATATACCTTCCTCTTGAGGGACAGTGGCAATCTACTTGTCATAATTTGAGAGTGCCTGCCGAATGTGCTCCACCCCATTCTTATTCTTCTAGTTACTTCGATCTCGTGGTTAGGCTCTGCGGTTATTACCTGCCCTAAGTAGACATAGTCTTTTACAACTTCAAGTGCACTATTACCTATCGCAAAGCGCTGCTCCTTTCCGAGGTTGTTGTACATTACTTTCATTTTCTGCAGATTAATTTTAAGACCCACCTTTCTGCTCTCCTTGTCTAACTCCATAATCATGAGTTGCAATTCGTCCCCTGAGTTACTCAGCAATGCAATGTCATCGGTGAAGCGCAGGTTACTGAGGTACTCTCCATTAACTCTTATCCCTAACTGTTCCCATTCTAAGCTTCTGAAAACGTCCTGTAAGCAGGCAGTGAATAGCATTGGGGAGATTGTGTCCCCCTGCCTTACACCCTTCTTTATTGGTATTTTGTTGCTTTTTTTATAAAGCACTATGGTAGCAGTTGATCCCCTGTAGATTTATTCCAGAATGTTTATATATGTTTCATCTACGCCCTGATCCCGCAGTGTCTGCATGACGGCTGATATTTCTACTGAATCAAACGCCTTCTCGTAATCCATGAAGGCTATGTATAGTGGTTGGTTATACTCTGAGCATTTCTCTATTACCTGATTGATAGTTTGAATGTGGTCAATTGTTGAGTAGCTTGTTCTAAATCCTGTTTGTTCCTTTGGTTGATTGAATTCTAATGTTTTCTTTACTCTGCTAGCAATTACCTTTGTAAATAGCTTGTATACTACAGAGAGCAAGCTGATCGGCCTCTAATTCTTCAAGACCTTGTCATCTCCTTTCTTATGTATTAAGATGATGTTAGCGTTCTTCCAAGACTCTGGTACTTTTCCCGTCAGGAGACACCTCGTAAATAGAGTGGCTAGTTTTTCTAACACAATCTGTCCTCCATCTTTCAGCAGATCTGATGTTACTTGATCCTCACCAGCAGCTTTGCCTCTGTGCATGCTCTCCAAAGCTTTTCTGACTTCTTCTATCATTACCGGTGGGGTGTCGTCTGGGTTACTGCTAGTTCTTATAGTATTAGGGTCGTGGTTGTCTCGGCTACTGTACAGATCTCTGTAAAACTCCTCCGCTATTTTAACTATCCTATTCATATTGGTAGTTAATTTGCCTTCTTTGTCCCTTAGTGCATACATCCGCCTTTTGCCTATCCCAAGTTCCCTCTTCACTGCTTTGACGCTTCCTCCGTTTTTCAGAGCGTGCTCAATTCTCTCCATGTTATACCTTCCTACATCGCATACTTGACGTCTATTAATCAGCTTCGAAAGCTCTGCCAGTTCTATTTTGTCTGTTGTACTTGACACTTTCATGACTTGACGCTTGTTAATTAGGTTCTTCGTTTCCTGGGAAAGCTTGCCGGTGTCCTGTCTAGCTACCCTGCCTCCAACTTCCACTGCACACTCCGTAATGATACTCGTCAGATTATCATTCATTGTATCTACGCTAAGGTTGGTTTCCTCGCTAAGAGCAGAGTACCTGTTCTGCAGTGACACTCTGAATTCCTGCACTTTCCCTCTCAGTGCTAGCTCATTGATTTGCTTCTTGCGTATCAGTTTCTGTCGTTCCTTCTTCAAGTCTAGGCGGATTCGAGTCCGTACCATTCTATGGTCACTGCATCTTACCTTGCCAACCACTTCCACATCCTGCACGACTCCTGGGTGTGCAGTCATTATAAAGTCTATTTCGTTCTTATTTACGCCATTAGGGCTCCTCCATGTCCACTTGCGGTTTTCTCGTTTTTGGTAGAAGGTATTCAAAATACGCAGATTATTGCGTTCTGCGAATTCTACTAGTAGCTCTCCTCTGGCGTTTCTAGTGCCGATGCCATAATCTCCTACTGCCTGGTCTCCAGCCTGCTTCTTCCCTACCTTTGCATTAAAGTCGCCCATTACTATAGTATACTGTGTTTTCACCTTACTCATTGCCGATTCCACGTCTTCATAGAAGCTTTCAACTGAAGCGCCATCATGGCTGGATGTAGGCGCGTAAGCCTGTACTACCTTCATTTTGTATCTTTTATTCAGTTTAATTACAATGCCTACACGTTTGCGTCATTCATGCCAAATTTCAAGCTTGAGAATTTTGCAGATTATTTTCAAATGAATTTTATAGCCTGCCTCGAAACGTTCACTTCGCTTGCCAAAATTATTGGCAACGTTTGCGTGTGACGTTGAGTTTCGCCTGGCCAAAGTGACGGAATTGATATGCCACTGCAGCATCTGCTTGTCTGCTATTGATTCTGTGGGTTTGGCTGGTGCTTCTTTGGTTGAGTTTGTGATTGTCTTTTCTATGTCGAAGCAATCTGTTGTAGCGCACGCCAAACGCTATACACTTCATCCGGCGCAACATTTACTTGGCAAACAAATATACTAAATTATTGACCTATACGACATTAGCTTGCGGAAAACTAGAATATGCACCTTTCACTCGGAACCCGCACCAGTCCTACCTCAACAACAAACTCAAGAAATTAGAATATAAAGGTACCCCCCTCATTACCAAAAATATCCACGAACATCTATCTAACAAGTCCTAAGCAAATATCTGAATTGAAGCTTGCTAGAAAATAGAAAAATCACCTCACGTCTATTTCATTTTCACAAAGTTTATCATTCAACTCGAGGCCACCCATTGTATATTTCCGAGCTATGATTACCCTTTTAACGTGCAACCCGTTTTTCGTCACACAAACTTCTTAAGCAAATCTCCCCCTTTTCTCGTAATATATCCTTGAAACGAGCTGCCGTACATTGCCTCTTCTCTAAATCGAGAAAATTTCATGAATAATCTTAAAAATTATTTTAATGAAAGGTATTATCTCTTTTGTGTATATGTTTGTTGTTTATCTTCGAACACCATATTTCAATCAACATAAACTACCTTTTTATCGTGTCTTTTTCTTGTTCTTTGAGCATTCGAAAAACCTTTACTCTAAGCTGTTTTCCTGTTCTTTTTTTTCTCCTTTTCAATAGCACCTTTCATTTGTCCACGTTGCCTTAGAGCTCTCTCATGAATTGGTAAGTCTACATATGAATGCATGCGTGTATTAGAGTATATGCATATGTATAGGTATTTGTATAATTTTTTTATTTGTTGTTCAATATATATGCTGCACTTGTAACGGTATTATTTTTGCAACAAGTGCATCGCCTATATAATGCCTACGCAGGCCCTAAAATTATTTGAATAAAAACTATATCTTACGCTGTTCACGCGATGAAGGAAACTTGTAATTGCTGGAAACAAGGTAGCACTATAAAGACGACAGTGTTTTTCGGCAGACTTCAACAAAAAAATTTCGCTTTGGCTGTCTGTCTGTCTGCCATGCGATTTAGCCACCCGTCCAAAGTTTAAGCCCTTGCTGAATGCGCAGCCATCTTTAATTGGTGGCTCCATTCATACTTGTGAATATTGTCGACGAGAAAGCAAATAATACGCATATCTAAGACACTACACCGATACGTAAGTATTATAGGTTGTCTATGCCTTCACTAGAAAAAACGTGGGTAAGTTATTCTAAAAGAATCTTGTGATTCTTACGCTGCGCTGAAAATGTGACGCTAAGCACAAAAAACTCCTCTGCTGACAATACGGTGCTGCAATCTGGCAGTAGACGGCTTCTGCACGAGCTCATGTTTCCACGTGGAGACCATATCAGATGGAGACCATATCTCAAGGATCACCTGCTCCATTTTATCAATGCCAGCCAGATGCGACCGTTTCAAAATGAAGAAGGCGCTGTCTCAGGCAAAGTAAATCGTAAATGGCCATTTGGCCAGTAGAAGACTGCCGTGTTTCGACAGCACTTGCAGCAAAGCACGCAAATACACGGGCAACTTTTTTAGTTAAGTTTATTGGTTACTTGAATGAAGAAAAAGAACGCACTTATATGACCTTGTTCGGATGACATTATCCGCAATATATATGCCCCGCCGCGGTGGTGTAGTAGCTAAGGTACTCGGCTGCTGACGCGCAGGTCGCGGGATCAAATCCCGGATGCGGCACCTGCATTTTCGATTGAGGCGCAAATACTGTTGACCCGTGTGATCAGATTTGGGTGCAGGTTAAAGCACCCCAGGTGATCGAAATTTCCAGAACCCTCCACTACGGCGTATCTCATAATTATATGGTGGTTTTGGGACGTTAAGCTCCACAAATCAATAATCAGTCAGATCGACAATGTGCTTTGGTTGGGAAATTATCGATGCACGTAAAAGTGACCTACAAAAAGATATAAGGCGAAAGCTTTTAATGTCTCATATTCGCAGTGACGGGCTGCGTCTATCCGGTTCATGGATGCTAGCATACGCTATCATGACGAGCCTCCACACTTGCACTAGCTCATCTACAAGTTTTGTCGGCACGTATACCTTCGGATGATACCAACAGTGGTAGAAAGCGACACTCCGAAAACGTTATATTGTTACGCACAAGGAGGACCAGGACGTATACGGCTGAAGGGGCCGCTTATTTTGTTAGCGAAAAAAAGCACCGGAGTGGCCAACAGGCTGATGATCGAAGTGTCGTCGTCTTCCTTCTTTCTCCAGCTTGGGGCAGCCAGCATGTTCACCCACCTTCGTTTTCTTCCCAGGCATGCGCAACATTCCTCCCCTCACAGACGAAGCCCGCCGGGCGAGGTAATTGATTCACCTTGGTGTGTACAATTTCAGTAGAGCGACATGAACTGCTAGGGTTTTCTTTCTTTCTTTATTCAATACTGCAGACCTTGTACAGATCCAAGCAGGGTGGGGGAAGAATAAAACAACAACAAAACGAAGCAAACAAGTATAGTCAATGCAATTAGCAATGAGCAATGATCCCAATGCGATTAAATGCTACAATGAATCATTCCAGTCTGTTACGGTGCGGGGAAAAAAAGAAAATTTGAATAAATCTGTTCTCGAAAAATAAGGTGTCAAAGAATTAGGATGATGGTGGCGAGTAAGTCTTGATGTAGAAGATGAAAGATATGGTGAGGGGTTAATCGCTAGTTTATGATTCCAAAGGAGGTAAAGAAATTCCAAACGTGCAGCTTTCCGTCTCAGTGCAAGGTATGGAATGTTGTTAGCCTGCATCAGTTCAGTGGGTGAGTCATACGGTGAAAATTTGGAATAAATAAACCTGACTGCTTTTCTTTGCACATTTTCTAGGTGATTAATGTTGGTTTTAGTAAAGGGGTCCCATACTACACATGCATATTCGAGTTTTGGCCTAATTAGTGTGTTATAAGCAAGTAATTTAACAGCTGGAGGAGACTGTTTGAGCTTATGTCTTAAAAAATATAACTTGCGGTATGCAGAAGAACAAATGCTATTTATATGTGTATTCCACGACAAAGTATTAGTAAGAGTTACACCTAAGTACTTGTATGCCGTTTCCTCATGCAATGGTAATGAGCCTAGCCTGTATTCAAAGGAAAGTGGAGCTTTTCTGCGAGAGAAACGAAGATATACTGTCTTACCAATATTAAGTTTCATGTCCCATGTGTTACACCATTCGGAAATGTTAGCAAGAGCAGTGTTAAGGTGGTGCTGATCGTTAGGTGAAGTGATTTCATGGAACAACACGCAGTCATCTGCAAACAATCTAATTTCAATGCTAGGATCAATGACTGTAACGATATCATTAATGTATATCAAGAACAACAATGGTCCTAATACACTCCCTTGAGGAACCCCGGAACCAACCGGAAGATAGCCAGACCGCCGCTCATTAACTTCCACACACTGGGATCGATTAGTCAAATAACTCCTAATCCATGTGATTAAAATTTCCGGAAGTTTAATTTTTCTGAGTTTTAAGATCAGTTTGTCATGCGGAACCCTATCAAAGGCTTTGCTGAAATCTAGAAATATTGCATCGATTTGACCATTTTTATCAAAACATGAAGCGAGTGAATGAATAACGGTAACTAATTGTGTAACTGTCGAGTAGCCTTTTCTAAACCCATGTTGGTAATTAGAGAGAACTGAATGTTCATCTAAGAATTCATTAATTTGATTGGCGATAATGTGCTCAATAAGTTTACAACAGGATGATGTAAGTGATATCGGTCGATAATTTTCTAATAAAGATCGATCACCTTTCTTGTGTATGGGTACGACTCTAGGATAGACGCAGCCCGTCAGCTGCTCTTCTACCACTTCTCGTGAGGTGAGCTATTGTGTACGTGACTTTCGTGATTTTGTTGAGAACAACAAAGGGTCCGTCATATGTGGCCAAGAACTTCTGGCATAACCCGTGTCTACGTACCGGAGTCCAGTGCCACACTATGTTGCCTGGATGGTAAAATACAGGCCGGTGCTGGACGTCGTAGCGTGCCTTCGATTTTTTCTGTGATGCCAAAGTGCGTAGACGAGCAATACGACGCACCTCTTCTGCAAGGGAGAGGATTTCGGCGACTGAGAGGTTCTCGTGCGCGGAGAATGGTAAAACTCTGTCGAGTGTGTGCCGTGGCGCTCGTGCGTACCCCAAGAAAAAGAGGCTATAGCCTGTTGTCTCGTGCTTAGTGGTGTTGAACGCGTACGTTATAAATGGTAGCACATCATACCAGTTCTTGTGGTCGGATGCCACATACATAGAGAGCATGTTTACAATTGTGCGGTTGGTGTGCTTCATGAGCCCATTTGTTTGCGGATGGTATGGCGTTGAGTGACGAAGGCGGGACTCACTCAATCTAAGCAGCTCTTCTGCTATATCTGCCGTAAATTGTCATCCACGATCACTGATGATCACGTGAGGTGGGCCATGTCGTGGGATAACGTGCTGCAGCAGGAACACAAAGACGGCACTGGCAGTTGAGGTTGGTATGGCCGCCATCTCGCAGTAGCGCGTGAGGTAATCGACGCATACAAATATCTAGCGATTGGCCTTAGCCGACTTTGAATAAGCACCCACGAGGTCAATGCCCACTTGTTGGAAAAGTGTGCTTGGAGGTGGCAAGGGTTGTAGAAGACCAGCCGGAGCAGTAGATGGGCGTTTGTGGCGTTGACACTGCGTGCAGCTGGCCGCATACCCCTCGACTGACTGTCGCATTCCCGGACAATAAAAGCGTTCCTTAGCACGGTAAAGCGTCCACGCAAAACCTAAATGTCCGGACGTAGGATTGTCGTGCATAGCATTTAAAATCGCTGTCCAAAGGCTTTCCGGCACTAGCAGGAGAAAACGTGCGCCAGTGCATGAAAAGCTTTTCGTATACAGGAGTCCGCTGCGTACTGTTATGACCGCCATCGGTAGGCGCCATGCTGTCGCTGAGAAGCGTAGCCGGGCAGCGTTCCCACGCCTGGAACCCCGGTTTTCTTGGAACCAGCGTCGAGAGATGACGGCGGAGCGGCGCTCTTTTAATCCTCAAAGAAGTAGCCGACTCGCCGCTTGCCTATGCCCGCCAGGTATTGTCCCGGCTAGCCGGCGGATGAGACGTCATGTCGCCACGAAGCTGTAAGCCGTTCCAGAGGGGACAACAAAGACAGCGTATTCCTTTGAAGAAACGGTGACCGCCGCCACAAAGTGCCCTGCTAATTGAGCGGACCGATTGGCGGACCGTTTGATGTCTGCTGTCCGAAGCTTGGGACCCCTCGACCAGCGACATACACGACGAGCAAGAGCCTCTCTGGCGCCACCTTTAAGTGCAGTGATCTTGACTCGAAATTGGATGTTCACGTGCGCCGTGCATGCTCGTACCCCTCACCTGTTGTGTGCGTGTGTGATTGGTGTTCCACTGAAGAAGGAGGAGCCCGACAGGGGTTATAATGGCGCCGCAGAGTGCAGGACGTCGCTCTGAACCAAGTAAAGGTTCAACCACCACGTTCGTAGTTTGTGAAGGCTCTGAACTGTGTAGCAGTTCAACCACCACGTTCGTGGTTTGCGAACTCTTAACCTCATGCTGTATATACTTGTTTTAGTGCCATAAACCTGTTTGTTTTTCGTATCCCCATCTCGTAAGCGTTCGTTTCCTCAACCAGAAGCTGCACCACGCTACCACAGCACCCCGGGATCACAACAACTGGTGATCAGCGGTGGGATCCACAACAGTACACAGAAATGGCATGCCGTAGCCTCTGTGCAGAGCGATGATAGCCTAGTGTCATTTCGCTGTTCATCTTTGAAAGTACTGAGGTCGGGAAACTTTGGTGACAAAGAAGCTACGTGGTGGTCGAGGTCATCGGTGTCAGATTCTGTAGTGCTCAATGGCATGCGCGAAAGGCAATCTGCGTCGGCGTGTCGCCGACCACTTTTGTACGAGACTATGAAGTTATACTCTTGGATCCGAAGTGCCCAGCACGCTAGATGGCCGCAAGGGTCCCGTAGGTTGACGAACCAACACAATGAGTGGTGGTCGGTGATGACTGTAAAAGGGTGTCCATATAGGCAAGACCGAAACCGCTGAATCTCAAATACTACCGCGAGGCATTCTTATTCTGTGACAGTGTAATTCTGCTCGGGTCTACTCAAGGAGCGACTTGCGTATGCGATCACGTGCTCGCGGTTACCATAACGTTGAACTAGAACGGCAGCAATTCCTATGCCACTGGCATCCGTGTGCAGTTTTGTTGGAGCTGGTGGGTTGAAGTATTGAAGAACAAGCCGCGACGTCAGAAGGAACTTCAGTTGACGAAAAGAGCAGTCAGACTCCGGAGTCCACTCGAAGGGAATATTCTTCCATAGCAAACATGTCAGCGTATAGCGACATCGGCAAATTTAAGTCTAAAGCGGCGAAAATAGGAGCAAAGCCCAAGAAAAATGCGGAGCTCCTTAACAGAGCGCGGTGCACTGAACGTTTCAATGACTGCTGTCTTCTGGGGACCTGGATGGATGTCATCCTGGTCGACTAGGTGCCTGAGAACAAGGGTTTGTTGGTCTCCAAAGTGGCATTTATTTGAGTTAAGAACAAGGCCAGCGTTTCTTATGCTAGTCAGCACAGTATCCAGGCCTGAATTGTGTTCGCTGAAGGTGCGGCCAAAGATGACGACGTCGTCGAGATAGCACTTGCAAATGCTCCACTTCAAGCCACAAAGAACAGTGCCCATAAATCACTCGAATGTCGCCGGTGCGTTGCACAGTCCAAACGGCATCACGTTGAATTCGAAAAGGCCGCCAAGGGTTACAAAGGCTGCCTTTTCTTTATCTTCAGGATGCACGGGAATTCGCCAGTAGCCCGATCTTAAGTCTACAGAGGAAAAATAAGAGGCCGAATATAGACAGTCTAAGGCATCATCAATACGTGGAAGTGGATACACGTCTTTTTAGGGGTGAAGCTCCTTATGGCGTGGCTTGGGCGTCCCTCGTATGTTACCACCAGTGGCACATACACGAAATAGGTATAACACTTGACCTCCAAGGTGGTGCCAGTGAGAGATTTCTTCTGTGCGTTGTTTAACAATAAAAATAGTGCTCAATGTACATGCCAATGGCTGCTAATGGGGAATAAGAGACATGAGCATTCGGCTTTTAGTCAACGCGCTCGCTGCGATCCCCATTAGCAGCCATTGGCATGTACATTGAGCACTATCGGACAAGAAAGGGGTGCTACATTATACTCGCTGGGTGTAACCTCCTTAGCTTTAGAAAGGTTTAGTGAGCGTTGAGCCGCAGTGCCATGAATACAATGAACTTGTATATACCATGAATGAACTCAAGGTGGTTAAAATGAGAAGTAGATACGAAGCGCAAGCCGTAAGAAAGTAAAAGCCGAATTCTCCTGTCTCTCATTTCTCATTAGCAGCCATTGACATGTAAATTGAGCCCTGTCTGACAGGGAAAGGTTGCTACGTTATACTCGCTGGGCGTAACCTCCTTGGTTTTCGAAAGGTTTAGCGAGCGTTTGGTCGCAGTGCCATGAATACAGTGAACTAGAATATACCATGAACTCGAGGTGGTTAAAGGTGGGAAGTGGACTCAAAGCGCAGGCCGTAAGAAAGTGTGCGTGTGCCACCTCTCGTTTAGTCCTTGGAATGTCCGCTGGATGGCGGTGCTTCTATATGGGGAATATATGATAAAAAGATGCGAGATGGTGGGACTTGGAGTGTTGAATAGATGAACGAACGGACACACAAACAGATGCATGAATGGACGCATGAACGGACGCAGGGGCGGATCCATGAAAGAACGCAGGGACGGGCGCACAAACAGACGCATGGACGGTCACACAGACGGACGCATCGAAGGACAAATGTTTCGCCCCACTCTCCATCATTCACTCCGTGGATATGCTGCCATTTTTTGTTACAGCATTGAATCGGCGATAATCGGCGCAAAATCTCCAGGATCTGTTTGTCTTTTTAACGAGAATTACTGGAGCTGCCCATGAACTCGCCGGCTCTTGAATAACTTTGTTTTGAATCATTTCGTTCACCTGCTCATTAATAATCCGCCGCTCGAATGGCGAAACACGGTATGGCTTTTGTCTAATCGGATTGGCCAAACCAGTGTTGATAGTGTGACATGGCCGAGAAGCAGGAAATAAGGGCGCTTTCTCTTTCTGCGCAAAGTCGAATGCAGAAACGTGCTTTGAAAGTACAATCACCAATCTTTGGCGTTCACTTGCTCTCAGCGACTTATTCAACATTGACAGAAGAGCCGTTTCCAAACTGTGACTACGATGCTCTTCCGGTGCATCTCTAAGCTCAGTCACCAGTAACGCCTCGTGTTGTCGACTGACGACGGCTAACGTTAGACTATTTAGTAACACCACGGGTTATGTGGAACAATTGACAGTCCATAAACCAGCACGTCCACGTCTGATCGACACCACACTGTGGGGTCAACCCATTCTTTTCCATGCCGTTGGTGTACACTGGTTCTAAATTGGCATCAAAGTTGGCGGAATAGCTGTCGCTGCAACCAACAGGTACACGAACGGTTGATAACGGTGGTATGATAGTGTCGCCACAGACACACAATGCCATCTCACCATCCACAGGGTTTCCCAAGAGTGCTCGCGGAACGTCATCACTCAAGAATATTGTCCCTGTGCGGCAGTCGACAGTCGCACCATACTCCCTCAAAAAGTCCATACCCAAAATAACATCATGTGTCGCCTGCGTGATAATCACAAACTCCGTTGGGATAACGTGGCCTCCAAGAAACACGTCAACTTGACAAACACCAACAGGATACAGTGGCTCACCACTCACTCCGAAAAACTTTGAAGCTTGATTCCACTTAAATAATATCTTCCGTCTCAAGGTAACTTTAAAACACGCACTCATGACAGAAATTGTTGCCCCCGTATGAACCAAAGCCATCGCAGGCACATCGTCAACAAAAACACGTACTGTTCTTGAGCATCAACACAGGAGGTATTTCTGATATTAGCACGTATCCGGCGACCTCACCTCCATCGGCCGAGCTTGCTAGTTTTGCTGTGGCAAAGGAGACGTGCTGCGACGCCGCGGTGAAGTAGAACGGGGAACACGAGGCGGTGGAGGCGTCAAGCTCCTGTCAGATGTAGGGGAGTGGTTCCGGAAACTGCGTGTCCAGTAGTCTTCGCGAGGCAGCAGGTGTGTTGCCCTATGGTCGTCGTACGGTCGATCAGACGATCGTGGGGTGTGTTGTGGTGGGCCATAGTACGTTGCTCGCGGGTTGTCGCGAAGTCTTTCGAAAGGCCGTGCAAAGTGTGGTGGTTGGCCATATCGTGGGGCTACACGTCGACAAATGCAAAATCGCGAAATACGCCCTGGGACACCACAGGAGTAGCAAACTGTGAGAGGTCGCAACGCTGTTCGTTTGTCGATGAATAAAACATCGTCTTCCCTGGCGTAGTGAGTTGGTTCGTCCCGTATATTATAGAGATAGACCGGGCGTCATGAGGAAGGCGGACGCTGAGGGCGCCGGTCATGGCGAGGAGCTGGCAAGCGTGGTGTTCTCCTCGGCTGCGGGGATGCGCTGTACTCAACAGCTGCTGCACTAACCATCGATTGCCAAGGGCTCGTAGAAGGCGGTGGCGCAGTCAAAGCCTCACGTGGCACATATACCGAATGTTGCTTGTTTACAGAATGGTGATCAATTGCTGAATGTTTCTGTTATCTATAGCGAAGAAGTTCTTCGCGAACAATCTGTCGAATCGTCGAGGACAGGTCTGGGCAGGAGCTTGTGTCGATGCTGGCAACCGTTGTAACATTTCTGAGCCGGCCGAACTTTGGAGCAATCCTGCGCATTTTAAGCTGTTCGAAAGTTCGGCAATGCCGAATGACGTCGGACACCGAGCTCAGGTGCTCTTTTTCGTTGAGAAAACTATAGACATCCTCGGCTATGGCTTTCAGCAAATGTCCTACTTTGTCTTCTTCTGAGATATGATCATTGACCACCTTGCAGAGCTTCAGCATATCCTCTATATACGTGGTACATGTCTCACCTGGAAGCTGCTCGCGTTGAGACAATGTCTGCCCAGCCCGCTTCCTTTTGACGCTAGAGTCGCCAAAACACGCTTTTAGCTCCGAAACAAAACCATCCCACGTCGTTAGTGTGTCCTCGTGGTTTTCGTACCACACGAGCGCAGTATCCGTAAGGCAAAAGACCGCTTTGCTGAGCTGAGTTGTGGCATCCCAGCCGTTAGACTTGCTGACTCGCTTGTACTGGACGAGCCATGCGTCGACATCTCCCGATTTTTCTCCGAAGGTTGTTGGGGCTCGGTAGTAAGGCACGGAACCCATTGGAGTTGGCCTTGAAGCGTTAGATGGCTGGTCTTGGGCCATTACGATCGGCGCAGGCGAGAGTGCGGCAAAGCGGCAGCTGCGGCGAAGTCCTGGTAGTGAAGCTTCCGTCGTTGGATTCGTCTTACCCAGCACCTGCACCAATCTGTTACGCACAAGGAAGACCAGGACGTATACGGCTGAAGGGGCTGTTTATTTTAACGCTGGAGCGGCCAACAGGCTGATCATCGCTGTGTCGTCGTCTGCCTTCTTTCCCCAGCTTGAGCAGCCAGCACGTTCACCCATCTTCGTTTTCTTCACAGGCATATGCAACAATATGTAGGCTTAATGTTCTTAAAACTAACGTTACTAAATGCAAAGTATAAAGCGCCCATTAGTTCAAGGTAGTGGTCGAAAAGTTAAAAGCTACAACAGAAGGCAGTTCGATAGATTACAGCACATGACTAACACCGGGACCACATGCTGCGGCATCGCTGGTTAATCACCAACATGGACTGGCCCCACGTGGTGGTCTAGTGGCTGAGGTACTTGGCTGAAGACCCGCAGGTCATGGCATCGAATCCAGGCTGCAGCGGCTGCATTTTCGATAGGGGCGAAAATGCTGTAGGCCCATGTGCTCAGATTTGGGTTCACCTTAAAGAACCCCTGGCGGTCGAAATTTCTGGAGCCCTCCAATTACAGCGTCTCTCATAATCAAATGTTAGTTTTGGAACAATCAACGCCACATATCAATCAATCACCTGCACGTAATGCTTGAGTGGTTACGGGATTAAGGCTCTCTCCTCCTTACACTTCCTCAGAAATCGCGTGATAGCACAGTGATGCATGCGACAACGCTCCATCTTCAGGCGCCTGGTTGCAGCAGTCAAATTAGTCGCACGGCTCTCATGTGGAGGTGTTTCTCCTGTAGTCGGCTACGAATCGCGCACTCATGCAAGAAGGGAGACGTGCACATCAGGTTCTGTTTTGACCTAGCCCGTAATAATGTGCAGAGGCTCTAGCCAAACACATTAAACCTTTCAAAGTGTTCTTCAGTTTGCATGCCCACGGCCGACTTCGTCGCTCTCCTGCACCTTAAGCGAAACTTTCAAAGCCATATACTATGTTATACACATTTTAAAAGAGGCGGCCGTAGCCATTCACGTGCGCGAGAGCATCATGAAGCAATATCAGCTTGTTGGTGTTGCAGATCGTCGAAACCAACTATTTATGCAAATAAAAATGTGTAACCAGTGCCACAGACACTGTGGCGCACATTCATTTCAAATCAGTGCCACCAAAAGATACAAGGTCACCGCAATTATTCAGACAGGCTCCTTGCAAGCTTGTGTGCGTCCGAGTGCAAAGCACGCAAGCGGTGTGTCTCCTTCGCTTTGCACTCCTTCTTTGTCTTTTCTTCTTTTGCTTTCTTCGGTCAACGTGCGCTGCAAAGGCGCAGCCGAACGGTACAGAGGGAGCGTTTTGTTTGCTGTAGATCTAGAATCGTTGAAAAACCTTTTTATTTACTCTACGTAAACAATCGCACTACATTTTTTGTGTTTCGCGCGTTCCTGCATGCTGTTCGCGCATTTATGCACGCCAAATTACATGCTAAAGCAAAAAGCGCAATACTTCAAGAAGATATGTCAATGAACACCCACGTATAACATTTAAAAGCACGACGACTAGACCAGCTTTCCGGAGCACACCACTCGGCGTCTCCCATAATCATATGGTGGTTTCGGGACGTTAAAACTCCAAATGTCATCAAAGACTACACCGGCGCGATAGATTACGGCTACAAAGTATCATCAACAATGAGCGTGCAGTAAAAGACCATTACTCGCTTAATGCCTCACGACTTAGTTTTTGATTCACGGTTGCCGGCATCTTGTACTGATAAGCGCATGTTTGGTGGCTTCCCATACTGTAACACGGAAATATCATGGTCTTGAAACACTGAATGTACCAGCCCAAATGTTTTCGCACGTGCGAGTTCACCATATCACTGTTAGTGTATTTGATACGGATGCGTCCGGAAATGTGTGTATGATCAGTAGGGTGATTCCCCGACAGATCGACATGGGTCCAAAAGTTGATATTTTGGAATTCATTGAGTATATTATATTTCGTGCACCTCTCACCAGGTAGCCCGAAAGTCAACTTCGTTTAATTATTAACGGCATAACTTACGAGAAAAAAATATCAAACTTCACCAACACAGAGGCACCAACTTTGTCACCTGTCAGTTTCGAAAATTGCAGATGCTATAAAAAAGCAAACATTTTTGTTTCAAGGAAGATAATTTTTTCCTGAAATGTGTGTCTAAGGAAAAATGAATTGATACGGTTTCAAGTTTACAGACCTTAAAAAATAGCTTTTTAAAATTTCTAACTTTGCGACTCTTGAAAATCAGTTACGTATTCTCCTTTTTTTTTCGCCGAAAGCATTTCAAGCAGCCTTTTCAAACTGGACACGTTTTAAGAATATAGTGTGTCCATTAGGTACATAAACTATTGCTGCTGTAGGCCAAATGTCAATTTTTATATATTGCCTCAAAGTTTTCAAATTGGCAAAAGTGTACTCCACTGAAACTTGAATAATAAAAAAAAACATCTTCGATTTTTCCTAAAATCTCGTAAATAGACAACCAAAGCCCATCATACAGTAATATAGAAAAACATGTTGCATTATTTTGTTTTTAGCGACATTATTTGTGGTACGAATCAGAGCTTTTGGAGAATACGCTAATAAATTGAGAAATCTGGAAATCGGAACGGAAAAGCGGCAATAAGTTTCAAACGCGAGTAAACGTGACCGCATTTGGTGAAGAAAGGCTGTTTTAGCACTGTGACAAATACGTACCCATGAAGGCACATTTATGCTCCTGATAACACAGCTCTAATGGAGGAAATCTTCGACACTGTAACTCAGTTGCAAAACATCTGTCTATATTTGCAGATAAACTCAAACATGAAAATGTTCTAACGCAAGTGGTGGGTCTCGCTAGAAAAAACATATGAGCTTGAAGTACCCTCACTGGTATTTTGGTGGTGACTGCGTGAAACAAGAGATGCGCTCAAAATGCCTGCATCTTTTGCAGATCACATTTAGCAGTACGTGACGCTAACAAAACACGACCACGATCAGTGCCCTCAGATGTGCTTAGCCAAACATGCCAAGAACGTATGCCTGGAACACGTGGCAACGATTTCCACTGGCTTTTCTTAAACTGATGGAATGTTTCTAGGTCGTCTGCATTTGCGCACAGCAGCTTGACATTCTTGAGCTTCGCGCTCATTTGCGCCACCATTTGGGATGCTGACGTAATGACAGCTGAGCTTGCCGCTCTGAGGTTGTAGAGCGTAGCCTGATGCTTTAGTAGGCCACCAACGCCGTCACAAGAGTTCTTGCCTTGTCCTGTGGCCGAAAAAATTCACTTTGTTGATATGTGATCTTTCCGACATAACTTGAACTACTGATACTTGTTTTTGAAGAGACTGCATGCACCATCAGAAACATAAGTAACATGCGTGTCAGGCTTACGTTGTTCCTTCATATAGTTGTGAATTATTTGTGGAGCAAAACAGGCATGTGCAGCATCATGGCATGTGTCATCACTGATGACGGCAAAACTTTGAATCGATTGCTTCCTTGTGACGACACACGTGAATATAGACCCCTGTCTTTTGTGCCAGTGATACGACTGTACCTTATTCGGTAAAATGGCTGTCCAATTTTCGGCGAAATCAAAGTGAAACATGCAAGATTCTTTTTCTTGGTTCTCTTTCGCCTGGCGTATTGCTGATTCTTGAATGTATCTTATCTAATCATGGGAAATCCACTTCACGAACCATACAGACTTAGCTCTCGCAGAAAAGCACTTGCCTGAGCTGTTTTTTTACTAGATCGCCATTTTCCCATACTGCATAGGCTACCTCAATATGTTCAGGAATTCCTAAACATGTGGCTCTCAGAGCGTCCTCCTTAGCACAATAGTCACAATGGCCTAAAAAATAATCGCTTGTAGGGGAGCTGCAAAGACATAGTTTTTTCTAGAAGTCTGCTGTGTAGGCACCATCGGTGACGTCTTGTAGGGCAGAAACACACTCCGTGGCATTATCACAGTGTATACAAAGGCACACTTCTTGGTGTGGTGCAGGAAGAAGCCACTTTAGCCTCAGTGAATAAAACTTTGAGAGCCCAATAGACGTGTTCGGATTAGCTTCTCTGAAGAGACGGTAAGCCTCTCGCACCGAACGGGTCATAAACCTTTTTGAAACAAGCTCCTTTTTTCCGTCAATGATAGCAGATACTACATCTTTCTTTTTTGTTATGACTCTGCCGAGAGCAGCTATACTCATCTTTGGAGTAGTAAGCCATAGCTGCCTGGACGTCCATTGGGTTCAGCCGTGTCATCTTTACCGCATTTAGTGCTAATGATATCCCGTGTTTTGCGCGCCAGCGTCGGGATCTCTATATCATGCAAGCTGACAAGTTTTGTATAGGCGCTTGGAGTTTCGGCGCTCTATATCGCTCGGCAACAGCGTCGACAAACGCATGCGCTCTTGATACGAAGAAAACACTTCATAGGCTTGCTTAAAGTTCTTGAACCTTTGGGCACACACTGCATTTTAGATCTGATGGTTGAAAGTGGTGGTTACACACGTAACGGTGGTATTTCACGGTTACTGTAGAATTCCTGCTAAGTTTTCTTGGCTCTGCATGAACTTTGCTATTTTGCGCATGCAGCTTCTCCAGTCGCATATGTGACAATGCTTCAGGCGTGTTTACGCGCTGCTCTTGACTTCTGTCTTTTTCTTCTTCCGTCAAAAACTCATCAGCTGTTTCAGCTGATAAGCCATTAGACGAATACAGCATATCTCTGAGGCGTCTGAAGCAGTTCTGGCACACGTGGTCGTCGTTATGTGCATGGCGGGCAGCTTTTGGCAAAAGCTTCTGGAGGGCAAACAGACCGATGTCTTCGACCTTGCGGAAGTTCCTTTCATAAGGTATTTTCTATTTATGCAACATGAGGTAATCTGAACAAAAAACTCTATCCCGGCTGAAGTGTTCAGCCATCGCCACGCTCCTTGAGTCTCAAATTACTGGTAATGCAACTATGCGTGAAAACAGCAGCACGAAAGTGATCTATCTGGCATCTGTTCCTATGTCTCTCACCTTAATTGAGAGCAGACGTAAAACAGCGTGCGCAAGTATCCGCAGTGCGAATGCAAAACTGAAGTATAGTACGTTAAAATGAAGTCCACAATGGTTTTGTCGATAAAATTACGGGAGGCGTAATCTTTGTCCCTACTTTGAACCCTAAGATCTAAAGCATTGACTCCGAGATGCGGCGCACAGCAATTCATCTGTAGAGCAGACGACGTATGACAACTTGTCCTAAAGCGTGTTGTTCAGTCTAATGCGGCAGTCTTCGTGCCCCAAATGATAAAAATTTGTTATGAATCGTTTATGAACTCATTCAACGTGCAATTTTCTTACCCAACGTGTTGCAAACACATGGCCATCACAGCAGCTCCATCTGTGTGTCAGTAATGGAGAGGCACCACATATTAGAAGTCTCAGTGCTCTACGTATAAGAGTGAACTCAGACACTGTAGAATATCGTATTCAAAATAGTTGCTCCTATCTGCTAAAACAGCCTTTCTTCACCAAATGTGGTCATGTTTACTCGCGTTTGAAGCTCATTGCCGCTTTTCCGTTCCAATTTCCAGATTTCTCAACTTATCAGCGCATTCTCGAAAAGCTCTGAATTTCTACGAATATCCTCGCTAAAAAAATAATGCAACATGTTTTTCTATATAACTTAATGATGGCCTTCGGTGGTTTATTTACGAGATTTTAAGAAAAATCGAAGATTAGGTTTTTTATTATTCAAATTTCAGCGAAGTACACTTTTGCCAATATGAGAATTTCAAGGCAATATATAAAAACTTACATTTGCCTACGGCAGCAATTATTTATGTGCCTAATGAACACACTATATCCTTAAAACGTGTCAAATTTGAAAATTCTGCTTGCATTACTTTTGGAGAAAAAATGGAGAATGCGTATTTTATTTTAAACTGTCGCAAACTTTGACATTTTTAAAAGCTATTTTCTTAATGTCTGCAAACCTGAAACCGTATGAATTCATTTTTCATTGGACATACATTTCAGGTAAAAAATATCTTCCTTGAAATAAAAATGTTTTGTTTTTATAGCATCTGCAATTTTCGAAAATGACAGGTGACTAACTTGGTGCCTCCGTGTTGGTGAAGTTTGATATTTTTTTCTCGTAAGTTATGCCGTTAATAACGAAACGAAGTTGACTTTCGGGCTACCTGGTGAGAGATGCACGAAATATAAAATACTCAATGAAATCTAAAATATCAACTTTTGGACCTATGTCGATCTCTCGTGGAATCACCCAGTATTTTTGTTTGGTTCGTGGCACACCATTCACGCACGTGTCCGTGTCTTGTCTTTAGCGAAAATTCTTTGACAGACGCTATCACTTAGCGTGTAGAAGGCTTCTCGTTAAAAGAATGAGTTGAGGAAAGCAGCTGAGCGTTGAACTGGTTGCGCACAATCAACGAGGTGTTCATATCTGGCAAGTGTTTCTGACGCGCGTGTAAAATCGCAATAGAAAATAGAATATTGCAAGTTTCTTGCAGTCCAATGCTATCCTAGTAGGTAACAGTGATATCTGTTCTGCTAATAACACTTTTATTAGACGACTGCCTCAGATTGGGAACGACGGCTACTTGAGCACAGTAGTTAGGCTTAGCGCAATTCAATTACTCATTTTAATGAATACCATGAGCAAGAAAGAAAAAAGAGGCGTGCCTTTCGCAGCTGGCATTGCGATGAGTGTGTAAGCACAGAGCTCTGATATTGAGTTCTCGGCTATTTTCGGAAACACTGTGTAGTCTATTTAACGACGTTAAGCGTGCTGAAATAGCGGTAACGGTGCCATCGCACTGCTTTAATGAGAGAGAAAGATACGGATGCAAGGAAAAGCAGGGAGGTTAACGAGACGCACATCCGGTTTGCTACCCTGCATTAGGGAAGGAATGAAGGGGAGAAAAGAGGTTGCAGAGAGGTAAGTAGGTACACACTATCACGAGCACACTCGGGGGAGCACACACAGTCTACAGGTGGTCGCTCAAGTTTGTTGACTTTAAGTAAAGGAGTGCTTTAGTCGCTTTCTGCGCAACTGAGGCAGATGCCCAAGGTCCTAGAATCTTCTGCACACAAAATGGTCTGGGGTCAAGTTGATTCAAAACCTTCCGGAGCTGGCATCGCTGTGTGTCGTAGCAAGCGCTGCTGCACAGGACGTGTTCAAAGGTCTCTTCAGCTCCGCAGTAGTAGTATGTAGGAGTGTCTGCCATACCAATGCGAAAGGAGTACACCTTTGTGAATGCAACACCCAACCAAAGGCGGCATAACAGTGTCGCATCGAAGCGGGAATGTTGTGATGGTAGCTTTATCTTGAGCGAAGGATCCAGTTCATAAAATTGACACCTTTGGATGCTGGTAGACGACCAGAACGTGCGTGTAAGATCTCGAGCCAGCTGGTAAAGTTGTCTTGCTGCATCATTAATGAGAACACAACGATTTCCTATGAGATCAAACCTATTATGAGATCACAACAAGGGCCACGTGTGGCACCGTAGTTTTTCGCCGCCGGTGTCCGTAAGTAATTTCGCACAAACTTTGTAAATAAAAACAATATCGCCATCGTGACATCTAACCCGGGTCCCCTGTGTTCTAGCCCAGTATTCTAACGCAGATCTCATGCCGGGGCTCAAAACTCCGTGGCGAATTCGCCTCAAGCAGGCTTGATGTCGGGAGAGGAATCGCGTTAGTATGAGTAATAAAGCGTTTCAGAACAGCAAACCAAAAAACAGGAGTTACAGATGTTATCAAATAGTGTGAGAATTCATTGTACGTCATCTTCCTCATCCATCAATAACCATCATCAGTCTTCGCCCCGTTCCTCTTCATGATCGGCGCCATCTTGCTGTTGCTTCAATAAAGCGTCAG
Source organism: Rhipicephalus annulatus (assembly GCA_013436015.1). Taxonomy (NCBI): domain Eukaryota; kingdom Metazoa; phylum Arthropoda; class Arachnida; order Ixodida; family Ixodidae; genus Rhipicephalus; species Rhipicephalus annulatus. The sequence continues at coordinate 106,342 of WOVY01001188.1, forward strand.
CTGCACCGTTGTATTTCAAGTGGTGGAAGGTGCTTCCCGATCTCTTCGACCTCTCTCCATCCAAAGCCAGCTCCTGGAGCTCCGTTCGGGACGTCGCTTGCGCCAGCAGAGCACCATGGCCCAAGAGCAAGCCCAATTTATTTTTCAATATATACAACAGATGTCAAAATACGTGTAATTTACACAATTTACAGTGTTATAGAATGAAGTGCATATGTACGAAAACCCACACGCATACGGGTCATACGCAAGCACATAGAAGTAGTAAACACGTGCATGCACTAACCAGACACTTACACGTGACCTGGCTATAGGAACCAGGCCAGGTGAAAAACTAACCGAAAACTTCTATTAACTACGGACAGGAAGCGGCACGACCCTTGTCGTAGAATTCTTTCTCCCCAAGGAAGAACAATTCTTCCGGCAGAAACAATACGAACGTTTCAGAACTGGAAAGAGAGCACGACGAAGATGACCTACCGCAACTGCCTCGCACCTTTACGCCACAAACAAAAAGCTCCCACAGCTATTAGAAAGCGTGCAAAGCGACTACGCGAGCAGCAAGCATATGTTACAAAGCAATTAACCCCGAGGCTACAAAAAAAAATTGCCCGCAGCTTCCCTCGGGGGAACACTGAGGAGGATGCGGAGCATATAATTGGTTAACGGGGTGTTAAAGTGCGACTTACTTGGGTCGATGGCTAAATTTGTTAACGTGGTTGTGAAATGGGGTGTTAAATTGCGACTTACTTGGGTCGATGGCTAAATTGGTTAACGTGGTTGTAGGAGGGGGTGTTAAATGAGTGAACACGTACACACGTATGCGAAAGGGCGGCGCTGGTCGAAGGGACGTCGATCATTGTGTTTGTGGATTCGTTGGAATTCATTTCACCGCGACCTTGGACGTCGACGCGCCGTACAAACCAACCGACGAGCGGCAACTGAGCGAGCGAGAGCCGACCTTGAGTATATATACAGCGCGACGGCGCATGCACTGTCAGCTGTCGAATGTTCGAGAAGGGGGAGAAGCGCAACGGCGCATGCGCGCGCGTCAGCTGCCGATGTTCTCGAAGCGCGACGGCGCATGCGCGCGCGTCAGCTGCCGATGTTCTCGAAGCGTGACGGCGCATGCGCGCTACATTATACAGCTAGCGAATGTTCGTGAAGAGGAGAAGCGCACGCGGTGTGTAGAGGAGGAAGGGTGCACAGATGGTGGAGGAGTGAAGTGCGCGCGGTGTGTAGAGGAGGAAGGAATGCACAGATGGTGGAAGAAGGAGGAGGAAGCTTGCGGACGGCGCCGCACTACAAGCCTCGAGTATTAGATGCTCCGCATCTAAAACCTGTGTTAGCGGCCTTGCATAACGGGTAGGTCGTCCAATGCTCCAAACCATCACAAAACCTTGTTTTTGATCGGCCATCAGATGCGGCATGTGCCCACTTCAGGCATTTTTCGTCATCAGCCACTGCATGAAAAAATCGTAGCATAGCATATCCATGGACTGCTTGATGATGAGTAAGGCGAAGCGTCCATAAGCCCGTCAGTGCTTCCGTCAGTCCGTTCGTTTTTGCTTCCGTTCATCCGTGCGTTTGTTTGTGCGTCCTTTCCTTCATTCGTGCGTCCATCCATGCGTCCATCTGTGCGTCCATCAGTCTGTTTTCCATGCGTCCGTATGTGCGTTCATCCATCCGCCAGTGCGTTCATCCGGTCGCACATCTGTCTGTTCGTGCGCCCGCGCGTGCGTCCGTATGCTTGTCTGTCTGTCCATGTAGTGAACAATTCAAGTGCCGCCATCTCGCATCTTTTCATCATATCTTCATCATGTACAATGCCATGTACAGACATTCCAAGGACTGAATGAGAGGTCGCTACCTACTACAATGGCGACTACTACTACATATATCACGCACGCACGACCCACGGAATAAGGGGATTCGCCCCTGAAAATTGCACAAAGTTTCATGCACGTGTGTTGCGGATACCACGCATCGCCGAAGAATGACGGAGGATAGCATAGTGTATGCCCACCTGATACACAAAATTGACAATCATTGGTGGCGCAGTGGGTACCCAGCAATTGTGCTTGTAGCATTTACCCAAAGAGTGTTGAGAAAAACCTCTAAAAGGCCACTCTTCTAGGTCTCGCTGTGACTGTGCTGCGCTTTCCGCGCAGACCTGATGGTTCTTATCGCTCGACATTGCCGTATAGTAATATGGCGATGGTATTTGTTTCTTGTAGATTTTTTTATTTTGTTCACCAATTGGTCGTTTGAAACAAAAAATCGCTGTTGTGAAATATTCCGAGTTTCTCAACAAACCTTGCAGAGCTAACAGGAGCTCACAGAGCGGGAGCATGACACTGCAATATTGGCCATTGGCCATGAGATCAAGCTGAGTCATTGCCTGGCGGCAGCTGGCCGAAACGATGCAGTGTGAACAAGGCCTCCGAGAATTGCGGGCGCGCGGTGGGCTTCTCTCCGGCTATCCCAATCGTACGGAAAGCGCGTGTTTCTAGAGGTGGGGTGGTCCACTCTTTTCTCCACACGGTGGTGCTCTTTCTTTCGGTCGAAAAGGCTGCCGCGCTGTTGATAAAGCTTCTAAGTGGCGAGAATAAAATGGTTTTGCGCTTTTACATACCTTTGTGTTCGTTTAGATATGTCGAGCCAAGGTGTACGAGAGGCGGAGTCAATGCTTGGGCGTATATATTCTCAATTTGACTTGTCCTGCTTTAGACTTGCGCCACCAGTATAGGGCGCTAATAATTGCGATCTGCAAGAGATCCAGATGTGCTGGAAACGTACTGTACTTCGAAGTTTGCAGGCTGTATAGTAGGGAGGGCACTGGCGAAAAAATGACAGTGCAGTAAACAAGTTAGAAGAGTGCCACGCTCTATTATCATGAAGAGAAAGAGAGAGAGAGAGAGAGAGAGAGAACATTTATTTACGCATCCGGCGTGCGGGATGTCACCGGCCACGCAGGGCGTGGGTATTACGAGTCACACTCATTCACAAGGGTCATTTTTTTCCCTTCATGGAACCAGCACTGGTTTTCATTATAACACCGTTAAAAGAATCTTCCCGTCGAGCTGCAGAAGCAGGATACAAGGAGGGGGTGCAGGCGCCTGCCATGCACCTAGAATATCTCTAGACTGAACGTCACCAGTTCGGCGATGACCACAGGCTGGTTACAGGCATGCTTTAGTCACTTATGGTCGGTCAGCCATTCACCCTGTGAATTATACTGTGTCAATGGATACGTTGGACAATGTAAAAACGAACATCAAAATGTTTCTTTGTTGTCTACTTCGGCGAATACTTAGTTTTCATGAGAAAGACGCCGTTATGCTACATGTTCAACCATCGGATTTGGATGCAGTCGAGAGTACTGATATTGTTATTGTGCGACACAAACATAATCAAGATTCAGATGATGAAGAAAATACAATCACAACACAGGCATCTTCACTGTTCAAACGCGGGGAGTGAATGTAGGTCGGCTAATTGAAGCCTTCTACAGTATTCTGGCAAAATTACTCTCCACGTACCTTCCTTCAATGACATGAACTGGACACTCAGTTACCTAGAGCGTAACTTCACTTCGGTTGACCACCTCATAAATATCCGTGTGCGATATAACAGTAAAGTTATGACACATTATTGGAGAGCAATAAAATCATAGACGATAATTAGCCCAGTCTCCCCTATAGAAGTTTACAGAAAGGAGGAATGCAAGAATGCATCTATATATCTGAAATCAATATGTTTAGCGGTGAGCAAAAACGGACCATAATGAGAAAAAAGTAATACGGCCACATACAAATTTATACCTCTTTATAATTACCTATGCGGAAATGCTGCAGTTGCCATGCTTTTCTTCGTAAATAGGACCTAAATAAGTTCAGTAACAAAAAAAATACTTTCCTTCAGTTCAGCCAGAAGAATTTGGCGGTGATTCTTGCTCGTACGCGAAAAAACAAAACAAAAAACACGCGCACGCTGGAATCCCAAGTGCTTGGCTGTCTGCCACGTTGTCCGCCGAAAAATACTTTCCTACGTTTCAGCCAGAAGATTCTGGCGATGATTCTTGCTCGTACGCGGGAAAAAAACATGTACACGCTGAAATCCCATCCGCTTTGTGGTCTGCCACAATGTTCGCCAAAAAAACACTCTCCTTCAGTTCAGCCAGAAGATTCTCGCGGTGATTTTTGCTCGTACGCGAAAAAACAAATTGGCCCCGTATCTCCATGTCAATCTGCAGTCGTCGAAAGACCATAGTCTTGCGTGTGGAGAGAGTTAACAAACATTTGATGTTCTGCACATGGTATGGTATTCTGAGGGCGCTCCGTTAGAGTGCCTCGAGCGTGCAGTGGAGGCGAACGAGCGCATCAAATTACGTCACACGTAAAACATGAGCGCCATCTGGCAGTTCTTTTTTTTTGGAAAACAAAACGTGCGGCTCTAAGACGAGTGTACGCGCGCGTCTCAGAGGTCATAAGGTGTAGAACGCAAGGTGACGGGTAGGTGCCCCCACCGTCTCTTCTTAGCAAAGTGTTGGAAACACTCGCCCTTTCGTGCAAGCGTTGCATGGTCAGCGCAGCGTGATAAGTGCCACGGTGCTTAGAATTACTTAAGTATACCTTTTCTAGTAAAAGACGCACATGCAGAATGTACACTTGTTGTTATGGTGCTCCTGATGTGCGCAATAATTGATTTTTAATTGGCAATCGCACAAGTATGAAAGCTTAACCTTGAGCAGCATTAGTGGGCGCTGCGGATGGGTTCAGCCGTTTGAGGTATTGGCTGTTGCCGTTTCAAGAACCCGGTGCCGTTAAGAGTGGACAAACAGACAAGTATACAGACAAACTGAAAGAAGGACCAAAATTTTTGCGTCAAAGGTCGCCCAGAAAGACTATCGTCTTTAAAAAATGGGCACGGTGGAATCCCATGCGCACTGCTGTCAGCCGTGGTGTTCGCAGCTGCCAGAATCCGCGCCCTCTCGCGGTAGCCGGGCAGGTGAAGCGATACTCGTTAATTTTGCTGGGGAGTGTGGCGACTGGGACGGTCGGAGAGAAACACGCCGCGCGCCCGCTAGCTCGGAGGCTATGGTGTGAATTGCTCCTTGCGTCGCCTGCTAGTCACGTCGTGTTTCTATGTGCGCGTACGTCATGCACGTTCTCAAAGTGTGGTTTGTCCGTTCATGTCAGCGCGAGTGTAGCTGTTTGTACGCATGCCTGAAACAACGTACAAAATTATTTGTCTTGCTCTGCTGCTAATACATTGTAATAAGATCAGCGAGTGCGATTTTCCAGAGTGATGATTGTTGTCGTCGTATTCTCCATTCAGCAAAATATTTTCAGAGTGGGTGCCGCTTTCTGTTACAAGCACATCGCGAAATGCTCTTGGCATCCTCCCAAACCTGGGGACTATTAAATGCTGTGTTAATGTAGCGTTTTGATGTCACTCGATCCTAAAATGAAATTCAACAGATCCGACGAACTTGAGAATTGATGTTATGTGAAGCATGCGGAGAGAAGGTGACCATGTTGCAATTTTTGTATTGAGTGACGTGTCATAAAATGAGGCTTAGTTCATGTACAAATGTTGCGTGCACAGATATATGTTCAAGAGTTGCAGATGTTTATATAAACAGCTGTTTGCACTTGCGCAACTATGCTAACTAGAACATGCGTATTAGCAACAAAAAAAGCTGATATGAAGCGTTGATGCTCGCGAGGATGCTGGCCCTGGACACTGCTGCATAAATGAACCTCAGCGCATGACAATTAACCACAATTAACGTTAGCCCAACGTGACGGCTGTATGAAAGGAGTACATATGTAATGTACATAAAATTGGGCAGGCAGCACTGCAACCACTATTGACGTTTCAAGAAGATCAGCATTTATTTGAAAAGTAGTTCCGAGACCTGGCGTAGCTCTATGGCAAAATGTTTCATTGCCACTCAGAATGCTTGGGCTCGAGTTTAGCTGGGACCCTAACGTTTATTCTTTGCATTCGTTGGGTCAACGCTACCAATGTCGGGTATTTCTTAATGCTCGCACGTTAAAATTGCCAGTGTTTGTTCTCGTCGTTTCTTGGTATATAGTGAGTGTCAATCACCTGTGGCACATACCCACACATTAGCGGCACATACCCGCCCATGAGTATGTACCACTGTCTAGCGGGAAGTGTTTGACGACGTACGCGACAGAATTGTGAGATTATTCATGTCTTGAACACTACGTCTTTTACGTCAAACCATCTTACCCTCCCATGCTTAATATGGTTCACTCAAAATTAAGTATGTAACCACGAGAGCACCCAAACGTAAGCGGCTCGATAGATAGATAGATAGATAGATAGATAGATAGATAGATAGATAGATAGATAGATAGATAGATAGATAGATAGATAGATAGATAGATAGATAGATAGATAGATAGATAGATAGATACGCTCAAAGTCGCCGAAGTTTGAAATGCTTCAAATTTAACAGGCTTTAACTTGCGCGCCGTTGAGAGGTTTACACCTACGACACTGTCGTTCATTGATCATACGCGAAGCCTTAATTAGTTGTGTTTATCTACCCGTGGTACGACTACAGAAATATTACTATCACATAATTTGTGAGGTTTCAGTACTTAAACTGTACTTTAAACAGAGTTACCGTGCGCAACCGTGTGCTTTGATTTGGGAACACTTTAAAGAGCCCTGACATTGAAATATAATTCAGATGGCACGCCTTATATGTGATGTCGTACTATTTCACTGAAAATTTATTCTTTTTTTTAATTGTCTTCAGCGTTTGTGTGGCGTTCTTAGTGACCGAAGGAAGGCAGTAGTAATTTTTTGGCTGAAAAAAAGCACGCTTGTCTCATTAACCAAGCTTTTGTTGTAGTACCATCGCGTACATAATCCATCGATGAAAGCTTTTTGCTAAAATCTTATGTAAGATATTGTCACGGGGCCGTGACGTGGCCGAAGACAGGAGTCTTTATGTTGGAATATACCTGTTTATTTGGGCGAATCTGTACCCGGTAAACGGAAAGATCGATTACAGTAGCAGTCTTGCACAGATAGCCGTGAACGGAGCGTCGGCCGTCGATCAACTACTGACAAGCGGCGAAGCGCATCGGCATTTATACTCTTGCCGTCGAACGTTCTAGCGTTATTGCTGGGGGTGGCGTAGGTTCCACAACAATCTGTACCGTTCGCACAGTGGGCGTGATCTTATCGAAATGATCTACTACAGTCCGGAACCTTCTCGAAAACTGCAGGCGCGGTTTGCGCTGAGAATCGTGTGGTGTTTAGGGACGATAACCAAAACTTTGATATGGAAGGTGGCATTGCCCCCTCTGAAAAAAGGCATCGTCCCGATGCTTTAACTAAAGATGAGGGTACAATAATAATGCAAGAAAGTAGAATGAATAAATTACGATACAACAATAATACAAAAAAACACTGTTTCAGTTTGTTAACGCGCATGAAACGGCTTGAGGCGCGCGATATGGACGACTTCAGGTCGCGATCGGCGTCGTTGAGAGTTTGTGATGCCGTCGGAGGCAACATCGTAATCAAGTAGGCCGAGACGTCGAACCACCCTGTACGGCCCGAAGTACCGTCGCAGAAGCTTTTCACTTAGTCCACGTCGGCGTATCGGCATCCACACGCAAACACGTTCACCGGGCTGGTATTCCACGAAGCGTCGTCGAAGGTTGTAACGGTGGCTGTCGGTCGTCTGTTGATTCTTAATAGGGAGACGCGCAAGTTGTCGGGCTTCTTCGGTGCGTTGAAGGTACTCGCTCACATCGAGGTTTTCTTCGTCGGTGACGTTGGGTAACATGTCATCGAGCGTCATTGCAGGGCTCCTTCCGTAGACCAATTTGTACGGAAATATCTGCGTCGTCTCCTGCACCGCCGTGTTGTATGCGAAGCTCACATACGGAAGAATGGCGTCCCACGTCTTGTGTTCGACATCAACGTACATGGACAGCATGTCGGCGATCGTCTTGTTAAGCCGCTCGGTGAAACCGTTGGTGTGTGGGTGGTACGCTGTCGTCTGGCGGTGGTTTGTTTGGCTGTATGCCAAGATCGCTTGAGTTAAGTTGGCAGTGAATGCCGCTCCTCTGTCGGTGATAAGGACCTCCGGGGCGCCGTGGCGTAGGACGATATTTTCGACGAAGAACTTAGCTACCTCGGATGCACTGCCTTTTTTCAAGGCTTTTGTCTCGGCGTAGCGGGTGAGGTAGTCGGTAGCTACCACGATCCACTTGTTTCCGAAAGCTGACCTCGGGAACGGCCCCAGTAGGTCCATACCAATCTGCTGTAACGGTCGGCAAGATGAATCAATTGGATGCAGAAGTCCCCTGGCCTTGTCGGCGGTGTCTTGCGTCGCTGACAGTCCCGGCATGTCCTCACATAACGAGTGACGTCGGTGGTAAGACGTGGCCAGTAGTACCTTTCTTGTATCCTCGCGAGCGTGCGAGAAACACAGAGGTGCCCTGCCGTCTGATCGTCGTGCAGGGCCTGCAGAAGCTCTGGTCGCAAAGCTGAAGGCACCACAAGGAGGTACTTAGCTCAAAGCGGTGAAAAATTTTCTTTTGTAGAAGACCGTTTCACAGGAAGAACGACGCAAGTGCCCGCATGAATACCTTCGGGACTTCGGCGGTCCTGCCTTCGAGGTATTCTATTAAGGCCTTAAGTTCTGGGTCGGCCCGCTGTCGTTCAGCGAAGTCGTCGGTAGTTATCGTTCCCAAGAAGTAGTCGTCATCCGGGTCGTCGGGTGGTGGTTGGTCGACAGGCGCACGAGAGAGACAGTCCGCGTCGGAGTGTTTCTTGCCTGACTTGTAAATGACAGTAATGTCATATTCTTGAAGTCTCAGGCTCCATCACGCGAGGCGAGCTGAAGGGTCCTTCAAGGTGGCTAGCCAACACAAGGCGTGGTGGTCGATGACAACTTTGAAGAGCCTGCCACACAGGTAGGGGAGAAATTTCGACGTAGCCCAGATGATAGCGAGACACTTCTTTTGTGTTGTGGAATAACTGGCTTTGCTTTGGATAGCGATCGGCTGGCGTAACTAATAACCCTTTCAAATCCGTCAGCCCTCTGCACAAGAATGCGCGCCAAGACCTACGCTGCTTGCGTCAGTGTATATTTCTGTCTCGGCAAATTCGTCGAAATGGGCAAGTAACGGAGGCGTCTGGAGGCGATGTTTAAGCTCCAGGAAAGCGTGTTCCTGCGGCGTTTTCCACTCCACGTCGGCCTTGGTAAGGTTAGTGAGAGGTTCGGCGATGCGGGTGAAGTTTTTCACGAACCTATAATTGGCGCACAGGCCCAGAAATCGGCGCACCGCCTTCTTGTCAGTGGGTCGCGGGAAGTCGGCGATGGCGGCTGTTTTCCGTGGGTCGGGACGAACTCCAGACTTGCTAATAACGTTCCCCAGAAACAAGAGCTCCTCGTACGCAAATCTGCACTTTTCTGACTTAAGTGTGAGTCCGGACGTCCCGATGGCTTGAAGTACAGCTTAAAGGCGCCGAAGATGCTCGTCGAAACTCGAGGAAAACACGACGACGTCGTCCAAGTACACAAGGCAAGTCTGCCACTTCAATCCTTCCAGTACTGTATCCATAACGCGTTGAAAAGTTGCAGGCGCTGAGCAAAGACCGAAGGGCATCACCTTAAACTCGTAGAGGCCGTCTGGTGTTAAAAACGCCGTCTTCTCTCGGTCTCTTTCGTCGACTTCGACTTGCCAATAGCCAGTCTTGAGGTCATTGAGGAAAAGTACTTGGCGTTATGGAGCCGATCAAGTGCGTCGTCCATTCGTGGGAGAGGATACACGTCCTTTCTTGTGATTTTGTTCAGGCGGCGATAATCGACGCAGAAACGTGGGGTACCATCCTTTTTCTTCACTGACACCACGGGGGACGCCCATGGACTCTTGGACGGCTGGATAATGTCAACCCGCAGCATTTCATCAACTTGTCTCTTCATGGCATCACGTTCTCGCGTCGAAACCCTGTACGGACTCTGACGGAGAGGTCTGGCATTTTCTTCGGTTATGATGCGATGTTTTGTGATTGAGGTCTGCCGAATTTTCAATGACGACAAAAAGCAATCTTCGTATTGCAGGAGCAGGGCCTTGAGCTGTTCTTGCTTATCGTTCGGAAGTCTGGGATTGATGTCGAAAGCTATGGGAGAAGCTTCATTCCTCTGAGCAGGCTCCGCAGAATCGGCGAGGGCGAAAGCACACTGGTGGCTTCGACAATTTCTTCGATGTATGCGACCGTTGTTCCTTTGTTCACATGTTTGTACTCATTGCTGAAATTCGTGAGCATAACCGTTGCTTTGCCTCCCGCAGCCCTGCAATTCCTTTTGCGACGCAAATATTTCGGGCGACTAACAGATGCTAACTGCCTTCAACGACGCCTTCCAAGTCAGGTGATTTAGGAGCGCCGACTGAAATAATGACGCTTGAGCGAGGCGGAATGGTGACTTGTTTTTCCCGCACACTCAAGGCATGGTTTCCTAACGGCGTGCGTGGCAGTAGTGCTTCTTCTGTGGATAACGTTATCGACTTTGTTTTTAGGTTGATGACAGCCCCATGGAGGCATAAGAAGTCCATGCCCAGAATGACATCTCTCGAGAAACGCTGTAGGACTACGAAGTCTGTAGGATAAATACGGCCGTTAATGGTGACTCTAGCTGTGCAGATTCCTGCAGGCGTTACGAGATGACCTTCGGCTGTGCGGCTTTCAGGGCCTTCCCAAGCTGTCCTAACTTACTTTGACTTCGCGGCGAACGACCCACTGATGACGGAGTAGTCGGCTCTAGTATCGACGAGAGCGGTGACACAGTGGCCGTCGATAAGAACGTCGAGGTCGCTTGTTCGCCGTCTCGCATTACAGTTAGGGTGTGGCGTCGGGTCACGGCTGCGTCGGCTTGTTCCGCTGCTTCCATGTTGCATCGTCAGGTCACCTTCGGTAAGTGAGGTTTCGCCGTCAGGGCTTTGCCTAGTTGGCGTTGTGTTCAGAAAGCTCCGTCGCGGCGTCGTCGTCGTCGTCGGAGGATCTTCGGTACTTCGTTGCACAGCAACCGCACCTCCATCAGTTGCTGCTCTTAGTTTCCCGGATACGGGCTAAGAGACCGGCACCGCATTGGGCCAGAGTACTGCCGGTGTTGCGGTGACGTGCGGTGGCTGGGTGACGGTGAACGCGAAGGGCTTCGTGGTGTCCACCGAGTTCCTGTCAGGTAGTCGGCGATGTCACGTGGTCGTTCTCCTGGCTGTGGACGTGGTTCATTGACGGCGAAGCCACGCAGTCCCATCTGTCGGTACGGGCAACGGCGGTATGTGTGTCCGGCCTCGCCGCAGTGGTAGCAGAGCGGGCGATGGTCAGGGGTATGCCAGACGTCAGTCTTCCTCGGTGCACTGCGCTGTGCCGCTGGCGAACGGTATGACGTCGGGGGGGGGGGGGGTGGCGGCGGTGGCGTCGGTCGACGGAAGTGCGATGGAGCGGCGTTTTGGTGTGCACGGGGAGGAGCGTTGCGGCGCAGTGCAGCGGCGTAGCTCATTGCTTCCGGCTCGGGCAGTGGTGCTTGGGGAATTTGAAGCGATTGGCGAACTCCTTCTCGCACAATGTCGACAATCCAATACACTTGAGGCTGCGCCAAAGGCAACAGCTCGCGCAGCTCTATGCGCACGATTGCTCGGATCGTTTCACGCAGGTCTCCGGAGCTACTGGCTTGAGCAGCAGTGCAATATGCAGTCAGGCAACGATTATACTGTCCGGTGCGCATGTGCAGGTTTTTTTCGATAGTGGTCGCTTCAGCTACAACTTCTTGGACGGTGTTTGGTGGGTTTCTCATCAGTCCCACCAAGAGCTCCTGTTTGTCCCCTCGCATGAGGAAACGAACTTTTTTTTTCCTCAGGCATGTTTGGGTCAGCGTGACCGAATAGTCGGGTCATTTCTTCTGTGAAAATGGCGACATTTTCATTTGGTAGCTGAACCCGGGTCTCTAATAAAGCAGCGGCCCTCTCTTTGCGAGCGACGCTCACGAACGTTTGCAGGAATGCGCCGCAGAAAACATCCCACGTTTGGAGCGTGGACTCCCGATTTTCGAGCCAGGTCCTTGCGGTGTCTTCCAAATAGAAGAACACACGACGCAGCTTTTCGTCATGGTCCCAGTGGTTGAGGGCGGCCACATGGTCGTATGTTTCTAGCCAGGACTCCGGGTCTTCGAACGATGACCCATGGAAAATTGGTGATTCCCTGGATTCATGTATGACCATCGTGGGCTGGGACGCTGCGGTTGTCATTGTCGCTGCAGTCGCGGACATAGTCTTGCTCTTCCGCGCCTTGTCTTGTAAAAGCCCGTACTCCGGTGGTAGTGTCGGCGGCTTGTTCGCTGCTCCTGGTTGGCGTCGGTGTCTTCTCCGTGACGTGGGCTGGGTTCACGGCTTGACGGGGGCGTCCGGTACATGAACGAAGCAGCACCTCCACCAGATGTCACGGGGTCGTGACGTGGCCAAAGACCGGAGTCTTTATGTTGGGATATAACTGTTTATTTGGGCGAATCTATACCCGGTAAACGGAAAGTTCGATTACGGTAGCAGTCTTGCACAGATAGCCGTGAACGGAGCGTCGGCCGTCGATCAACTACTGACAAGTGGCGAAGCGCGTCGGCATTTATACTCTTGCCGTCGAACGTTCTAGCGTTATCGCTGGCGGTGGCGTAGGTTCCAGAACAATCTGTACCGTTCGCACAGTGGGCGTGATCTTGTCGAAATGATCTACTACAATCTGGAACCTTCTCAAAAACTGCAGGCGTGGTTTGCGCTGAGAATTGTGTGGTGCTTTGGGACGATAACAAAAACTTGGGAAATGAAACTTGGCAATATTTAGAGGTCCATGAACATGTGCGTGTATACACGTGGTGAGCGCAGTGGAGCGCAAAGAGCCGTCAGCCACTAAGCTTTCCTGACTAGACTTATCGGCTGTCCCAGTATTTACGGTGAACAAAATGAGAGAAAAATCATACGTATAAGGTGCGGACGGTGGTACTGAACAAATCGCACAGATATGCGGGCTTTCTACAATCTTTCTTTTTCTGTTTTTTTGTAGTATGAAGATGACAAAGATGTAAATAGGTAGTTCAGTCACGCTACAGCAGTGCGTAGCAGGCGGAACACAAGCTAACCACGCACAAACAAAGCAAAGACGTGATATAGTGCGAGTGTGAAGAGAGTCACCCAGGGTGAGCATCCTATGAAAGGCAGAATGCGCTTTACTCGCGGGTAACGCTAACGTTGCATAAGCGTCGTGCACCGATTCAGTAGAGAAGAACGTAGATAATAACAGTAAAATGCAGTCAACGGATTTTATCCGCCAACAATCAGCTCAGACCACACGCAACGAAGCGTCGCTGCGTGTATTTGTATACACGACGCCGACCGCCTATCCACACTTGCACGGGGACGGTGCTATCAACTATAGCCCGATCTCGCCGCGAATAGCGCTATTTGCCAGCATTATGACTATTTCGCAATGACGTTCTTACTGCTTGTGCTCAGATTGCTTATGTCATTTGATGCATACACCTCTTAAGCTCACAATTCCCAATCTGGGAATAAAGTCATCGTGAGAAGTTTTGTATTTTTGCGATAAATGCTAAGAATCCTGCATATTGCATTTACTAATGACCAAAGGTAATGTAAACTGACAAACTGACACAGAGAATTTCGAGCAACGACAGTCGTTAGATATCGGTGCCTTCAAAAAAGTATTTCGCACTATTAGCTATGAGCAAATGTGTATTTTCACCTATTGTTTAATGTACTCCCTTGTGTACTTCTCAACCCACTGTAATGACACCCTGATTTACCTGTGAAAGGTGAGACATTATTGGACAAGTAAATGGAAATAAAATAAACAGCATGAGGAATTTATGAACGACACAGTTTTAGGACTGTAGACAATGTTCTAGGTGATATCATGGCGTCAACTAACCCGTTTTCCAATTCTATTGCATGAAGAACTGCTTCCACAGTTAAGGTGTTATAAGGATGTCGTACAGCAGTATTCAAGATATGATGTATCATACAGGTTCCTATAGAATGGAATGAAAAAACTTTATTTCAGCCCTGCAGGACGTGCTTAGCGCGTAGCGGGTGTCTCCCACGTAGGGACCGACAGGGAATACCTGGCGGCCGCTTCGTGGGCCTGCTGGACGGCCCATTGCTGGTCGGCGAGAAGTGAGCTCCAGAGGGACCTCTCCCACTTGCTTGAGGTAGAGTCGGGAGGAGTTGTTCTACACTCTCAGAGCATGTGTGCGAGTGTCGCTGTGTGTCCACATGATGGGCATGTGTGGGCATGCATCTTGATAATAAACGTGAAGCGTGGCAAGGTTTCGGTACATGTGTGTCTGTAATACAGGTTCCTATCGTCCTTTGGTAAATAACTCCGTGTTGAGGTGACGTTGTGTGCATGCGCATTTGGTTTGTGTGATTACTACGCAAACTGTGTCTTTCGACTCAAAAGCGCGAAAAGAACGTTCCAGCCCGTCATACTAGCAAACGTCTCCAGATTTTTCTTACACACAGCATCAGCGCCGACCTCACATAAAGAGAAATACAATTACCGGCAACAACAACAGTGAGAACTCAATGTTTTAGAAGCCACCATCATCAGCCCCGCCGCGGTGGTCTAGTGGATAAGGTACTCGGCTGCTGACCCGCAGGTCGCGGGTTCAAATCCCGGCTGCGGCGGCTGCATTTCCGATGGAGGCGGAAATGTCGAGGCCCGTGTGCTCAGATTCGGGTGCACGTTAAAGAACCCCAGGTGGTCAAAATTTCCGGAGCCCTCCACCACGGCGTCTCTCATAATCATATGGTGGTTTTGGGATGTTAAACCCCGCAAATCAATCAAATACAAGCCACCATCTGTCAGAGGGACCACAAAAACTCGCTGATAAGAACCCTCTCAGCGAGGTAACACTGTTCTTACCAATTATGTTGTTCTCGAGCCACTTATGATTCCTTAATCGGGTCACCTTCGCTGTATCTATGCATGGACACCACTAACCCTGTTAAGTATAATTCATACAAGTACGACCAGGAGTTCTCGCCAAGGTTGGAAGGCTATCGTTTACTTATGCTTCACTAGAATTCAAGCGATCGACAACGTTACTCAAATTTCAACTGCACGCAGAAAGAGTGGCAATGAATAAGGAGCCTGCCTTTATCAGCAGCCTAGCACCAAATGATCTTGCCAAAAAAATCATCAGCAACAGCGCCAAACTAAGTTGCGCAAAGTTGAGAATTGTGTCAGCTGACAAAAAAATTCTTTTACGCAAGGTAAAGCATTGATTGTTTATGCTTTTCTTCGTTGAAAGTACATTCAATTTTCTGTGCAACGCTGATGTGTTCAAGAAGTTTCAGAAGAGGACAGAAATATTGCCTGCCTTACACGGCAACCACTTTCGCTCTGTACAATCGTTGCCCGCGGTCCATTGCTACTCGATATTTTTTAGTTAAAACTAGGAAAACAGGAGCGAATCACTTATCTACAAGGAGATGCTTGTTCAGGAGACTTCTCGTTTGAGAGAAGGATGTATCTGCATGCAATCGATAGCATTGACCCAGGATAACATGAAACTTTTGAAAACTAGGTAATTAAGACTTGCTGGTATTGCTCAGCTCCTTTGTTGCAGGTTGTATTTTTCTTCTGCATCATTTCTTTGCTTTACTCACTGGCACTTCTGTATGTATTCATACCTGTTATCATCAGCAGAATACACAGTTCCAAAGCAGCGCTCTTTGCACTGTGTCTCTTCCATACTTTTCAGTTTAGCGCACTGTTACACGTGTTGAAGTGAATCAACTAGCCAAGCAAGTAACCATCCACAGACATTGAGTGCGCTTGTTCTGACAAGGCGGCATTTCACCCCTAAAGTCACGGCGACTGACCACAGTGTCTACTCGGAGGAGGAAAATACCATCTAATTTCGGTCTTCCTCAGAGAAGACCTTCTGGTTCCGGCACAACCCCCCACATTGTGTCATGCGCAGGCAAGACTAAAAGCAAAATTTTCAGTGCCTCTGCAATGTGCACCAACGTGCATATTCAGACCATCGTAATGATTCCCATACTTTACTGAGGGTCTTTTAGTGGGTCTGCTAAGCAAGCAAATGGCTTGCCCTATAGGCCCTATGTGTTCGTGTAATAAGGCTGGTGTAGTTTCAGTGGTGTATGATTGTCTTAGTAATGGCTCTTGAAGTCTTCAGAATGGTGTAGCTAGACTTGGCTCCTTCCTTCATCCTTCATAGACTTGACTAGCTCATTATTTGCAGCGCTGTGGCTTCGGAGGCCGCCTCTTCATTATGCGCAGCGCTTTGGAAGCGTTCCGTGATCTTCTTGTAGTACCCTTGTTCACCTCTTGAAATGGTGTCTCATCTGTGCTTAAAAATACGCGAGGGCGCACTTAGCTTAGCCTGATTACCCACTTCGGTAGTCAAGCAGCGGTAAGGCGAGGTAAAGACGTCGAATTGAGGCCACACTTGGATTAAGCAAAGGGCCAGAAGATCGCGTGGTAAGCTTTAGGTGCACCTTAAAGAACCCCAGGTGGTTAAAATTTTCGCAACCTTCTGTTGTAACGTCTCTCATAATTATATTGTGCTTTTGAGCCATGTAAACCGCAGACATTGTTTTAATTATTATTTGGCTGATTCTTCTACAGAGGTGCTTAACACCCATAGAAACAAACTCTCTTATACGTACTGGTCATGTTGCTTTCGTAGGTTTTGCATTTGTTTCAGGGTGGGCATGAGCGACCAACTTCCTTGATTTTCAAGGATGTGAAACTCGACCATGAAAAGAGCGTGATTAATTTTCCTCTTATCATTTTTCGGGCAGATTTCACGGCGTTTCGTGCGAACTACAAAACAGAGTGACGTAGGCCAGGTTGCCACTGATGGCTACTTTCCACCTAATTGGCGAATATGAGAGGCCCGTGATGACGTAAAATTATGAGTGGTGACATAACAAATTTTAGCAATTTTGGCATAGATCTCCACGGAGATATGCATTCTATGAACATTGCCTTCGAAACGAATGGGTAACACCATCTTTTTAATTTTTTTCGTATTTTTAGAGCCTCCACTAGAAGGTGGCTTTACGCGCAATTCAGTACGTCTGTCCTGTTTCTTAAATCACCTATATCCTTGAGCCACTGGCGTGCGGTGCGTCCGCCAGCAACATCTCGGAAAATTTTACGTCAACAAAGTGCTTCACGTAGTGGTGGTATAAGTATTGTAGGCGGTCTAGGAGTTCTGAGCTACTTTATAGTTTCGATTTTGAAGTGACTAGCTGACGGTTAGGCCTCGTGCTTCGACCACAGCTCCAACGGTCCTAAATAGGTTTTCGACTTCTTCAATGCGGTAGTACTCCCTGATTTTGTATGCAGAGGTTAAATTTGTTAACATAATTTTTGGGCCGGCCAAGAAGTCAGCTTCTTTGGACAGCCCTCAGAAACTTCAATAAGGCGAATGGGTTGCGTAAGCATGACTGAAGAGAAAACGGGGAGCGGGAATCTCCATGGTTAGCAGTCTTTTCAAACTTAATTATGTTGTTTTGTAATATTCTTTACGATTATTGGACCCGTCATTCCACTGCAACGAGACTCTAAATCTGCAGGCAGGACATTCAAGCCGTCTCTCTCTTGTTGTAGCGGCTGCTTTGACCTGTATTCGATACAACTGAACCCATCACAAACTTTTGTTATGAGGCGCTGGCCTTCAGGGGCGCTGCTGGTGCATGGACAACCTTTCTCAGTGCTCCCTTGGTGAAGCAGGTGAAATGATTCCAAGCCCAGTCAGCCTTCCCATAGTGAACTCGATTGAGTGACTGAGTTGAAAAACGTCAATATAGTTAAGAGGTTATAGATGGTACTGTATTAAAGGCTGCTATATATACATATTTAGTAATTTTTATAAGAAGACACACATCACATATGTCGAGTGGCAACTTATTGGGCGAATTTTTTTAAGAAAAACGGCGTATTTTGGCGACTTTGCACTCACCATTTTGCGAATTTCACTAAAACCTCAGTGGCAACCCTGAAAGTAGGTATAACGTTGCGTAACGACTGGTTGAGTGAGCACAGACGAGAGAGCGACTCTGCTCTTTGGCTTGATTAGAAGACTACTGTACAGTTCAGGGTATTTCTCGGTGGTACAGCAGCCACAGTGATGGACTCGTGGCTCAATGTTCCCAAATGCAATTCCGCCCGCGGATGACGCATCTTTGATGGAGGTGAGCCGTTAGAAGCCCGTGTGCTGTGCGTTGTGAGTGCACATTAAGGAACAGTAGATGGTGTTAATTTCCGGAGTCCTTTACTACCACGTGCTTCATAATAACATCGGTGCTTCAGCTCATAATGTCTGAAATATCATAAGTGATAAGCAATATCGAGTGTCTTTTTTTTTCAATAAGCAAGTGGTTTTCGTGGCACTGTAGGCAAAAAGTTAACTGAGCTTTCAGAATTCTTTTTTCAGAAAAAAAAATAGGACAGCGATGAATCTGCCCTCCGTCGCCTCGACGCAGTATGAATCTGTGCTTTGTTTATCTTTCAGCACACGTGCCGAATCTGCAAAGATAACACGAGCGCAAAAAACTAGAGTGGTCCGTCTGTGTACACACCCTTACGGTGGCAGCTGTATAAAAAGCAAAAGCCAAAAGTTGTACAATTGGCTCTCTTATGGCATGTTGGCTGTTAAGTAAGATGTTGGGATAAGGAGTCGTTGGCGTTTGCGGTAGTTACAGCGGGCAATGGCCTCATTTGTGGTCGGGTGTCAGTCGACGACGCTTGCCTGTCATTGTCATTGCCTGTCATTGTGTCATGCCACATAGCTGTATAAAGGGGAGTGCAGGGTAAACTGGTGAGACAGCCGATGGGGAGGTGTGGGTATCTGTAACCACGACCTCCTCTATAAACTTACGACCTGCTCATGCCGCCGCTCCCCGTGTCGCCGGCTTTGCTTTTGCTTGTTTAGTTTTTTTTAGTTCTCGAAAGTGCCGCAGCACGCCTTGGCGCCACAACTAACCCCAAATGCTGCAGCCGCCAAGCCGCTGTTCTGCTTGGTGCGTGCTTGCGTTCGCATGATCTTGTGGCACTCGAAAGCTATCGCCGCTTTCGCTTGTCACCAGTAGTCTGCGCAGTCAGGAGCGTTAGATAACGACAGCAGCAGCACCATTCCCACAATGGTGTACTGCTGCGTTTCGTTTTGCAAGTCGAGCGATCGGCGGTCAACTGGTGAAATAAAATTTTGTTCTTCGATCCCATGCCACAGACGCTTTTGATGTGTGTCGGTACAGTATGCATCACAGGCATGATGTGAACGAAACAATTGGCAGCTGAAGCATCAGGAATAGTACATTATTGGTGGGTAATACCATGTGGGTTAATGCTAAAAGTTCGTGGAATAGAATAGGGACAGTGCAAAGTGATTTAGCCAGTTAGAACTCATGCTTTAGATTATAAATAAAACTCTCGTTTCTATACAACGTTATTCCTATGAGGGAAACGGAGCACGCTAGAGCTGTTGCCTCGTAATGCTTTGTATGTGGATGCTCCAGTAAAGGCGTGGGCACACCGCCGATGTGAGACACGCGGAAATGCTAGCGACGCTCGAACAGAGGCCATAACTTCAATGAACTGTGTCTGATAATATATGTATGTACGAGAAATTGCTGTAACGTTGCGATGATCCGCCGGTTTTGTCGCACGCTTCCATCGTTGGACGTTCGCTAGACCCAAAGCACCCAGACGATAGCACAACTGCGCCCCTCTGTCGTCATCCATGCACAGTATGACATCGATATGCTTGAAGGGCGACGTTCAGGTCATAAAAACTTACACGGGTTATCGCATGCGTCGTTCGTACCGTATGATTGATTGATATGTGGGGTTTAACGTCCCAAAACCACTATATGATTATGAGAGACGCCGTAGTGGAGGGCTCCGGAAATTTAGACCACCTGGCGTTCTTTAACGTGCACCCAAATCTGAGCACACGGGCCTACAACATTTCCGCCTCCATCGGAAATGCAGCCGCTGCAGCCGGGATTCGAACCCGCGCCCTGCGGGTCAGTAGCCGAGTACCTTCGTACCGTATGTCGTCTTCATTTACGTCGTAGACACGTCGGTTTCAAGTTTCAACTTGTTACATGCAAGATCGCACCGGCTCGCCCACGAACGAATTATGTTTGCGGCTGCTAGACAGCGGTTAGGTGGGGCGCCGCTGCTTAAAATAAAGCGAAGAAATAAGGCTTACGTTCTCTGGGTTATGTGTCGCATATTGCTTTCGTTTGCCTGCACTTAGATGGGGACGCAGAAGCGCTCGCGCAAAAATTGAGGTCCGGTAACGAGCATCCCGAAGCCATCCACCACGGTGCTTCTCACAACCAGAATGTTGCTTCGAGACGTTAAATCAGTGGATTGCTCGATCCACGCGTTAGAAACTAGAACAATGAGAAGAACGCGCACACACGAGTGCACCACAACGGTCGTGCGTCGTCTGCTATGGGGGTAAGTGGTGGCGGCATCTGGCGGTACCTCCGGTCCCTACACGCCAATTTTTAGCTCCATACGCCTCCGTAGGGATGGCGCCGGTGAGCAGGTCGTAAGTTTATAGAGGAGGTCGTGTCTGTAACATACTTAGAGAGCACCATACGTAGAACATCAATTCGAAGCAAAGAAAGAAAGTAAAAGGGTGAAACGTGAGTTAAAGTCCACATTGGCCTTATAAGAGGGAAAAGAAGAAAAAAGTCAGCTCCGTAACTGTCTGCATCAGCGTGCGACACCTCAACATAGCTCACAAGAGATGGGGGTTATGAGGGATTAAAAGGATAAAATAAAGGTATAGAGGGACAGAGAGATGCGCTAGGACAACGAGCGACGACATATGAGAGATAGGAGAGATAGGAAAGATGGAAACACGGTCACAGAAGTCCGAGGACGGGGCACCACTTGCGAGAGCTCTTGTTGGCGGCAGGAGATGGCGTAGGGCTAATCCAGACGGCCAGAGCTGCGCTGACGTCGTCGTAGGGGACCGGCGGCAGGAGGTGGCGTAAGACCAACCCAGTCAGACAGAACTGTGCTGTCGTTGGTGATAGCGTGGGCGCAACCGGCCGGCACGGAATCCAGCGAGCGAGTCCCCCGCGGGAAAGTCCGCTCAGTGATATGTTCCTGCTTTGAGGTTTTCTCTGCCTGCTTGAGCGAGGTCACCTGTGTGGGTGCGTTTACCGGCGTGCCCAATACGCAGCTCGACTCGACCGCAGTGACGATAGTCGCGGGGCTCGGCTCCTCACCCGAAGGTCACAGTTTTGATGCCAACCGTGGGACTTGCATGTTGGTGAAGTCAAAATGCTAGAGGTCCTTGTACTGTGGAAAGTCAGTGTGCGTTCAAGAACACCTGATGGTAGGAACTTCAGGAGCTTTCCACTACGGTGTGCTTCGCAGCCATATCGTGGTGTCAGCGCGCACAACCACATCTGTTTTTCTTCTTTTATTATTAATATTATTACATTACTATTACGACATCTCGGCTGGTATACCTCTGCCTCTTTTTTTTTCTCGCGGTGATGGTACAGAACATACAACATAATGAACACGACTCAGTATAACATTTCAGGCGTCACATTAGGAGGCGAAGCTTTCTTTGTGGGTGTTGCGAGATTTTTTTTGACTGCGCGGCCACTCCTTGCTAAAGAGGTCAAAGACCTATTCACAGCTGTTCTGTAATGTCGAAAGTTGGGCCTGTTGGTATTAGTTTATGACCACGTATGAAGCAGCGCACGACGACAGGCACAAAAGGAAAGATAGGGAAGTGATCGAGGCCTTCCGCATCGCAAAAAGAAAAGATTACTGCATTATCTAAGCATCGATAACTTTGAGCGATTGCGAAGTGTGATTTTTAGAAAATATCATGTGGTCTGAACGTCATTGTCGCACGTCGTACACTGTCCTATTGTAGATTAATCATGTTTTCTGCAAAATAAACTAGTTGAGAGTGCAGCGGTGTCAAGATTGTCCCTTTTGTGCCTATCGTCCCGCGCTGCTTCATATGTAATTATAGCTGTTCTGTGATGACTGCATTCATTCTGCGACCGATGAACGAGTCGTCTACCCCATGAGTCACCGATAAGTCAAACCTCACCCACCACTACATCGCCTGTTACAGTGGAAAGTAGAGGTGAAGCCAGTCAGCGAAGGCGGGTCATCTGCATTTGGGAAACAAGACGAAATGCCTTGACGGTGGAGAGCCGAAATGATGCCGGAAAAGGTACCAAAGAAGGTGATGACGCATTGCACATGTGTTGTGCAAGTTAATTGCTGCCTTTATGAAAGTCGTCTACCACTTTATCACCCTCATGTGCTCTTTCAAAGGATGACTGAGTGCCCGAAATAAAGTGTGCAGAAAGCAAACTAAAAGCTCTCCAGAGACCCCTACAAGGCAAGTTGCGTTCAAATGTACGTAAATTGCAGCTTTCACCAATATGGAACATGACTAAAACAAATCTAGAAAAGGAACCGAAAGTAATTGTATGGGTTTAATGTGGCAAAGCCAAGACATGGTTTTGAGGGAAGGCGTAGTGAAGAAATGCAATAGTTGCGACCGACTATGGGTTCTTTAATGCTCTGGCATCACACGCAGTACATTGGTACCTTTCATATTTTGTCTTCATCGAAATGCGACCGCCACGGCTGGCATCGAACTCGCGACCTTGGGCTTAGCGGCATAGTAGAGTAAACGCTATGCCGCCATGAAGGACAAAGCAACAAGAACTCAGACGTTGGCTTATCTTATGCTCAGATAGCTTTACGGTGAAAATCATAATTATTGTATTGAGATACCCATTTTCAGTTATGTTAAATTGTTTGAAGTATCTTATAAACACATTCTGATATTTCTCTATTACACGTAAACGCTTTCATTGCATTGAACTACTTTGTGTGATTTGGAAGGACTTTCAAATAACCTGAGTTACACTGCATTACTACAAAATATTTCCATCTTGCTAAAAATAGCCATAAATCAAACTAGATTACCTATAATTTATTTCCAATTACTCCTGAGTAGTTTTTAATTACTTCTTTCTTCACTCTGTCATGCTTCAGTGGGCATTAGGCATCTTGCGTGAGGTCATTGCCATTTCGTAACAATAGTGTTGCCGCTGACGCCGACGGTATTTCCATATTTCATAAGGCATTTAAGGCTTTCTCCATAAAAGTAAAGCTATAGAAGTGTTCCATTAATGACTTCAGTGTGCGCGAATACAAAACTACATAAGGTGCATACTTCAATAGGGCATGTAGCATTTGTTGTCATACTTTTTTCAGGCGAGCTAAAGCACTCGATAAAATTCAAGGCGTTGTTTACATTATCCACTTTGCACAGGACGGCGTAGAGAACCCTTTTTTGTCGCTGACATCGACGACATATTTTACAAGGTCGATCTATTGCGCATGCACTTCCCGCGGGTGAAACCTTTTTATGGTGAGTGTGCTCAGCTCCTTTCTCTTTGTTTTGTTGAAATGTTTGTTTCAGACCATTTCCCAAGTGCTCACCTATGAAAAAGCTGCGCACTACGCTACACAGATGTGCAATGAGGTCGCACATGTAATAAAGAAGGAGTCATTGTCAACCGTAATTTTAGCAGCATTCCACTACAGAAAACCGGAGGTTCCAGTGAGTGAGCACATGTGAAATCGTACATCTGTCCTCTGGAAGCAGCGACAAGCGCCGTCTTGAGTACCTTCTCATTTGGAGCGTGATATGTTTATCGGGAGCATGATTAGTCATGGAGAATCTCTCTGCCCTGCAGTAGAGGAGGTCACGCTGCTGCTTATTTGTTTATTTATGTTGAATACTGCTAGTCTCTTTCCGAGACAATAGCAGGTGGGCATAGGAGTTTCACAAGTAGGTAAAACAACAAACAAAATCAAAACAGTGAAAAAGGGACACGAGACGTGTGCACGGAGTTACATTATGCACAAAAGCCACAGCATAACCACAGGGTGTATGATGACGAGTGGGTGGAGCTCCGGAGAAAATAATCGGTAAAACCGTGAATGTTCCATGTGAAATTCGCCCAGTTGATCATCGTGTAAATGCATCACGAGAAACACTATGTGTGTATATATAGAAATAAACTATTTGTTTAGAGACAATGGATGGCTTGCGATGTCCCTTTAATATGACGGCTTTATGGTCCTTTAAATAAAGGTTTAGCGGTTCCTGCATAGGTTGCAGTGGAAAATTTGCAAATACGAGGTCAATGCATATTTCTCGAATCGTGGTTGGTTTCATGTGGTCATACGATATACATCTGAGTGCATATCTAAAAGCCACATGTTGGATAAGCCAATTATTGGTTGTGTCTGCGATATCAACGTTGAAATAATCAACGTGTACGAATGGTGCATTGTTGTACTATGTTCAAATTTTATCATATACAAGCACCATCAACTAAAGTACCGCCATCTAGTTCCACATAAAAGTACGGCAATCGGAGGCACATACCCGCTCTAGAGTGGGTAATTGCCACCGTGGGCTACATACATAACCAACAACGAACCCCATGTGATGTAGAGAGCCACGCCCTAAGGAACTTCATCCCTAAAATTATGAGAAATGGAGTGCTGTGATCCCAAAAGTAAACATGCAAGCTGTTAACAGTAACTGTCAAACAATATACAAGTATACAGATGAAAATCCCCAAAATATAACCATCAGTGTAGAATACACAAGAAATAGTTAATTAGACACATCATTTGCAAATGTTACAAAAAGTGTACATAACGAAATAGTAGTTCTGCGTGTACACGTTAAAAAAAAAACAGGAAACACTGCACTGAGCACTAGGCCACTGACTTGCCTGGAATGCTGATGAATCACAGACTGGGAACGTTATGATGATCATGATGCCTATTTGAACGCAAAAACGATTACATTGGAGATATACTGGTACCACCATGCTGGTTTGCATCTGCCACGATTTCATTCACTACCACATCTGTCGTTAACTGCAGCAACAACTGCATTTATTACTTGTTAAGTAATCTTGTCTGAAGTGCACAGCTTCTACCTCGATGCTTTCTGAATATTGACCCAATATTTAGTATTGTATTGCCTTAACACTGAGAGGATCCGTCCACGTTTGCCAATAAAGTGGATGGCTTGTAAATATCGATCTTATATGCCGCTGCTTGCCGTCTGAGATATCAGGCTGTAAATTGAAGCGCGAAGACTCCCTCCTCGGCTATCGTGGCTACATCTTGAGATGGTGATATGCAGCCAAAAGTGGGTACTCAAGGTTTACTGACATTACATCCAGGTATTACCTGCCAAAGCTACTGTAGGATTAGGAGCACGCGGTAATAAAAATTGCTGCAAATTGCGACCATCTATGTTCTTTAACGAGGACGGACTTCACACAGTAGACAACATTTTAGTATATTGCCGCCATCGGCGTGTGAACACTGGAGCTGGGGTAGCATCCGCCCGTTTGTGTCAGCAGTAGAGCCCTGTAACCCCCCACCAATACAGTGGACGTTAAAAGGGCGCTGGAGCAGATTCTAAAGTAATCATCAAATCGCTTCATTTACAAGGAACACTACAAAATTTTTTCGAACAAAAATTTAATGAATTGCCTAAAGCAGTCTATTGCTTCACCACTTCATCGCTCACTGCAATCGTATTATCTCTTCTTTCGTCCCTGTGAAAACGTTAGAAGCTAAGCAGGGAGGTATGGCACGAGTAAAGAAAAACGTCACGCGCACGTCGTGACCTTGAGGACTTCGTTGTTTTTTTTTTCTTTGAATGCGCGGCATTTCAGTAGCATCGTGGGCGCATGGATGGATGGATGGATGCTATGAGCGTCCCCTTTATAACGGGGTGGTGACAAGTATGCCACCAGGCTCGACAAAAAAAAAAACTTTTTTCTTTTTTGATGTTGGCCTAATGCCTCTACTTCGATAAATTCTATCTTAATGGAAAAAAAGGTAAATTTTCAGCTTAAGTTCTCTGCCATTTACGGCACACTGCCCATATTTTATTTTTCCAATATTTATTTTTGTCCTTTCTCTCTAATTTTCTGCCACCAATACTCTAACCGTCTCTTACTTATTTCAATCGCGGGTGTGTTCAGCTTTCCATTGTTGTCCCTAAAACCCAAGGCTTCCTGTAGGCTCGTGCCCAAACGTACACCTGGGTGGATATCTCCACATTCAATCAGAACATGCTCCGCCGTTTCCTTATCTTTCCCGCAGCATGTGCATTGTTCTTCTTCTTTACTGAATCTTGCTTTATAACTACGCGTTCTAAGGCAACCCGATCTCGCTTCAAACAGTAAAGCGCTTCCCCTTGAATTATCGTAAAATGCCTCCCTCCTTATTTCATTTTTGCCCTTTCGGTAGTTACTCAAAGCCGGTTTTTTCTCCATAGCTGCCATCCAGTAAATCCTCTCCGCCTCCCTGACTTTTCCCTTAACGCTCTTTGTTGACATATGGCTTACAATACCAGCCGTATATTTACTAGTGAGTCTTCTAGTTCTTTTTCTCCACTGTGTGTCCACGCTCTTCCTATACAAATAACGGAACACCTTCTCTGCCCATCTACTCTCCTTCATATTTCTTAGCCTTTCTTCGAACCTTATTTTGCTCTGCGCTTCCCTCGCCTCAAAACCTGCCCACCCCATATCGCCCTTTACAGCCTCGTTTGTCGTCTTCCCGTGAGCACCCAATGCGAGGCGTCCCACAGTCCTTTGATTTACATCCATTCCCGATTGCACCTCTGCCCTCATGCACACCACTGAGTTCCCAAAAATAAGCCCTGGAACCATTACACCCTTCCACAGACCTCGAAGCACCTCATACCTATTGTATCCCCACAACGCTCTGTGCTTCATTATTGCCGCATTCCTCTTTCCTTTTGCTGCCGAGGCTTTTTCCTGTACCTCCATGTATCTATCACTCTCATTTACCCATACTCCAAGGTACTTGTATTCGCTTACCCTCGGTATTTCTTGGCCTTGTATGGACACCGTCTGATCACAGGGATCATTGAATACCATCAATCCACACTTCGTTACACTGAATCCTAGTCCAAGAGCTTCACCTTCCCTTCCGCATATATTCGCCAGCTGCTGTATATGATCTCGACTGTCCGCAAATAAGACGATATCGTCCGCATAAAATAAACCTGGAAGCTTCTGCTCAATCATCATGCCGCCCTGTTTGTGTGACAGATTAAAACCAATGTTGCTACCTTCTAGCGCTTTTTCCATACTCACCATGTACAGCATGAATAACAGCGGGGACAAAGGACATCCCTGTCTCAGACCCTTGCTAACCTCAACGTTCTCTTTGCTACGCATTCCTTCCCACTCTATGCAAACTGTATTTTCTCGGTATATCTCCCTCAAAAGCTGTATACAGTCGTCGCCCATGCCCATTCCTTTCAATATATCCCACAAAATTTCCTGGTTAACGTTGTCGTATGCCCCAGTGATGTCTAGAAAAGCCACGTACAAGGACCTATTCTCTATTTTAGATATTTCTATACACTGAGTGAGAACAAACAGGTTATCGTCTAACCTGCCTGTCGACTCGGAATCCGTTCTGAAGTTCTCCCAAAATATCGTTATGTTCGGCCCATGTTTCTATTTTCATTTTTACTGCTTGCATCGCCAACCTGTATAGTACCGATGTAATGGTTAGTGGTCTATACGAGCGAATCTTGTCCTTTTCTCCCTTGCCTTTATAGATTAAGTTCATTCTACTTTGTCGCCAACTGTCCGGTATTTGTCCGTCCTTTAAGCTTTTTTCTACTGCTTTTAACAATGCTTCTTTAGTGTTATGTCCTAGTTCGTTAATGAGGCTAACGGGAATCCCATCTAAACCCGCGGCAGTGCGCTTTGGAATTTTTCCTTCGGCCTTTTTCCAGTTGAAATTATCAAGTACTAGCTCTTCCTCTGTTGCTTTCTCCGCCACACTTTTACTCACCGGGGAGATCCCCTGGCCGCTCTTTTGAAATGAATCGGCTGTTACCTTTTGGATGTAACCTAGCGCTTCGTACCCTTCCAATTGATTTCCTCCTTCATCTAGAATATGTTGTTGCGTTGTGACAGACTTCCTACCTAGCGCCTTTATGTGGCTCCAAAAAATCCTCGGCGCGGCCCCCTTTTTTTCGTGTATCTCTGTCATCCAGCGTTCACTTTCACCTTTAATTTTTGCCTCTACCAATTTCTGTACAAGGGATTTTTTCTCTAAATATATTTCCCATATTTTTTTGACTTCGTCCTGCGGCCGCTTCTCCTTTTTTGCCTTTCTATGCTCCCGTGATGCTTCGCGTCGCTTCTCGATCGCCTCCCGGATTTCCTTGTTCCACCAACTTTTTGGCTTCCTTTTTCCTTTCCAGCAAACAGTTTTCTTCTCTTTCCCTATCTCCTTCGTCATTAGATGTAACAGCTCACTATACTCCCAGTCCTTGCCTGGTATTTCGCCTACTTCTTCCTCGACTCTTGCGGCTATATTTATTATTTGTTTGTCATTTAAATACGAGCTGCCAGACTTTGATTCCATGCTCATATTTTCAGTTTCGTATCCCATTTGTAATGTTATTCGTTTATGATCACTACCCAAGCTGTTAATGCTTTCCTCGTCTATCCTCATTTCTGTCAGTTTGTGGTAAATTCCTTCAGTCATGAGACAATAATCAATACTTGATTGCCTGTTTCCGACTTCCCATGTGATCTGGCCGTCACATTTAGGCCCCGTGTTAACTATCTCCAGACTATGTTGCTCGCAAAGATCTAGTAATAACTTCCCATTGGTGTCTGAATATCCGTCAAGGTCATGTATGTGGGCATTCATGTCCCCTAGAAGGATGATTTCGGCCCCATTACCAAATTCCTTAATATCCGCACTCATGCAATCCACTATCTCCTGATTCTTTTCTCTGCAGTTATTCCCCGTCCACAAGTAGGCTACCCCGAGCCACGTTTCCTTTCCACCTACTGTGCCCAGAACCCAGAGGTGCTCTGAACACGTCTGTTTCACTCTAACCCATTTGGCTCCGCGATGAATTAGCGTTCCTATACCCCCACCTTTCCTTTCCGATATGGTCCTGTTACACCCTTCCCAAACATAATTTTCAATATGTGGTGGCTCTTCCAAGTCTCTAAGGTGTGTTTCTGTCACCGCATACACGCCTATCTGTTCTTTGTTTAACTGCTCCTCAATCTCTAACCATTTTGCCTTCTTTCTGCCACCCTGCATGTTTATGTAACTAATTGCAACACGCGCCTTTTTCCTTTTTCTTTTACCTTTTTTCTGGTTTTTCGCAATTCTACCTGTCAAAGCGTCCTCCTGGTTGTTTTCCCTGTTACGAGCTACCCCGGACTCCGAAGGGCCCGTGAGCCCCCCAAAAAAGCTACTGCGCGTCCTGCCAGTCGCCAGCCCACCTCGTGTCCAAGCCTCTTATCGAAATGAATCTTGTCTCTTTGGAATCCACCCCACCTGTGCACTTCCCTGTTTAAATCCACTACCTCGAAACCCTTCTCTCGACTAATTCGCCATATCTCTTTGTTTGCGTCGACAACCGCTCTTTGCAGGTTGACGTTGCGTACTGGTACTTCCGGTACTGTGCATACTACAATTTGCACCTGGGGGGACACGGCGCGCATGTCATCCACCCCTTTCGCCAAGGTCGTCGCTAGTCCTGACGATTCTTTTTTCAGGACGTCATTTAGCCCTCCCGCAATTACAACGAGGTTACGATTTTTAGCTTTAGCTGTGAGTTGTTCACCCGCTTGACTCATTACTGTCCCCAGCGTTTGTCCTGGGAACGTCCCTATCGCAAGTCTCTTGTCGCCTTTCACCCTTTCTTTGATTGCCGCTGCGCATCGGACTAAATTTGAGTCACCGGCGATGATGACCTGTTCAGACATTCCTTCTGAAACCTGCACCTGGCTGCTGACTAGGTGACTAGCGTGAGTCACGGCTGCTGGTTTGCTCCCTCCCTCCCTCAAAACTACTTCCCGGTAGCTGGGTCCTGTGGCCAATGTATCTGTCTTTGTCATGCCTGTTTCCTTCATCTCTCCCGCACGGGGGGTCGTCGCCATAATGCTTCCGCCGTCACCTGCGTCTTCGTTCCCTTTCACGACCTTCGATAGGCCCTTCTCGGCTGACCGGAGCCTTTCTTCCATGTCTGACGTTTTCTCTCGCTCCTTCGCCAATGCATTCTCCAGCTCTGCGATTTTCTCCATGAGCCCACTCTGGATCGCCATCATATTTTTCATTTTCTCCTCGAACTCGCACTGTCTACACTTGGCGTCATCTTCTGCTTTCTCCTCCGCACTAACTTCCACCTTCCAACCTACCCCGCACTCTGAACACTTTACGGTCTTTTTGACCATGGCTAGCTCAGTTTACCGATGCCCACGTGTTAGAAAACTGTACTAAAATACACTGGTCTAAGCCAAAAAGAACCACAATAATAAATAAATACGCTACACTTCACAGCACCTGCGCATGCACGTGGTCGGTCTACGCGCAGACCTCAGCCACGTGGTGGCTGGAGAAAAAAAAAGACACAGTACAAAATACTAAAAAAAACGTACACCGTAATAGACCTAATCAAGCTTTACGCTAGCGCCTTACGTTCTCATAACGCTACAGACAGAGGCAAGCTGGAAACATGCAAAAACACTTATCTGTAGCTGTCATTCCGGAGCTCTCCAAAAACACGTCCGACCTCTACCACCACTGCCAGCTCTCACGTGTGACAAGCGACGCCCTCCCGCGGCGATGCCTGTAACGACTGAATGCTCAATTGCTAAAATTTCCCAATTACACAAATCTACTCAAATAAGCAAGTGGCTGATAAAACACCTGTTACGAGTGATTCTCTAGCTGCTTCTGTCATTTTTTGAGAGAAGTGAATGTACTTTTTAGCTGACTTTAAAGTTTATGATGAATTCCAGGCCGTGTGCTGCACTACAATATTTGGCTCGCGTTTTCTCGGAAGTCTTCACTACCGATCATTCAGTTTTTTTTTATTGGGCTCGAAAAGGGTTGCAGCGCCCCTTTGTGAGAAGTTTATTGCCTTAATAGTTGACTGCCGCGAAAATGTTAAGAATTTCTCAGGTAAGAGCGGAGTTGTCAGGATTTGCATCCTTCCTTGAAACCACGCTAAAGAGCGTACACTAAAGACCGTCAGAACACACAAACACACAGGTCGAGCGCTGACACGCAACTGTAAATTTTTGTTTTGTTATTTATTTATTTTTATTTATTTATCAGATACTGCCGGCTACCTTTCGGGAGCCATGGCAAGAGTGGGTACATCACATCGCATTGTTTCAGTTGACAGCAGAAATAAAAAAAGAAAGAAAAACAGAACAAACGCACATATGTCTAATGATAACACATGCGGCCGCATGTGAACTCAAGACGCGAACATAAAAAACAGGTCCAACAACATTTGCAATAATACACTGAGGTATGACAACACATCAGGATCGAGTGATTGAACACTCGAAAGACGCATACAACATTTCAGAACATGAGTGAAACGGCCAACGAACCAAATAAGCATGTGAACCGAAGGACAGCTTACGTCAACAGTAGAATACCGGGAAATAAATGGTTACCCGCAAATATTTCAAGCTTTAAAAGAGAAAGAATGACAAGAACTGCGCATAACATCACAGATAATCTTGCACGGCATTTGTGAACTCATGAACTGATGATAGGCCGACTATGTCACATGGAAGCTAGTTCCGTTCCGCTATCGTTCGAGGAAAAAACGAAAATTGATACACCTTCGTCTTAACTCGTCGCCTTACAATTTTTCTTGAATATGTTTTGAAGAACACATTCAAGTGCTTTGAGTGCTTTTTCTCCAATTTTGTACCAACGAGCACTCTGAAAGCTAAGCGTGTGAAGGAGATATAAGGGCATAAAAAACACCAGTTAGCGTGCATCATCGCCCTACGTTTTTTTTTCTTTTATTCTTCAGGCACGGGGCTTGCTTTCAGTGTGATCTCAAGCGATCGCGCGATTACGTCGCGGCTTCTTATGGCAGCCGCGGTAACTATGCTGCTCACTATGGTTAAGTCAGCCAATGGCATTCAGCATTGTTTTTATTGTGCAGTAATTTAGGGTACTGCATAACTCGTCGAGAGAAGAGCAATTGGTTTCCAGTGGCTTTTGAGCACTCATGAATCCTAGGCCACGTTCGGCGCCATCAAGTTTGGCTCACACGTGCTCAGGAGTCACAACTACCAATGAACAGTTATTTCTGACTATGCTGAATAGTTATTGGAAGACCTTTTTAACGAAACTGAGGTAGTCGAAATTAGTTCACAGCTCCCCACAAGAATGGGGCTCGTAATGGTGACGTGACGTGTGAAAGACGACATCTTGCTTAGAACGTTAAGCGTTGAAGCATTGCGAGAACTAGCAAGCAAACAGTTTTCTACGCATGCAGCCGTGAAGTGCAACGATAACCAAGTTGTGCTGGGAGTACTCGCGAGTCTTGGCGTTGGCTTTGACTGTGCAAGCATCGCAGAAATCGAGGCTATCATCTCGCTTGGTGTGGACCCATCGCGCATCATCTACGCCCACCCTCAGAAGCATGTTAGCTACCTACACCGCCCTTCCAAGTTGGGAGTCGACGTGATGACCTTCGACAGCGCTCACGAACTTGACAAGGTAAATATAGTGTAATGAAATTCAGCAGAGTGGTTGCTACCCTTGTAGTGCACCTATATGTAATAAATTGACACTTGGGCTAGTTGGTTGAGATGCGTGGTAAAGCTGTGGTTTAAGCTCACGAATAAAGGGACAAAACGACACCAGACAAGCGCTTACTATAAACTAAAAGATTTATTGAAAAGGGAAGAGTATACATGCACCAAATAAAGGTCCACGCGGGCTTGTGAAGGCGAAAGAAGAGCCATGACAACCCGAGAACAGTAATTTACTAAAAACAGAAAAATTATCCGGAAACACATTCTAGAAAAGCGATCTCCTTTTTCAGTGTGTCAGTGTGTCAGCCAACCTTCGATATAGCAACATCGAAGGTTGGCTGACACACTGATCTGCTATTTTTCTTATGTGAAATTATTTTCATATTAACTGCACTTCTTTTTATATAAAATGCCAGGACACTTGAGTTGTTTTTCGTAGTTACAATCAACTAACTCGTGAGGTGACTAAAGCTGAATTCGTCGCTCGTTTTCCAGGTCCTCCAGAACAAGCTTCGTCGCCTATGTTTTGATCAGATGGTCGTGGTTGGTTTTGGGTGCTTGGTTCACGTCTCTCATTGGTTGCATTGCTTTGTTTGCATTGCACTACCCTTCCAAGAGCGATTGTGCTAGGGTGTCCGGTGTACGTTGCAGAGCGAGAACAAGTAGCCATGTTTCGTTTGGTAGAGGCGGTGCAATATTGTTTTTTGTGCGTGTTGCTTTTCAGGCATCTTATGATGACGCTTTCCTTTTAAGTCAGTTTTTGATGCGGTGGAGTGCACACCTCTAGTCTGTAATGTCGAAGTGGCGATGAATAAGTGCGTTTCTTCAACCTATATCATAATATTCTCAAGGTTTTTGACCGGACGGAAGATCCATTGTGGCTTACAGCACACTAAGAAGCATGGGTGAAGAAGGGACATGGTTCCTTCTTCGTCTGTGTCTCTGAGTGCGCTGTAAGCCATTATTATCCATCTCTTCAGCAATGGGTCGGGTAGCTTGTGGCCCGAAAGAAGCTTGGCGGACGTGCTCGCGAGCAGTGGCAAGGGCTTCTTCATTTACCGGTAGACCTTCGTGCTTTGGAACACATATTAAATGGATGTGAAGCACTTCGGCGTTTTATGATGGTAAGTGCATCAGCTGTGAGGTGGCTTTTCCACAATTCTTGCAAGCGGCTTGCGAGTCAGTGAAAATCACCACGGCGTCTCTACATGCGGTGGTTTCGAGAGTAAGTACTGCATTGTCCGCTGCTTTTGAGTTCCGTGCCTTGACCGTGGCCAGCGCTATCTATAGGCCTTGACAGTCTACGACGCGGATAGCGTACGCGTTTCTACGCGAATACCTGCCCACGTCAGTAAAGCGTGGTTCTGGATCTTGCTTGAACTCTCGTTAAATTGCACCAGGTCGAGCCTTTCGTTCCAGCTCGCTCTTCTTTTCAGCTTCGCCGAGCTCTTACCACGTGTTGTGGACGGCCATCTTAAAAATACGTGAAGTAGGACCCATGGGTGGAGGTCCCAGGCTGCCTTTGATTGCCTTTTTTTATCAATTAGCCTTCTTCAATTTGACACAAATAGTTCCTCTGCCAACTCGCAGTTTTAGTATCTTAGACCTTGCACTGACTGCTGACCCTGTCCATGTACTTATCAATGTTTTAGACAATAATAATGATCACATGAATGTGCTTCATTGTGAATATACTCTAGAAAACAAAATTCTAGCAAATACAAACAAAGTAATTTACAAATACACGTGGGCAAAGGCAAACGTTGATTTAATGATGAATCTGCTGTCATCCTCTTCTTTTGAATATTCGTGCACCTTGTCGTTGCGCACAGCTAATGAAAACTGGCATCTCGTGCAGACGAAGCTAACCTAACCAAAAGAGAAAGTATATCCCTAAAGTTGAAGTGACAGCGTGAACCCCAAGCGCATGGCTCAACTTGAATGTCAAACGCTGCACAAATAAAAAAATAACTCTAAAGCAACACAGTTGGGCTCTGATGCTGACTGGGAACGTTACCATGAACAATGCAAACAAAGAAAGACAGATATTGAAGCAGCCACAGATATTTTTACCAATAATGTAACACCGCTTTTAAGAGAAACTACTGAAAAATTCTGGAACAAATTTAGTTAATTATCCTCAAACCATCTCCGTCATCATAACTGCTCATTTTCAAGGATAGTGCACTTCTGTCACCATCATGTGTTGCAACGGAAGTAAATGAATTTTTGGTTCAACATTCACAGATGAAAATCTTATTCCGTCCCAATCTACCTTCACGACTTCGCAACTCGAGTAGGTCATAGACAACTTAAACATTTCGCACTAAGGTATTGAACGTGCTTTTGAATGGCTCCCAAAGAATTCGGCATCCACTCCAAATGGCATCTGCACGAAAACTCTAACAGTGACAAAGCCTGTTCTTCTCAAATTCTAGTTGTTCTTCAGCACTCTGTGTGTAGTGGATGCGTACCATACATCTAGAAAATTGCCTTCAGAACTTCTATTTTTAATCATGTGACCCCTCTATGTTTTGTCACAATAGGCCAATTTCATTACCAAGCATACCGTGTAAACTGTTGGAGCACATTCTATCATCTGCAGTTATGGTTCATCTAACCATGAGCAAGTTCTTCCCAAGTCAGCATGGTTTCCAGTGCGACCTTTACAGCGAAACTCAACTATTTGAACTAATAACCGATATTCACGAAGCGATAGACAATAAAAAAGACATGGATGCTCTATTCGCAGACTTCGCCAAAGCCTTAAAGAAGGTCTTTAACAGATATAACCGTTGCCGAAGAGGTTGGCATGGCTTTGAAAATGACCAACCCAATAAGCAAGGTGATCGTAAGTGATTCCCAACCCGCCATCCGAAATTTTGACGCGGGCCTTATCTCTACACAGGCATACTCAATCATAAAGCATCACACCCCGCCTGTCTCCCATAACTGCCTAAATAAGAAGTTTGGTGCTTGAACATCATCCCTCATATATCTAAATGCATTGGTAATTTCTTGTTCAATGACTACCACTCTATTTTCGTTAGTAATACCTCCATTAGTAATGATAAAATCAGGTGTTACGCAAGGTACGGTGTTAGGCCGATGCTCTTCTCAATTTACGCAAATAACATAAGTTACCAATTGTCATCCGTAGCCAGTCTTTTTGCAGACTATAGTCTAATTAAAGACAAATTACTCATCATATTGACGTGAGTGCACTGCAGTCTGACATTACAGAATCACCCGCTGGTGCTAGGAATGGCAAATAGAAATGGATGTTTAAATATGCTGCACATTCAATTTATAGGAACTATAAAACCAGAGCTCCATTTTTACACGATTAACAGTATACTAGTCTAAAGTGTGTTCAAAATAAAATACTTAGGCGTTCAGCTTGCACACAACCTCTTATGAAAAACTCATATTGAAGCAACATTCGAGAAAGGCTTCATGAGCGCTAGGATTCAATATATGTAATTTGCACTCTGCTAACCACTCTACCAAACTTCTTTCATACATAGATTTTGTTCTTTCAAAACATGAATACGCCGGCCTTGTTTGGGATCCTAAGCAGCAGTGTCTTATTCATAAACCTAAAGCCATTCAAAATAAAGAAGTCCTCTTTATCAAAGGGAAGTGTTCCCAGGTATATAGCACAGCATCTATTGAAACGTCATTTGCCTTACCTTTTCTGGAAAAGCATAGCCTTATCGCACTGGTATATTATATCCGCAGGCTTTATTTCAGTGATTCATCTTTATCACAGTCGCAGATTGAACCAGCTCATCACGTTTCTCTACGCCTGGGTGAGGATTAGAAAACAAAACCCATGTGTTCATGTACTGGGGATGATAAATGTGGAAGTGTAACATTTTGTAACTTCCTTTTCTTGAAAGTAGTGCCACTATTACCTGTATAATTGCAAACCTTTTTTTTAATTTGATGGAAACATCTTGTACTTTTCGCGTTCACCTTTTCATTTTCATGTTCTGTGAAAATATTTCGTTTGTGAACATAACGCTGCAGTATTGTAACTACCCCTTTCAATGTAATGACCACGTGGGTCCTTAGTGTATATAAATCTATAAATATATACAACAGAGTAAACTAATGAAGAAATAAATATGAAGTTTTTCACTTTGGTGGTTTTAGATCTGACATACGTCGTGCAGTGCATCAGTTCATTGGTGTTTGATAACATTGCAAGCAGAGCTTGCGTTATTCAGGGGGTGTCATGTTCCCTAAGCCCATTGCTCTGGTTTGCAATCCTCTTGATGAGGTGCGTGAGTTGCCAGAAAGTTCTTTGGAGTCTCGGAATGGTGGTCGCTTCCAATATATCCTAGTGTGTGTGAAGTCCGAGCGCCCTTAGCGTACCGACGTTTCGAATAATTGCCCCACTGAGGGTGACGCAAGGGACGGCTCTTCGTGTATGGCAGGCCTGCCTCTCGCCCTTGCTTTAATGTCAAGGGCGAGAGGCAGACTTTTTGGGGGGGCACAGTGGAGGCCGCTGTGTCAGAGATATTTTTCGGTGATGTTTACGGCATCTTGTAAGCAGCTCTCTTGCCTTCCAATGTTTGAAGCTTTGGTTCAGAGTGGGATGTCGTAAGCGTACATCGTGTGCTGCACATCTGGTACTTTATCGAAAACTTAAGCCATAGTGATCATGGCTGCGTTGAACAGTAGCGATGAAATGACCGACCTTTGCGGTGTGCCTCTTTTCGGTACTTAGAAGCTTTTGATGTGGATGTTTCAGATGTTCACAATCGCTGTATAGTCCATCAGAAAATTTCTGACATACGTGAAGGTCCTAGTGCCGCCGCTGGTGCCTTCGAGTTTGGTGAGAACTGCATAACCTCCTTGACATCGTCTGCAA
Source organism: Rhipicephalus annulatus (assembly GCA_013436015.1). Classification (NCBI taxonomy): domain Eukaryota; kingdom Metazoa; phylum Arthropoda; class Arachnida; order Ixodida; family Ixodidae; genus Rhipicephalus; species Rhipicephalus annulatus. The sequence continues at coordinate 144,028 of WOVY01001188.1, forward strand.
GTATCGTGTACTTTCATCGTCCATTAAGGTAATCAAGGAGGCCTTCTTTGAGTAGTAAAAGCATGTCGTGCGTTGTGAGGTGCTTTCTGAAGCAGAAAATGGTATCTGGTAGGTGCCTAATATCTTCTATGTAGAGGGTCAAGCAGTCGTTTTCCATGTCATCAAACATCTTTCCCACACACGAAGTGAGGAAAATAGGGAACAATATCTCAATGCTGGCAGGTTTTTTTAGGCTTGGGGATCATGGTGATCGCCGAGTGCTTCAAAATCACAGACAGCTGTCCGTTTTCTACGGAATCGTTAGATTATACGAGAAGAACCGCGGTGCCTAGTGTGGTAAGTTGCGCAGGTATTGGTCGACTACACGGTCTTTGCCGGGGCTGGTGTTTCTTGTTCCCTTCGATAGGGCTGCGTACAGTTCTGCCTGTGTGAAGGGGTGGTTGACATTCAGGGCTTGGTGTTCCCGCGTATGTTTTGTTGTTAGCTGACGTAATAGCAGGCGTGTCCCCTTAAAGCTTTTTTTCTCTTTCTTGTACAGGATGTTCATCCAATCTGGCGTAGTTGTGGGTAGTCTTTTGAAGGTGCTGCTTCTGTAACACTTTGGAGGATTACGTGGTTAGAAGAAAGTGTTGCAGACGTAGTTTTACAGTGAATATTTACATAACAGTAACCTTACGAGAACAAAGCTTCTGTCGCATGTATATGCTTCACAAAAATTAGGCAATAGATTCGACTCACCATTAATGCACAAAAAAATTATATTATTATTATTATTATTATTATTATTATATTATTATTATTATTATTATTATTATTATTATTATTAATACTATTATTATTATGAAGAAGAACGACGCAGAGGCTATATGAAGGAAGCTACCTGCTAACAGCCACGTATTGAGCCCAACGCCTGCCTACTCTTTTGGCAACGCGTGATCAGAGCAAATTAACAAATGAGAAAACAGCAATGCAGGGCGAAAGTAATGAAATAACAAAGACGAGGACCAACGTGAATATAGGAATATTGAAAGTTTCTATAATTAATATATTAAATTTTCTTTCAGCATCAACAGGAAGGAATACGATATTGGTAAAACTACGGGGGGGCTAGCGAAAACCCTCGAACGGCTTGAAAAAGCACAGCGCCCCGTTTACGAAACTATACGAGGCAAAACAACAATCAACAGTGACATCAATGCTAGTGAACAAAAGCTTATAAACATAGGGACGGCTTATTGGTACACTTTTCAGTTCACATTTATATGACAAGATTAAGTCATGGGGACAGAAATTGCACTCATTTCACTAGTTATGGCAGCCTGTTTAATTGTTTAGTTTACATAATAGCAGAGGAGTGGAAACAATGTGTGTTACATACGAGGCCTTATCGGTTTTCTTCATAAAACATACCTAATTTTGATAGGCCTGGCAGCCTCGAGCTGCACCACATTATTGGTGACTCCATGTTTCTCGTGTGGGTGCGGGCAGGGCTCTCCAATATGGAGTGGGCATGTGATTTTCACCGATGTCACTTGACGTAGATCCAGGTGATGATGTTGTCGCACCATCTCTACGCTCAATGAAAAGTGGGCCGATCACGGAGGCATCGTAAAACTAAGAGACGCCAGAAATCTTGCGGTGCCTACGATACTGGAGGCCATGCAAAATGCCATTGGTTGTCCAAAGCTTTCAATGAGGAATGGGAGAGTATTGATACGCCGACAGCGAGTAAAAGAAGATCACTTTCTCCTCCGAGTCATACTTGGCGAATGCTTGAGGAGCAAAACGCGAACACTCTATAGTCTGACGCCAGGCGTGACCAGCGTCCGTCGGCACGGCCCAACGGCAACCGGCGTGAAATCTGGCATGCTGCCTTTAGTGCCGATGCGTTACCCAAACACGTTACCCTCTTTTCGTGACAGAGAGACGAAGAACGTGCTGAAACGCGGATGCGTAAAACCAACGCAGCGCGGCGCGCGCCTGCGTGTATATGGCAGCACCGGCACTTGGCGTGGCAACGCCGGCGTGACGCGACGAAATGAACGCCGGTGAGCACGCGCACTGCAGCACGTCGAAATATATTGCCGCCTTGATAGTGGCATGTAGTCCTCATATGACAGGCATGACGTGATTATCATGTTTGGATACGTCATTGACCTATGTCATTCGTTCACGTCCCGTAATACCGAGTTTGGTACATGTGAAGCTAACATAACGGCTGCGAGCGCATCATGAGCGTAGAATGTAGTCATGTTGTAACAAGACACGCATAACAGGTTTGTCATGTTTGCACCAGTATCATACCTTTATCATGTACTCACGTATTGCAATACCATATTTGGTGTGTGTGACGCAAGTGAAACGGCCGCGAGCGCATCATGAGCGTGGCATGTAGTCATGTTAGTACATGAAACGCATGTCATCATTTTCAGATAAGGGTTGGTCGTTTGTGTGCGCCAGGCAATTACGTCATACCACATTAGTTTTGCAACATTTCAAGTGAACGAAAACCCCGCAATAGCTGCAGGAGCATGAAATCTAAATTATGACATTCATGGCATATGATTTTCATGTTATGACTAGTCGAATATGTTCTTCATACAGTCACGTTATGCCATACCAAGTTTGGTATTGATAACATTATCAAAACGGCCAGGAGAGCTAAAAGTCATACGCGGCTAGATAGATAGATAGATAGATAGATAGATAGATAGATAGATAGATAGATAGATAGATAGATACGCTCAAAGTTGCCGCAGTTCGCTAAGAAATGCTTTGCATTTAAAATTCACTTTATTAGTTTCTCTTAACGTTCCTATAAAATTGTAGGTTGGCTGTACCACGGCAATATTTGCGGGGTGCACATGAAGAAACGGAGAGAAAGCAGTTACTCTGTACTCAAAGTGAAAGTGAGAATCATCGAGAAACTGTAGTGGGAGACGAAAACAAAAATGCAGCAAATAACGAAGTACGAATGGTGCGAACCCCCACCTATATATGCTAATAACTAGTTTTCTTTTGCGTTGGTTCAAGACATGTTTCGGTCAATATTTCAGTAACGTATCTTCAAATATTCAGAGTTAATAGCGGCACTGACCGAGGAAAAGGACACGCTACAAGGATCATTTATTGCAGTAAAAACGTTTTGTTAGTGTAGGAAGAATGGATGCAATAACATCCTAATATTTGGCGAGCTTTGACGAGTGTCTTTTTTACACTCCAAATTATGTCTTTACATGAAGGTGCTCCTCTTCACGACACCTTCACTCTTATATTGCGTACAACAGCGATTTTCTATGGAATGACAGTGGTGGTCCATCGAAGCTCTGAAATCGGTGAAGTTACCACGCATTTTCTTGCCTGTACCTATGTCTGCCATATACTCTTATCCACATATTTATATTATGTATCATAGGAGGACCGTACGAATATAGCGCTGTTTTGTGATTCCATGACAAGCGGGCCATTGTCAAATGCCACACATAACAGTGCAACAAAGTTGGTAAGCGTGGATACATAAGTGCGAAATTATTAATAGCTTAACGAACAAAAAGCTGTGTAACGAAAAACATACTCCAAGCTTTGAGAGTCCTACTTGTTGTTTTGAGCGTGGCACTTACCTATATCTATTGCAACGGCAGCTTTCATGTCGGAGGAAGCAACGAGGATGCCAGCGCTTTCGCAGCGGCCATTGCAGCGGCGAGGCGCATCTTCGATGCCGGGCGAAGCATGGGCTTCGACATTACCTTGCTGGACATCGGAGGCGGGTTTCCGAGAGAGCCGGGATGTCCACCGCTTTTTCTAGAGGTGAGTTGACGAACGCTTTTTTGACGTACGCTTGCTGTTTCCCCCTATGCAAAAGGGGAGTTGTCCTTGACAGAAAGCAGAGCACATAGAGCTGAGCAATCCCTTCTCTTTGCTCGTCAGGCTGGAGAAACTATGTTACTAAAATTAGCAAAGAATGTGGATAAATAATTTTTCATTGACAAACAAAGTGGTAAAGAATTTTTCATTGACAAACAAAAAGCTTTAGACGCGTTCTCGGGGCAACGATACACTCTGATATGGCCAAATAAATGATGTGCTATAGGCACAAGCAACGCTTGCCCTTTAACCTGGTAGATATTTGTAGATGAGCACTGTCGGAGCAAAGGCACTGTTCTGTGATACCGCAAAAGCCTTGTACACCACAAAAGTCAAAGAGTAACAAGTAATCGGCACAGGTTCACCGCAACAGTCTGAGCACTCATTTTATTCATATCGTGTAGTTTTTTTTTTTTCACTAGAAACGCCCCTACAACACGTTTCTATGTTTTTGTGACCTCACAGCTTACCAGCCTATCTTACGCCGTAATATTTGGCAAACGCAGCGTAATAGGACCGCTTTTATAGTTTATCGTCTTGATGAGTGGTATTGCACATGTTGACCCCTCAATCCAGTATATTGCACATGCGCACTCTTTTTTGGTACGAAAAATAAATCGTCCCGTGAATGCAGCTAGCTTAACATTACAAGAAGTGCACACCAAGACTCTTGAAAGTTATTCACTGCGCCGAAACTAATGTTTTTATTTGTCGTTCCAAATACTCACTGAATGAGCCCACTATTTCCTATAATCTGATGTTGAATTATAGCATAATTCTGTTCTCTTCTACGTCGAAAATTTTATGCGTTGGTTTTCATGAACAAATGAAATGGGATTATGATACGGAATTTTCATACAACAAACTTCATATGTTCCTAAGTGTGCTGATACAATGTCAGAGCGTAATACAAATTATCAATTCTTTAAGAGCTTTGATATTGATAGCGCTCTTTCCAATACGCCTGCGTTATTGCCACCTATTATGGGGAAATGCAAGAAAGCAATCCATAAGTACCTACAATACAGAAAAAAAATGATCTACGTTCTGTTGAAAATTTTCATTTTATTGCCAAAATATTGGAAATATTCAAAAAATTAAACTAATTAGGTTAAACCTGCTCTACGAACACTCACTATTCGTGATTATATACACAGTTTAGCTAATCGAAAACGAAGTTTTTGCGCACTCCTAAAACTACACTGAACATTTGAAGGCGTTCCGAGGTGGTGCACTAAATATCTCGGGAACACTTTTGAAAATGATTGTAATCTCTACAGTAGTTCTATTTTAAATACATTTTGTTGAATAAGCCCAATGTAACATTTGTTGTTGCTCAACGTTTTTTTTCCGTCAGGTTATAACATGCTGCATTGCTGCTTTGAGTTGTCTCGAAATTTATATTGCTCTTGCCATCGTGATGACACAGTGAACCTGGGGATGTGGGGTATGTTCAAGCTACTTCATGCAGCTTTGTTTTTTTTTCATTTTCAAAGCTCTTACAGCATAACTATACGTAGTAAAAGAAAACAACTAAAATTATCATTGATCGAGTAATTGTAAAGCACTCTCTTCTTCTGTTCTTCAGACAGAAGACATCGTCAACAAGTGTCTCGAGAAGCATTTTCCTGAAAGTTACAAGGTTACCGTAATCAGCGAACCCGGTGGCTTTGTCGTTTCATCAGCCTTCTCCCTCTACACAAAGATCATCGCCAAGCGGATTAGCGGGAGAAGCGATGGTGAGCTGACAAACAGGGAGAGAACCGTTGGTATAGATCACGGGTTTTTGAACTTTCTGGCCTTGGGGAACTTGGGTACCGAAAACTTTTTATTGGGCACGAGAACAAATAAAGAATCACAAAATATTCACGGAGTGCAAGATGATGAGTGAGAAAAAGCGTCCGTCCATCCGTCCGTTCTTTCTTGCTTCCCGTGCATGCGTCCGTCTGTACGACCGTCTGTACGTCCATCCACCCGTGCATTTGTTTGTGCGTCCTTCCATGCGTCTGTCCATGCGTCAGTCCATCCATCCTTCCATCCGGGCGGATATCCATGCATCTGTTTGTCTGTCTGTCCGTCCACCTAGTGAACACTCCAAGTATCGCCATTTCGCATCTTTTCATCGCATATTCAGCACATAAAAGTACCGCCATCAAGCGGACACTCCGAGGAATAAATGAGAGGTGCACACGCGCACTTTCTTACGGCCTGCGCTTCTTATCTACTTCCCACCTTTCATCGCCTTTGATTCATGGCTATATAATAGTTCACTATATTTATGGCACTGCAGCAAAGCCCGCACTAAACCTTGCTAAAACCAAGGAGGTTATGCCCAGCGAGTGTAACGTGGCAATCCTTTCTGCTCAGATAGTGCTCAAAGTGCGTCCTACTTATGCTAGTTTTTTGTTAGCACCAAATTCAAGGCAAAGTTTATTGAAGAATAGGTCACCAATACTCGTCTCTGTAACTTAATTCCTCAGACACAACTATCTTTTTATGATGATCAACGTGCGCTGGTTTCCTCCTCAATTGAAAAGGATGCGCGCGTGCCACTCTCTAGTCCGGCTGTCGAGAAGGCTACCTACTACTACTACTGCTACTAATACTACTACTACTACTACTACTACTACTACTACATACATTGAGGACGCCCGACCCACGGCACACCGAGCTTCACCCCCTCCTCCCCCCCCCCAAAAAAAATGACAGCATATCCAATAGACGCCCGACCCACGGCATAAGGAGCTCCGCCCCCCCCCCCCCCCAAATGACAGCGTATCGAAGGGGTGAGTCACGCAGAATGTAGAGAAGCTGGGCCCGCACGCCGATGCGGCCTCCCGTTCTCATACGCCAGAATCTTGTCGGCGCCGCAACTTATCTTCGTAGCACACTTCTTCCTCGTGCGCTCGCACATCGGGGTTCTGTCTTCCAGCGCGAGCCGCCGCCTCTTGCGCATATTATTCGTTTAAAGACGATAGTCTTTGTTGGGGACTTTCGACGGAAATGTTTTGGTCTGTCTGTCTGGCTGTCTCTCTGTACATTTGTCTTTTTTTTCCACTTTAACGGTACCCTAAATGGCAACAGACGATACCCTAGAGTTACTGTATATGCTACCTTTAGGTAGCAGAGTTGTGCCACTGTTTTCCGGGCGCCACTGGCTCCGCATACAGGAGTTCAGTGCCCCTATTCGCCGAGCGCCATCACGTGGTCATAGGTGGTTCATTTCCATTGCGGGAAAGCCAATGCTGCGCAGATTCCGGGCACATCAAGCGGGGTTGACAACAGCTGTTGTCATTCTCGCCGCGCTTCTTCGGTAACGTAGCCATGCTCCTATTGATCACGAGAAATGCAGCAGAAAATGCATTCTGTGTAGAATTGTACTACGCAGAGCCTATAGGATGAGACGCTGATGCAGCGGGTGTCACTATAGCAAGATTAGTGTTCAGTCAGAAGGAATAAACGCTTGGCCATTGTCTTTGCAGGATTTTCTTTTAGGGGGTGCGAACCATTGTTGCATCGCGGTTTAAGGAGAACAAGAGCACTGGTCTAGCTTGGGTGAGGGCAAGTACTGTTGTGGCTTGAGGGGCGCAAGTGCCCTTTTTACCCCTCTCTGCTGACGCCCATGCACTTAGCTTCTTTTTTTAATATGTCCATGGCGCTGCAAAACTTGCTTTATTTGTATTAACCACAGATGCAGTAGTAAATACGTTACACAAGCAGAGTTGTCCAGCGTGTGTGTCAGCTGCATACGTTCAAGTTGGTCTGGCGAATAAAACGCTAAAAATAAAGGGAAAATTTAAACTACAAAACTATTTGATTCGGCACAGTGTTGCTGCTACTTTGTGAATTGAATGCAGCTTTGAAACCTTAAGTGAAAAGAAGGTTGGACACGACAGGGTTGTAAACAACGATTCACATCAATTGTCGTTAGCTGCAATTGTAATACGAGCTTAATACGTGAGCCGCGTCTAACGCGGGCCTCGCACGGCCCCTCTGGGTCGCTATCCTGCATGCTCGATTCAGTTGAAGACTACAAAGCTTCAGCTGGTTAACTCAAACATTTAACGAATGAGCTCAACGCAATGAAAATATTCCATCCCTAACTCCCTCGATTGCGATCAAGAGTAAAAAAAGATTTATGCACGTGAATGGAAAAAACAGCGCAAAAGAAGTCGAAACTAATGTGTGGCCTACTATAAATATTCATATTGTAAAGGGCTAGTAAAAGGCAGAGAAGAGAAGGAGAGGAAGACGTCGAGCCTTGTCAAGATCGCAGTGCGCTGCCGTGACCGACCATCGCTCACCTCTTGTAAATAAAGCCATTTCATCACTGCAACTCGCTGTAACAATATGTATAACTGGTTGAACGAGCTGACGTACGTTTTTTTTCAATAATACATACCCAAAACGTCAAATTTAAATCAAGGCTTCAGGGCGTGACCAGAACAACTGAGGTTTTCTTTTAGTTTCATAAAAAATAAAGAGAAAAGAAAGGGAAAGGAATAAATAAAGCAACGCTAGTACTCTGAAACGTGAGCGTTGCTCCTACGGGAGTGGTGAGTGGCTTTCTCGCAAGACATTTGAACCCAAGATGGCGTATCTTGGCGCAACTCTGCTACCTAAAGGTAGCATATACAGTAACTCTACGATACCCCAAACCAATGCCCCCTAGAAAAACTGCGCCTGGAACGTCGCTGTCTTTTGAATTGGAGGCCTCCTACGAGCACGCAATCTCGGAGGCCATGCCTCCTGCCTTGTGTTGCGACCGGCCACCGCGTGAGACCGCTCGCCTCCGTACCGCTCAGTCACGAGAAATAACGGTACTGGTCTGTCATGTGGCTTCACGGCTGCTCGGAGGCAACTGTGAGAGCAATGCTGTGTTCGCAGGGGGGGACTGTCGGAGACGCTCGCCTTCGTACCGAAGGAGGGGGATAAAATCAGACGGTAGGGCAGGGATATCGCGGTTTACGTTCCAGGCATAATTTTTTAGAAGGCGTTGCGCGAACAGCCAACCCCATCCGCAGCGCCCACCAGTATTGCTCAAGATTCAGCGTTCATACCTAATTGCGTGATTGTCAATTCAAAAAAATTTTTTACGTATTTCTGAGGCACCATAAACACGTCAATTTTATATATGCGTATTTTACTATAAAAGGCACACATAAGTAATTCTAATGACAGTAGCATTTATCACGCTACGCTCATTATGCAACGCTTGCACGAAAAGGCAAGTGTTTCCAACGCTTTGCTCAGAGGACATGGTGGTGGCACCCGTCACCTTGCGTTGTGCACCTTATCACCTCCAAACGGGCACGCACGCCGCGTGCTTCGTTAGCGCTCATGTCTCACGTCTGACCTGACTTCATGCACCCGTTCGCCTCCGATGCACGCTCGAGGCAATCTAACGCAGCGCATCCAGAATACCATTCACCAATTTTCTTGCGCAGGACATAAAATAAACGTTTTGTTCACTCTCTACAGACGCAAGACTATTGTCTTTCGACGACATTTGCAGTGTTACATGCAGATACGGGGCCAATTTTTATCGGCAAACCGTGAATCATCCGCTGGCCACGTCCGTACGTTGTCTGTCTGTCTGTCTGTCTGTCTGTCTGTCTGTCTGTCTGTCTGTCTGTCTGTCTGTCTGTCTGTCTGTCTGTCTGTCTGTCTGTCTGACGCACAGACGGACGGACGCATGGATGGATGCACGGATGGATGCATGGAAGAACGCAAAGACGGACGCATGGATAGACGGACGGATGGAAGCACATATGGACGTACGGATGGACAGTAAGACTTGTAGTTGGGCGAGTTGGTTCATAATTCTGGGTAAACTGTATTCTGGGTCCCTGTCTCATTTTTTTCTGTTGTCTTTGTCTGCATTTGCGAAAACAAGAGGTGAGATTATATACAAATTCCAAATCCGGACGCAGGCGGTCTGTTCCATTGAGTCGCACGCGATTGGCCCATTCGAGCCATGACGAACGCTGTGACGTTCTATGTGACGTGAGACGAGGTGTCACGTGACTGCTTTTCTCCGGTTTTTTGAGGAAGGCGAAGGAACGGCCGGAGAGACCGTCCGAAAGGAACCGGATGGATTGAAATAGCTGCGAGGCGGCATGGAATGGATTGCAATGTAAGGGCTTCGCGACTTTTCGGCATCCGGGCACTTGGACAACATGGCGTTTCCCACTGCCATGGTTCTTCGCCTCGCCTGTGCGGCAGTGGTTCAGCGCGTCGCTGAGCTCTTGCCACAGCCGCCGCCGGTCGGCGACCATGACGCCGTGCTGTTGGTCGATGGCTTTCGCCGCGAGCTGCGGATGTTCGGTCATGAAGGCGAGCACCAGCGCGCGCTGACCCTCGTAAACGCGGATGAGCCGCTGCTGCTGGTGGCTATAGCTAGGCCGTTGCCCTCCGCCGTGACTGCGCTCGGCTGAGCCAATGGCTTCGAAAGTTGCGCCGTTTGGTGGTGGAGATCAGAGAATAGTAACTGCTTGAAACAGGATTGTACCTAACGCCACCACTAACCGTCCCGCTAATTTTAGCGTTCTTTCAAAACAATAATAGAAAAAATACGTTTGAATTGTGCCGTATTGCTTCTTCAACGTTTGAAAATCAGTGCCATCACATTTTATTACTGAGTAATAATAGGTAAAGACTTCTTAACATGTTACAAACACTTTTTACTTTGCTCTATGGTCCTCAAGTTGACCTCAAAATGATGACGCAGGCGTTCTTTTCCCTCATTGGCTGTTTGCTTCCCCTCGTCCTCGCGACCACTGCGGGCCGCCCACTTTTTGACGTCACTGGCAGAACGCCTCCATCCGGATTTGGAATTTACATATAATTGCACCACAGTTTACCCAGAAAGGGTAAACTGTGGTGCAATTATGCACCGTAGTTTTAACTGTGACGCATGAAACGGTGTCGCATGAAGAATGACACATAAAACTGTGACGCACCGCAGTTTTAACTGTGTCGCATGACGCATAAACTGTGACGCATGAAAGGAGGGATGGACGCATGCACGAATGGACGGACGCACGGATGGATGGACGCGCGAAAGAACGAATGGACGCGCGGACGGATGGACAGACGCACGGATGGACGAAAGCAAGAACGAACGGATGGCTGGAAGCACGGACGGAATGACGTATGCTTCGCCCTACTCATCATCATTCACTCCAAGGATATGCTGTGATCTTTAATATTTATCATACTACAAGTACCGTCTTCTGGTATTGTGTCATTTGCATTTTTCAGCGCATATGCATTACGTTATATGTACTAGTACCGCCCTGTACGGATGGTTCAAGAACTAACGAGAGGTGGCTACACACGACGGGGTGCTCAGCCCACGCCTTAAGAAGCTTCGCTCCTAAAAGGGGAGGGGGGGGGGCTTGTAACACTGCCTGTGTAGACCTGTTCTCTTTTCTTTAATATTGAAGGCCATTGCCATTAATGGGACCCACAATACTACATAGACTTATTATTCTAACACCCCTAACCATATCTCACTCTGCGAGCGAGTCGCACAAAGCACCACCGACCGCACCCTGTATATGCATTATGTTAATAAAAAAGAAACGCCGGATGTACAGAGGCCCGTTTTACAATTTGCGAAACAAAAAAGGAGGCATCTCGCTCACACAGAGACACGGCCGTCCACTGATAAACCAGTCGTAAAATTAAGCCTAATGCTCGTGTAGCCCACAGGCGGTACGAAGCGACACGCCTTACGCGTGTCAAAGCACTCTTGCGCGTTCCAATCGCAAAATTGACATAGAGCAGTGACAAAGCAACGTGTATGCAACTGTGCCATGTAATGACCGAAGCGCCATAAACTACGAATACTGCGTTGAAGTACCCGTAGCTTGAACATGTTTGAAAGCTCAAGAGCATGACATAACGAAGCTCCAAGCGTTCTGTCAAGACATCTGTGCGAAAGGTGTAAGATTCACGGCGCCCACTAGACGACGAACCTTTAGTGCTGCTGCTACATCGATCTCTAAATATGCCCTCACTAGTTTTAAGTAGAAAAACTGCTGTGTTGGGGGCTGGCTGGTCCAGACGAAGCAGAAGAAGAAGACGGCCGACGAAGACGTACGCGGCCGGCGGGGACGCCGACCAGCCCGAACACTCGGGTTGGCGCGAAACGCCGAAAAGAAGAACAACAACCGCACTCTACTGTTACCCAACACACACTGGTTTTATTTTACAGTCGCCTTGAAATCCTAAATGCCAGAGCGGTGCCCCCTGGCATCCTCACATGTCATTCCAAAACTGAAACCGAAAACCCAGAACACAACAATCACCCCCCCCCCCCTCGAAAAAAGTTCCCCTATACACTGATTATATTTATACATGATCGAAACCAAGATATTTTACAAGGTATGTACATTAGAACACATGAAAATTCAGAGCACGGCACACCGAACTCACACACTACGAGTCCTGAAAATGCACTGACAAAAAAAATGTACACAACTGTTCGGAACAAGAGTTCTACATCATGTGGTCTTCGAACCGACGCGGCTTCTGCCGCGGTGTGTCTGCACCTTGTCACAGGTGTGTCTGCACCTTGGTCACTTGTGCTCTGATGTGATACATCAAGAGCAAAGGAAGATTGTGAAGGCTCTGAACGAGCGAAGGTACACACAATCACGAGCACACTCGGTGAGCACACACAGTTCACAGGCGGTCGCTCAGGTTTGTTGACTTAAGGTAAAGAAGCAGTGCTTTAGTTGCTTTCTGCGCAACTGAGGCAGATGCCCAAGGTCCTAGTATCTTCCGCACACAAAATGGTCCGGGGTCAAGTCGATTCAAAACCATCCGTAGCTGGCATCGCTGTGTGTCGTAGCAAGCGCAGCTGCAGAGGACGTGTTCGATGGTTTCTTCATCTCCGCAGTAATCGCATGTAGGAGTGTCTGCCATACCAATGCGAAAGGAGTAGACCTTTGTGAATGCAACACCCAACCAAAGGCGGCATAACAGTGTCGCATCGGAGCGGGAAAGTTTTGATGGTAGCTTTAGCTTTAGCGAAGGATCCAGTTCATAAAATTGACACCTTTGGAAGCTGGTAGACGACCAGAACGTGCCTTCTCATCTTTGTGCAACCTCTTTTCTCCCCTTTATCCCTTCCCCAGTGCAGGGTAGCAAACCGGATGTGCGTCTGGTTAACCTCCCTGCCTTTCCTTGTATCTTTATCTCTCTCTCTCTCTCTCTCTCTGAACGAGCGTTAAAATTCGCGATCTCCTCAGAGCTCGCAGCATGAGTCTCGGAAGAATTTTGTGGACAGGAGTCTGGTTCAACGGTCTCAGCCAAATTTAAAGGTTCGAAGGGAACCGTATGACTTGGTGTACTTGAACCAGCAACACTGCTGACTGGTAACTACTCCCCCCCCCCCTTGAATAAGAAATGTCTGTACATAGAGGCCACATGTAATAATCTGATGGATAGTTGAAAGGCGTGGACGGAACGTGATGAGGAAGAATTTTAGGTTTTGAAGGCGAATCCGTATAAAAAATAACAAGGCGCGAAGCATTCAAGATGTTACCATCACTTAAGCGAAAACAAGTGGGGCTAACCTGGCCCAAGACATTGTAAGGACCTCGATACTTGGGGCGCTTGCCTGGCACACGAACCTTGACTAGATCGCCAGTGCGAACTTTTGACTGCTTTGCACCTCGACGGGTGTCGACATACTTTTTCATTGCTTGTTGATGAGAAAAACCCTGGTACGGATTTGATCAGGAGAAGACACTGCTATGTTACGAGGCAAAGAGACTATGTCGAGAGCAACTCGCGGTTGCCTACCGTGGAGAAGTTCAGCAGGAGACACTCCAGTGGTGCCTTGTGGTGTGAACCTGTACGAAGCTAAACATTCAGTAAAGACTTGCTTGAAGGGACGGTGCTCTAATTGGGTGATCTGGATATGTTTCTTCAGAACGCGATTCAAGCGCTCGATTTGCCCATTTGATTGGGGATAGAAAACTGATGACCTCAAGTGCTGAATTTTTTGTTGTGAAAGAAAAACCTCGAAATGTTGGGACTGAAACTGTGGACCATTGTCCGTAACTATGGCATCAGGAAAACCTTCCCGGCTGAAGATTGAAGACAGAAATTCAATGATGACCTCAGAAGTAACCGTATGTGTGCGACGAAGCTCTGGCCATTTGGAATGGTAGTCAATAAGAGAAACAATGAACTGGGCATTTTGCGGAACATTATGCAAAGGACCGATGATGTCCATGCCGAGTTTCTGCCAAGGCTGATCAGGCCACTGGACTGGCTGCAACGGAGAAAATGCAGGTTTAGCAGACTTGTCAGCTGCCTGACATATATGGCAGTTGTAAACTGCATGCTCGACGTGCTTGTCTAAGGCTGGCCACCAGTACCTGTCTCGGAGATTCTGTTTGGTGCGGACAATGCCTGGATGGGCCTCATGGGCAAGCTGTATTAGCTTGTTACGGAAAGAAGCAGGAGGAATCACGCGTTCATCGCGGAAAAGCAAGTCCTTGACACAAGACAGTTCCTGTCGGACTGCGAAGTAAGGCACGAATTCAGAAGCAAGAGCACCTTTGGAAGGCCATCCTTCACGTAAATATTTGAGAACTTGAGAAAAAGTGGAATCTGCAGCTGTAGCTGGCTGAAGCTCCGCTTTAGTAATGCAGGAAGTAACTAATGAAACAACTTCCTCATCCCGCTCTTCAGTAACCGCTATCTGAAGAGGAAGGCGCGACAGTGCATCAGCAACCACGTTTTTAGAACCTTTGCAATATTGAACAACTTCCTCATCCCGCTCTTCAGTAACCGCTATCTCAAGAGGAAGGCGCGACAGTGCATCAGCAACCACGTTATTAGAACCTTCGCAATATTCAACACTGAAATTATAATACATGACTTTGGCACACCAACGAGAAATGCTAATGGGGCGGCGGCCTTCGGATCCTGCAAAAAAAGAGCATCTAGTGCTTGGTGATCTGTACGTAATGTGAAGTGCCGGCCCCACAAGTAAACATGCCATTTCTCACAGGCTAAAAGACACGCGAGAGCTTCACGCCCTCCTACTGAATATCTGCGTTCAGCAGGGTCAACGTACAAGATGCAAAAGCGATAGTAATCAGCTGATCACCTCTGAGTTGTTGAAACACTGGTTCCAGTCTAACATCGGACGCATCCGTCTTGATGACGATGGGAATCTTCTCATTGAAAATACTAACAGCTGGCTTTGAGGCCAGTATTGACTTAGCTCAAATGAAGCTCTGCTCAGCTTCAGCTGACCAGTTAAAAGGCTGTGCTTGACGAAGTAGAGTACGCAGTCGTTCAACAACATCAGCATAGTGAGGAACAAACTTGGCATAAAAACCAACAAGACCTAAAAAAGATTGCAAGGTTTTGGCATCAGTTGGCCGTGGGACATTGACAATGGCCTGTACTTTAGATTCAACAGGCGTCAAGCCGCGGGAACTGACATTATGTCCAAGAAATTGTAACTCATTCACAGAAAAAAATGCACTTGTTATTAAGTTTCATACCACATTCACTGATGCGGTTGAGAACAGTATGCAAGTTTGCATCGTGCTCTTCGCGAATACGTCCCCACACCAAAATGTCATCCAAGTAACAAAGAGCACCATTACAACCTTTAAGAATAATTGACATCATTTTCTGAAACACTGCAGAGGCAGATGCAAGCCCAAAACACACGCGGCGAAACCGAAACAAGCCTTCGTGTGATAGAAATGTGGTTAAGTCTCTACTGCACTCAGAAAGTTCAACTTGGTGATAAGCGGACGCGAGGTCCAGCTTGGAGAAACATACCGCTCCGGAGAGCTGATGAAGCAGTTCTTCAATGTGAGGAAGTGGAAACCCGTCTACGACGATCGCCTTGTTTGGTTCTCGTAAGTCGAGGCATAGTCGAAGGAATCCATCTTTTTTCTTGACGACGACCAGTGGAGAAACCCAGTCGGAAGCAGAGACAGACTCGATGATTCCGCTGGCTTGAAGGCGAGACAGTTCCGCAGAGACTTGCTCACGGAGAAGAAGAGGAATGCGGCGCAGCTTGGCACGCACAGGGCACACACCTGGTCGACGCATCACTTTATGCAGAAAACCGCGCACACAACCCAGTACACGGGTGAACAGGTGGTGGAATTCAGAAGGCGCGTTGGCCGGAAGATCAACTTGGACGTCGACTTGAGCACACGTCATAGACGCACCGACGATGTTAATGGACAAAGCCCTGATGGCATCACGTCCCAAAAGCGAGCTGCCATTGGCAGTTACATAAAAAGTAATGGAAGCAGTGCGACTGCGATAGGAGACCTGAGCTGTAAAATAACCTAATATATCAATCGTTTTCTTGGAATATGTTTGTAGAACGACGTGTGAAGGCAAATGCCGAATGTTGCAAAAATGACTATGAAAGTCAACGGCACTGATTGAAGAGACTGAGGCACCAGTGTCCACGAGATATGACAAGGGCACATGGCCCACTGAAGCTACGATGCTGGGCTCGGACGTAGTGTGGAGGCCATCCATATTTAAAACAATGACCGTATCGGTTTGTGCAGTGCTCGGAGGAGCGGACGAAGAAACTGGTTCAGGAGGATTTGCTGGACGGGAATCGCATACGGACTGAAAATGTCCGATTTTTACGCACGCAAGACAAGTGAGGTTTCTCGCGGGACACTGCGCAAAATTGGCTAAATGCCGAGCCGATCCGCCACGGATCGGTCCGCCACGGTCGCGCTTGAAGAAGAAAATTGCGAACGCGAGTTAGGAGCTCGCTGCTGTTCCCGAAAACCAGAATTTGGCGGAATGGGATCGCGATATTGCCGGCTTCCTCGCCCCTGCGGCGCAGAGAGGCCGCGATGTTGGCCGCCACGGAAGGACTGTGGAGGCGGGCGTACATGTTGGCCGCCGCGCCGAGACAAAGATGAAGGGCCGCCATGATGACGCGTCCCCTGAAACAAAAAGTCGCCGCCTTGGCCCCCCGCAGCAGAAAGTTGCTGCCCTGAATGCGGAGCAAATTGCTCCAACTGGGAGCGAATAAGCTCGTCCTCTCGCGCAATCGAGAGGGCTTCGGATAATGAAATCGAGGAGCCCTTTTGAAGCATGCAGCAGCGGACGTTTTGCGAGGCTACCCCGGTGAAAAGCTGATGGCGGATCATATCGTCCTCGAGCGCGCCGAAGCCGCACGACGCGGCGAGCGTTCGAAGAGAAATAATGAACTGGGCGACTGGCTCGCCAGGCAATTGTCGCCTTTCTTGGAATTTTACGCGTGCGAGATAATCGCATGAGACATCTTTAAAATGCTAATCAAAAAGAGCATCAGCATTCTTGAAGGCATCGCCCGACGCTGGCGTCGGCGACGCGTTGGTGGCGTCCAAAGTATAGAAGAGCTTTTACCCGGCAGGGCCCAACGCGTTGAGCAGCAGGGCCTCTTGCGACGCTCGGGCTTGCTGGCGTCCTCCCCGGCCGCGTCTGCGTAGGCCTGAAACACCAATTTCCAGTCCGCCCACGAAAGTGGCGGGTCTCCGGGCGAGTGAAGAAATAGGGGAGGTGGAATAGGAGACGCCAGACCACAACAAAAACCTAAACCATTGGTAGTTAAGCAGCGAGTTGAAAACTATTTCTTACGACAAAACTTTGAGACATTACCTTGTTGTGACAAGAAGGCAAGATGACTTAAATTAGAAAAAAATTATTCAGCGAGAAAACAAAACGAAGAAATGTTTTGACCAATTGTTGGATAAAATGCAGAAAACTGGAACCGTATGGTATTTTTGTCCAAAAATTGATTTATGCAGGCAGCCACACGGTACTCAAGGCGTTTACAACACGAAAAAATTATACATATTGGGCGGTATATTAAAATGAATCTTCCTTTTTCAGTATGTGAACTACGCGCACTGTCCTCCCGTCATTGGGGATGTAAGAGGTTTTTGAAGAATAATAAAGTGTTGTATACAGAAACGTAACTAAGGGCGCAACATATCGGCGAAGGAACGCGTTGGGTATTTCATCCGGTTTAGGTGATGATTTTACCTTCAGTTTCCGATGCATAATAAGACACAAGGTCAACATGAAAAGAACCTAATGTGGAGCCGAAGGCATGAATCTCAGCAGTAATAGAAAACACCATCAAATTGGTTGCTAAAATTGTCGGCGACAACCTTTGGGTCATGACGTAATTTATTATTACGTGAAATGCTCGCCACTTGCGCTTTTTAATCTAATTCCAGTACTTGTGGGGATCATCTATGATAAATTTCGGTGAGGTGGTGTTGAAGAAAAAGTCTTTCGCCTTTTAAACAGCCTGACCGAGTGCTGTTCGCATTTCATGTATGCATGTGAAGAAGGCGAATGCTTGCTCAAATGCTTTGCTTTACGTTTCAAGTGGATAATGCGCCTGTCCATCCATGGAGTATGCTTGGCCGTTTTTACAACAATAATGGGTACAAAATGATCGATGCTGTGTAGACAAATATTTGTAAACTTCAACCAAAGCAGCAAAGGATCACCCTAACAAAATACACCCCCCCTTAAAACTAACATGCCAAGAATGAAAAGGCACCTTTAACATATATAGGTCCTTTTATCGAAACGTCGGCCAGCTTGCCTGAGGCACTTCTATTGTTCCTGATTATCCTGCTACTTGATTCCATCTGTCGGCTCTTATCTTGATTTGGTTTACCAAGTTCAGTTGCAAGATAATTTGTAATGGCTTCACCATTGGAACGCAGGAAGTTTTTTTCTAGTTTGTAGCTCATACAGGTGCCTCTTGTAGTTAGGAACATATGAAAATGAAATAAAAACCAGCAAGTGATCAGAGAAACCTCTTTCTATACAGAAACAACGCAATCTACGATGAACCACTTCACGAAAACGAAATCAACCGCAGAACTTGCGTCCTTGGCAATGGGCGTATGTTCCTCGACAGGGTTGTTTTCAAGAAGAATAACAAACATAATATCTGCGTATAGTCTGCGTATAGTTTTGTGTTTTCTGTGTTGTCGCAAGTGATTTTGCAAGGTAATCAGGGGGTCTGTACAGAGCGCACAAAACAAAAACAGTGCCAGGCAGGCTCACCTTATGGCATAAACTGTCAACATCAAGAATTCCAGCTAAAGAACTGCATTTAATTAGAGATTTATTTACTACAGGAACTCCACTCCATCAGGTTGGTCGATCACGACGAAATATTTTATACAAAGGTGCAAACAAGACTTCATCATAACCATCTCTGTTCAGCCAAGTTTCATTGATTACAGTGGCGTGTAGGCTATGAGAGAGAAGGACTGCCTCAAGCTGTTCTGTTTTATTGATAAGACTACGCGCATTAACAATTATAAGTATGAAGTTGTCGAGTGAGGAATTTCCCGAAGGCTATGACATCGCATGATGATTTGTAACACTGACGCGCATTGTTTATGTCATCTCCCTCTCAAAAAAAAAACAAGTCACCGTATACACATAACTTATCATGAATAAGTTATAGTTTCATTCCAAGCTTTTTGTCAGATTTAGAGTTCTCCTAGAGAAAATTTCCTTGACCTAAATTCTCGACCTAAATCTTGACTTTAATCGTCCCGAACCAAAATTTTTGTTCTTTTTAGTTTGCCGAAATTCTTATAAACAAAGATCTCTTTATTAGTGGTGTGAAACGAAACAAACGTAAGATCGAATTCGTATTGTAAGACTTACGTGACCTTTGTACTACAGATGAGGATCAAAATTTGTGCATGTACTACATCAACGAGTCTATGTACAAGTCGTTCATGATGTC
Source organism: Rhipicephalus annulatus (assembly GCA_013436015.1). NCBI lineage: Eukaryota > Metazoa > Arthropoda > Arachnida > Ixodida > Ixodidae > Rhipicephalus > Rhipicephalus annulatus. The sequence continues at coordinate 163,685 of WOVY01001188.1, forward strand.
CTTCTGTAACGACGAAGTTATCCGCCCTAGGCCATTCGAGGTGAGCATCAGTATGACGTTTAGTTTCGGAGACTTGAAGCATCTGCCATGAAGTTAAAATGTCTGTATGGACGGTGCTCTAGGTCATAGCTTTTTTCCTTCGGGGCATGAGTACAAAGTGATTGCTTTGAGAATTTTGCTTCAAGGCTACTTGGTTCTTTGGCCGATCTCCCAGCTTTGCTCTGCGTCCCGGATACATATATCTAACTGTACTACACCTGTTTACAGTCGTAAAGAGCCTGTGTTTACGCCTATGAATGTTTCCAATCTTGCAGGTTGTGCTACGTGCCATGTATCCAAGTTTGGTATGGGGGATCACATGTGATGGCTGGGACAAGATAAAAAACGCATGCAGCCTCCCAGACATGGATGTAGGTGAATGGATAACGTTCCAGAACATGGGCGCATACTCCCTAACAATTACGTCGCCCTTCAATGAATTTCCAAACGCTGATGTCTACTACCGGGCAAGCAAATGTTTTAAGTAAGTGTAAACGCAGCGATTGCAGACCTTACAATGGCTTAATTTCATAATTGATGACTAGAAAAGTCCATGTGCACAGTTCAGTCCGTTAGTGCATTTCAACCTGTTGAGATATTTAAAATATTCACAGAATGCATCGTGATCAGTGGGACCAAGCACCCGTCAGTCCGTGCGCGCTTCCATCCATACATTCGTTCTTGCTTCCGTCCATTCGTGCAGCCGTCTGTGCGACCATTCGTGCGTCCGCTCGTGCGTCCGTTTGTGCGTCAAGCTGTCCATGCGTCCGTCCGTGCGTCCACCCATTCGTCCATGGGTCTGTCCGTTCGTGTATCTGTCTGTCTCTCCATCCGTGCGTCTGTTCATCCGTACGTTCATCTAGTGAACACTCCAAGTACCACCACGCATATTTTCACCATATATGAATTCATCATATCGTACTGCCATCCAGCGGACGATAGGTGGAACAGCCAGACTAGAGTAGCGGCCTACTCTTCGAGTGTATTTCGCACCTTTCACCACCTCTACTTCATGGCACTGCGGCCCAACCCTAGCTTAACCTAGCTAAAACCAATAAGGTTACGCCCAGTGAGTTAAACGTGACAACCTTTTTTGCTCAGATAATTCTCAAATTGCGTTCTTCTGATACTAGCTTTATTTAGTAAGCTTCGAATTCAAGGCAAATTTCATTTGAGATTAAGTCTCCGATACTCGTCTATGTAAGTTATTTCATCAGAAACAACTATCTTTTTTATTTATGAGTAACGTGCGCGGGTTTCATCCTTGATTCAAATGGGTGAGCGTATGGTTCTCTAGTCCAATTGTGGAGGACGCTACCCACTACTACAACGCACTACTACTACTACATACATCACGCACGCACGACCCACGGCTTAAGAAGCTTCGCCCCTAAAACAAATCAAGTGAATACACTACGGTGTTTTCTGGATGAACTGATAACTTCCATACCACGCTGGGTTCTTAAGTAATCTTGAGAGAGGCCTCTTATACAGGTTAAATGACCCCAAATAATGAAAACGTACCTTCTTAAAGGTTTCAACCCCAGACACTAACCCGTTGCTTCGGCTGTAATCTAGAATTAACAGAATACTGAAAAATCACAGCACATGCACGGAGTGAATGATGGTGAGAGGGCAAGGCATCCATCCGCCCGTCCATTCGTGCGTCCTTCCATACGTGCGCTCGTCCTTTCGTTCGTCCGTGCATCCGTGCGTCCATCCCGTCCATCTGCTTGTCTGTCTATCCGTCCGTGCGTTCGCCACTCCATCTATCTAGTCTATCTAGTGAATACTCCAAGTATGGTCATCTCGCACCTTTTCATCATATATTCATCATATGGAGGTACCACCATCCCGCGGACATTCTAAGGACTAAACGAGAGGTGGCTACCTACTACTACTACTACTACTACTACTACTACTACTACTACTACTACTACTACTACTACTGCTACTACTACTACTACATACATCTCGGACACGCAACTCACGGCGTAAGGAGCTTCGCCCCTACAAACAGGGACATGTACCTTTCAGACATACGTACGGAAACCTGTCATGACGTAAGAGTTCACGTCTAAAATCACAAAGTTCTGGGATAACGCATGTGACAAGTTTGCATCCCACAAGTGAAAGCACTTTGTTGCGTCCCAGTGAACGCCTTGGCGTGTCATGGTTGTTCACGCAAGTTTTCAAGATCATGTGTGATAGCCTTGCATTAGCCTAGAAAGGGGAAGGTGAAAGTGCGTCATAAATACGTGTCTGTTTGAAATCATTGCCCCACGTGCTCTTTATGCGAATTTCAAAGCGTTTGGAAACATTTCGTAAACATGTCTAACTGGTAGCCCCCCTAATACTCTTAGAAACTACAAAATAGTTAAGTACTGCTACGAGTCAAAGGAAATGAAGGACGGATATCGGAGAGCGCTGAACAGCCTCAGTGCTGGTTTTGTTGTATCGACGAATTAGGAGAACACAAGTTCTTGCTAAAACGTAGAGCAAAAAGGTGCACATTCATCAAAAAAACAACGAGGACAAGTGCCATCGTCTAACTATGCTTTTAATAAAGGTGCATGCAACTATATACAGGACTCACGTGCTCACAATGATACCTGTCAAACCACGAGGGCGATAAAATAAACTAAATCCTAAAAACAAATAACTGCGCAGTAACATCCCGCGGGCATGTTTGGCTTGAACATTAAAGTTCCAAATGTATTAACACAGTAGCGATACATAAAATTAAGGAGACGTTTTACAGACTAAAGTCTCATAGTCCAAAGACTCTTGGGGGACCCACAGTAAAGGAAGCATGTAAAAATGCAATGACAAATTACAAGACACTGTAGCATTACAGATAATGGTACATCACAACTACAGCAAAATTATGAAGTGGTAAAACGAATAAACGCTAGAATACAACGACAACAGGTGAATTTAGCTAAGACAGTTCTTTTTGTGTTCGGGCGATACATGCCTTGATCACAAAGCTTCCATTAGTTATAGCCACCGTCTCAATGATGATACTGGTGCTATCGTTACGGAGAGTGGCTATAACGCTGTTGCTTTGTCTAATAAAAGCATGCATTGACATTCCCAGCAATGAGCCACTAAGTAGCCGCCAGTGCCTCCTTTAACTTTTTTTTCTTAGTAAGCAGTTAGTCATTTAGTCACCTGCTTGTCTGCTTGAAGTAACCTATTAACAGCATAGTTGAAGGCCACAATAGTTGTTGGAACAACTTGGGAGTCAGCGCTTGTCCTCGTCGTTTCTCTGCTTACTGTGCGCCTTTTTGGGCTGAAGCTTTAGCCCTATAAAGTGCCGACAATCATGCTCGCACACCTTGTAACAAGGCTTTGCTCATGCAATCACCTCTATGACTTTTTTTTTTCTGGAATAATCCGCTATTGATATAAGATGGTACCTCTCGAATGCAAGTCTTGTTTCTTTAGGAGCCACCTCAATGGGCCCCGGAATCGGATAATATTGCATATACTTGAGTATTATTTCCCTACATTCAGAAATTTTAATTTTAACTTCTTTTGATCACCCCAAAGTTTCGCAAAAGTAATACAATGCACATGTAACCAATTTAATCAACTAATCAGGAATGGCTTATTATTTGTACAATATAGTGGGTGTGAGTGGGCTCGAGAGTGTCATCAGCATCGTAATCAGCTAGCTTAAAGGCAAAAATCATCGTCATAACCAAGTATTTATCGTATTTTGATAGTGCAGTACTGGGTGCGGTACCATTTCAGCAACTTTTCTTGACCTTTAGAGCTTTTGAAGCGTTTGTGGCACTAACTTACTCACCCCAACTTTATTTATTTGTTTGAACCTTAGGCCTGACGTAGTAACGGGTCTAGCTGCATTTTAGAGTGGAAAAATTTTCTATAGTGCAGACTTCTGCTCAACATACCTTGCAGTTAAGTGACTGCCACGTCTCAATGTTTTAAAAACGCATTTATTCAAGTTCTTCGCTGCACGAAAATAAATAAAACGAGCAGTGCTGGCCATGTTCGATTTTTATTCCTACACACTCAGTTACTTTCCTTGCTTTTCCAGTTACCACATGTTCGAGTTGCACAGGGAAATGAAAGGTTTCGTCATCATACGATGTCCAGATGGTGACTGCTTAGCAAGAAAATTCTTTCCTTCAGCCGTTTTTATGATTATGCAATGGTGATATTGTCACAGGAAATATATTGGTCATCAAAATGGCCTTAAACGTATACAAGCAGTTCATGAAGGAAGCTTTCAAATACCTTCATTAAATATAAACGTCTGATTTTCTAGTCTGAAAAGAAATATAATAGTATCCTGTAACACATTTTGAAGCAGAAATGGTACCTGCGTGGCAGCTGGCCTCACTCGGCTCATAAGTAACTGTCAACCAGTAGCTTTCGTTTCTTTCAACATCGCTGTGAAGCCAAGAAAGACTGTTTATTGAAAAGAACCTACGGTATTGCTTATCGTTGGCCGTCCAGCTGTTTTGATAGTTACAGAGCTTATTTGTTCAGAACGGCTGCGGCAGAAGTCTGCCTACCTTTCGCGCCATGGGACATGTTAAAATTTTGCCTTCACAGCCATTTCCCACGTATCGCACAGCATAGCAGCGAAGGACGTTTCGCACACCCATTTGTTCTTTCTCTTTACACATTGCCGCATCATTCGCGCACACAGAAAGAAAATTTCCGCTGCAAAGGAAAGAAGCGACAGCACACGTGCCTACAGAAAGTGGCCGGAGCAGACGAAGAGTATGACATCCCGAATCGCGATAAGAGCGAAGGCACACCTAATTGACGCAAGAATAGATGCAGCTGAATAGAACGCCGAAAAAGGGAATACTAAACAGTATTTTTGAAATCCGCAAATTTAATCGTTTTTTTATTGCTGTGTGGGTTGGCAAAACACCACACATTTAAAAGTTGGGGGGAAATATCTCATCGTTATAGGAAAATTGCGAAACTACAATGCCGCTGTTAGGGTGGACAATTGGACGAGTTAGTTTATAATGATCCGTAATAACAGGCGCGAAAACAACGACGGCAAAACAAGACAGAGAGAAGTAAATAGAGAGAGAGAGAGAGAGAGAGAGAGAGGAATGCTTGCACATAGCACGCCACTTTCAACAATATTCCTTCGGGGAGCAACGTGGGTGCTATTTATGAACATAGAGCTGTCGCATTCCTTGCGTCTCCATCGCATTCAAGAAAGGTTGCTCTTTTGCTGATAATGATCAGTGCTACGCTCTTGGAACAATCGCTACCTTAAACATTGATTAAAGTCTTTATTATTATTCTAGTCTGTTTATGAAGGCCTCTCTCAGGCGCGAAAATAGTGTGCAATGCCGAGACTACCGAAAGTCGAATTGGACTTTTCTCCTGCTCGTTGATACGGGTAGCAATATTGTTGTCTGCTTTGCAAACTGTGCCTTTTATTTCCAATAAATAAGGTGCGCGTCCTGCGAGAGCACAAGGTTCAATCTTCCCTTAAAATATGCGAGGCTTTTTCGCCCCGCCGCGGTGGTCTAGTGGCTAAGGTACTCGGCTGCTGACCCGCAGGGCGCGGGTTCGAATCCCGGCTGCGGCGGCTGCATTTCCGATGAAGGCGGAAATGTTGTAGGCCCGTGTACTCAGATTTGGGTGCACGTTAAAGAACCCCAGGTGGTCGAAATTTCCGGAGCCCTCCACTACGGCGTCTCTCATAATCATATAGTGGTTTTGGGACGTTAAACCCCACATATCAATCAAATCAATCAATGCGAGGCTTTTTCAATATTCCAAGATGAAGTCTTTTACAGAATTGCCCCCTCTATCACTGCAGTCAAAATACGCCTAAGTGTCTTAGTGGTTAACGAACACGTCGTGCTTTTCCTTGAAATATTAGGCAGTTTAAGGTTATTTGCATGCTTCAGAAGCTTGAGATGTTCGACAATGACTCGGCTTCACGTTTTTGCATTGCCTGTTTCGAAGGACGTCAACCTGCGTAGGCAAAATCAGCAACGTTTGGCTTCTGTGCTGGTGCCGTGATCTCACTGGTCGATCTTTCTGGGTGCTCTTTACAAATAAAGCTCCCACAATTGCATTTTATATACCTTGTTAAGGCACTTTTTATGGCTGTTTTGTTTTCTTTTCGTTTCAGGGAACACCTGCGTCGAAAGCAAATAATTTTGCTCCAAGACTGAGCTTGAAAACTTTTATTCACGTGCATGAAGAATAGCCACATTTTTGTTAAGTATGCAACAAGTTTACATACGCACCGCCTTAAAATGGCACCGGATGTATGCTTAAAAAGGCGGTGGAACTGGGAGAGCTTATAGGTGCTCCAGATTCATGGTTTTCTATTGGATGCTCACCCACTTAGATGTAAGCTGTAGAAAGCACGCTGAACGAAGCGTTCCAATAAAGACTCTGACAATGTGCAATACTGTCATAAGGTTCCTATCTTCTACGAGTACCTCTCTAAGATGTTATTGTTGAATAGTGAGCCACTTTCCCTTTGCGCATTCTAAATTTTCAAATGCTCCTTTTTGACGATCAACTTTTCCCACTTGCTTTGAAGGGCAGAAAATAAACTGTCGCTATCGCTGCGTCCACGTAATATTTCGGTAGAGCACATCGAAATTTAAACTGAAGCTTTCAAGTGCCCATAATGTTAAGCATTTCGTGAATTTTGGACATGAAGATTCAATATAATCAAAAATATGGGCTTGGTATCGGTGATTCAGCCGTGTAAAATGAATGTTTTCGTCAATTTACCAGCGTAAATGTTTCCACTTGCTAATAAAGCATTAGAAAGCCTCCTTTAGCTTCGTAACACGGTTCGCTGCCGTCCATGTTGTTTAGAGGGGCATTTATGAAAGAATGAGCAAAGGTGACGCACTTGCTTGTGTCTGACAATAAGCACAAATTTATATAACATTGCCTAAACTTTATTTTACTTTATTATTAAAAGCACCATGAATAAATAACGATATGCCAGAATTCAGTGATTTCGTGCAAGACCAGTGCAAGCAATCTGGTATTTTAAATCATTGGTCTTATCGTCTAAAACCTCTCTCTTGAGGAAACTTCAAGAGACCAAAAGAAATAACTTTTTCAGCATGAAGTTCACTAAACCAAGTATTCCACAGAATGCGGGGCTCCATTGGACACAGCGGATATCTAGAAAAAGTGTGAAATACAGTTCGTTATGAAGTGAGGTCTTCCATTTGGATTTAAACTGGCGCCTTTAAAGCACAAGAAAACACAAAGTTGGCTTCAGATAGTTTACGTTTGCATGCACTACCTCTGACACAGTTCGTTGCTGCATCCCAAAATCTCAAAACTTCTAAATGTATCCTGCAGCCTCGGCTAGAAATGCAAGATTTTAATGCACCTCAGTGATTACAACTTGTCGCGGTCTTCTTCTCATTCCGGATAAACACCGGAAACAAAGTTAAAACCGGATAGCTCTGCGTGGCTCATTTTTGTCTGCCACACGGCCGCTTTGCCTCGGTGGTGCCGTATGCACAAGCGATCGTGCACCACTTTCAATGTATGCCGGTGACTTGGTGATCTTTAGCCAGAAAGTCGCTAAATGTAGTGTCTTTGCAGTTGTGCTAGTGATAATTCTATCTCTTTAGAGTCTTAGCGACTTGTTTGGCGGATTCCGAAATTTGAAATAAGGTTCTGAAACAGCCATAGAAAATTAGAAAACAATGGGGACAGTGGAATGGTAGAAATGAGCTTTAATCAATAAACGAGGCCATAGCATACGGCGTCAAGCTCACTGTCGTGCTGCGATCTTTACCGTGAAATTTCACCGTTTCGAGTACTCCTGTTCCAATTAGAGATGGGCAAAGTGTCTCAGTTGAACGGCTCACAGTTCACCGCAAACAGGTAGACTATAGCTGCTACTGGTTCACAGTGGCGTAGCCAGAGTGTGGCAGCGGTGTTCAACTTTATTCACCACAACTAAAATTGATTTACAATTTTGTTTAAATAACACCATAATCTCTTTATTAAGTCAACACGTAAACGGTTTTATCAAGTGAACACCTAAAACTGAAGAAAACATTATCATCATCATTATTTTTACCGACTTCAAATAAAATTGATGACTTTCCGGTGGCGTCCTGGTGACGGTGCCAAAAAAAGTAAACACCGCTGATGTATGCTTCAGTCATCTTACGATGAATGGCCGATTCGAGAATGGCACGCATCAGCTACGCCAGGGCTGGGGAGCGCAAAACTTCATTGAATGACCACAGATCAAGTTCGTTAGACTGCAACATTTCTTCTTTTTCAAAGACGATAGTCTTTCCTGGGGACTATTGGCGCAAAAATTTTGGTCTGTCTGTCTGTACATTTGTCTGTTTGTCCGCCCATTACGATATCTTAACGGCATCAAACGATGGCCCGAACGGCCGACCCATACCGCAGCGCCCACCAATATTGCTCAAGGTTTAGCGTTCATAGTTGTGCGATTCTCAACTAAAAAGGAATTATTGTGCATATCTGAGCCACCATAGCACCTAAATATTCTGTATGTGTGTATGTCAATATTCTGTATGAGTGGTTGCGTTCACACGGAAGGAATGACATCGTATCTCATCGCCATTAAGTTGTCTCCTACACCCTCACACACAATATCTTGGGAGTTACCTTTGATCAAAATCTCTGCTGAACTCCCAAGTGGCCACTCTGAAAAAGCACCTAACAGCCACTTCCCAACTTTTAAACTTTCTCGGAGGGAAAAAAGTGGGGCACCAGTACACGCAATGCTGCAGCTATGCAAGACGTTGTTCTTGGGGTATCTGCGGTACAGCTTGCCTGTTTTGACGAACACCTGCAGAAGTAGCATACGTACAATTGAAAACGCCCAAGGTCGGGCACTCAGAGTGTGTCTTCGATTACCACGCTGCAAATCCACAGTGGAAACCATCGCAATCGCCAAAGATCATCCGGCCTCAGCGCACATTACTCTAGAAGTGATTCGAGAACATATTAAGCACCTTGCTTGCGCCCCTGCCCACCACCTCGCTTTGCTTCCAAAAGACCAACCGAGTGTCTCGTTCTGTAAGAGAGTATTGAGTTACCGTGAGTGCCTTCCTGCAAACCAAACACTTCCGAAACGTATCCTGACAACCCCTTGGTGTTTAGACCGTCCAGGCCTACGATTGACAGTGCCAGGAATTCGCAAAAAGGCGGATCTCTGGACACCAGCTTTGAAGAAGCTAACTCTACATATGCTGCACAAAGGATACAAGCACCACGTTAAACTTTACACGGATGGTTCGACAAATGCTAGGGTATCTGCAGGAGCTGTGATATTCCCAGCGAAAGCCGAAGCCATCTGATTTCGAACGTCTCACAAAACAACGTCGACAGCCGCACAGCTCGCAGCACTCCACTGCGCACTCCACAGGATTGATCAAGAAGCACCTCTAAAAGGGCGCATTTTCGCCTATTAGAAACCAGGTCTGTATTGTATTCGAACTGCGCTACGTCATGGACCGCAAGACCAATTGGTGCTGGTAATTGGTATCAGCAAGGGCTACAAGAAGGACATGATGTAACTTTTCAATGGTTTTCAGCCACTTCGGAATCATTCATAACGAGCACGCCCACGTTGCAGCGAAGAACGCTCATGAAAATGACATGATGGATTCCATTCCACTGTCAAGAAGCGACGCAGCAGCAAGGATTTATACCCTCGCGCATCATGGCACCAGGTCTCTGTTAAACACGCCCGGATTTATACAAACCCATCTTCCCCGTAGGGACCCATACCTACCACTTTCCATTCCAGTTGGGTTATCCAGGTCAGGGACAACCGTTCCCTGTCGCATGTGGCATGGGGTGCCTTTTACGAACGCATTTGCTTGCCGCATCGGATGGGCACACAGTGCTGTGTGTGATCATTGCGGCGCTGACGAAACCATCGAACATATTTTGTGTCAGTGCCCTCAGTACGACTGCCAGAAACAGTCCCTGTCACTGTCAGCAGTATTTGCAAGCCTCGACGACCAGCCACGTTTCAAAAAATTAATTTTGGAATATCGGAAAGGTTGAGTTTCACGCCAAAAAGTGACGAAGGCCCTCCTAAAGTTTCTTCATTCAACCCGCCTCGACGAAAGTTTGTGACTTTTAAGTGTGTTTGTGTGTTTTCGCTTTCATCCCGCTCTTTTTCTCTCATTCGCTCTTCTTTCCTTTTCTGTCTCCCATTCCTCCTTCCCCAGTGCAGGGTAGCAAACCAAACACTTACATCATATATATATATATATATATATATATATATATATATATATATATATATATATATATATGTGTGTGTGTGTGTGTGTGTGTGTGTGTGTGTGTGTGTGTGTGTGTGTCTTTTTACAAGAAAAAGCAAACATTACCAATTTAAGGACCGTAGCGCTTGTCCCGCTGCGCTGACGATGCAACGCTTGCACAAAAACACAAGTGTTTCCAATGCTTTGCTAAGATGACACGGTGCCCCACCGCGGTGGTCTAGTGGCTAAGAAACTCGGCTGCTGACCCGCAGGTCGTGGGTTCAAATCCCGGCTGCGGTGATGGCATTTCCGATGGAGGCTGAAATGTAGGCCCGTGTGCTCAGATTTGGGTGCACGTTAAAGAACCCCAAGTGGTCAAAATTTCCGGAGCCCTCCACTACAGCGTCCCTCATGATCATATGGTGATTTTGGGACGTTAAACCCCACAAATCAAACAATCAAGACGATACGATGGTGGCACTTACCCGTCGTCTTGCATTCAACATCTTATCGCCTTTGAGGTGGGATCGCACGCCGGGCGCCTCGTTTTCCATAATAATTGCCAGATAGCGCTTATGTCTCACGTGTGACGTTACTTGATGCGCCCGTTCGCCTCCACTGCACGCTGGAGTAATTTTAACGCAGCGCCTCTAGAATACCATTAACCACTTTTCTTCCGCGCAACATCAAATAAACGTTTTTCTCGCTCCCTCCCGACGCGAGACTATCGTCTTTCGTCGACATGTGCAGTGTAACACGCAAATAGGGGGCCAATTTTTTCGTTAGCCTAACATCGATTACCACACAGTAAAATATCGGCTTCGTATCTGAATGTTACACTGCAAATGTCGTCGAAAGACGATAGCCTTGCGTCAGGAGAGAGTGAACAAAACATTTATTTCATGTTCTGCACGAGAAAATCGGTGAGTGGTACTCTGAAGGTGCTACGTTAGAGTGCCTCGAGCGTGCAGTGGAGGCTTCCTTGTGCGTTCTACGTAAGGGGAGTCCATCAGTATGAATAATGGAGCCCGTCACGACTTGGACACCTTTGAAGGCGCTTGTATTCGATGTTGTCCCTACGGGGACAAGTGCCGAGACCGTCGTTGATGCGAGTGCCTCCATAGTTGGCCTCTCAGAGGTATACTGCGTGCAGCATCAGGGAGCTCGAAGCTTTCAAGCCGCCGTGAAGAGCATGACCTCCATGTCTTTAATTGTCAATGCTGGCTGCTTGGTGATTGGCGGGGAGCATGGTCAAGTCGTCCCCGTTGGCCCACACGTGACCACCGTCGCTTGCCTGTTCCTGCCATCGTTCGTCTCAAACGAAGCTCTCGTTCAAACATTCACCTCATATGGCAAGGTTCTCACTGTCACCGGTGGCGTAATGAGTGGGTGACGTGGCGTATTGACTGGAACGCTGTTTGTTCGAATGGAGACCAACGCCGCTAATCCTGCGCCGAACTACCTGCACATCTCTGGTCACTGTGCCACGTTCGACTACCGTGGTATCTAGTGTGTATCGAAGATGCGGCTCACGAAACCATCTACTAGCCCAGTGCACAACACCGTATTGTGGTCGCTGTGGCACGCACGATCACGTTGGTGAAGGATGTGACCGCCCGTGCCGACGCTGTGGGGACGGCCACCCAACTGTGGTTTGCCCTGTCCGGCGCTCTCACTCATACGTCGTCACTGGTGCCTTTCCACTACTCACACGGGCAACGGAACCAACTACCGACTCGAGAAACGTGGAGGAAGTCACGAACGCTGTGCTGGCCTCACACCTCAAGTTCATTCGGACGAAGCGCACAACGAAAGCCTAATTGTCCATGCGACGCTATGCGCGTCGGCTTTCCTGCTGGTGCAGGAACCATGTGCTTCGAAATACGTTGTGCACTGTCCTGAAAACGGTGTAGGCGTCCCTTTTGAGACGCCATTTAATGTTCAGTGCACAAATAAGGCCAGTTCTCAGGCTGCTGCTGGTGTTGCAGTTGACCCTACGACACCTGTTATACCGGAAAACAGTGGCGAAAAATGCACGACCTGTTCCGTTGCTGCCACTCCGACCACTTCGACGCCACGTCGTACACGTGAAAATCGCCCACACAAAAGGTACCTACACTGGCCTGCCGAGACGTGAACAGTGCTGCCAGAATCAAAGACGTGGATCCAAGCGGGCCGGCGGCTCAGTCCCTACCTCTACAGGACACGTCTTCGGAAGACAGCTTCAGCCTGGGACTGGATGGTAGAATCGGATGGTCTAGCCTTGGTGAAGTCGACGTCGAAATGGGAGCTGCACGTGAAACCAAGCGAGGGCACCTTTCAGCTCTTGCTCCGATGAACGCAGTGATGGCCGTGGTAGATTCCAATGGTCCAAAACAGTTCGATCCTCTTACGAAGGGTCAAACAGTGCGTTATGATTTGATTGAGGAAGTGGCCCTTGGACACTTTCCAGGACACCATCTAGAACTATGCGTCCAGGTTAGTCCTTACTTTTCATTATGGCTACGACGTTGTATGTTATTTAATTCAACGTTCAAGGTTTTCGCAGTCCGGTAAAGCAGGCCGAAGTGATTACTGTTGCCCATGCTGCGTATTGTTTTGTGTCTGCAGAAAACAAAATATTTCTCGCTATCCGACGTGATTTCTTTCAAAAGAAAGCTCAGCCTAGATTGTTATTTCTCTTTTGTTACATATCGTTTTACGGAAGCAGGCATTATTATTTTAAATCGGGCTTTATTGCGGGATCATCATGTTTTTTGCGATGGTGTGGGCGGGGTTTTTAGCTTTAGACTGCAGATACTTTTCATTCAAATTAAGGCTACTGTGTGTGTATGGGCCATCACAAGCTGGACAGTCTAGTTATATTTTGGAGACCTGGATGTATTTTTTCTTGGCGGTCGTAATGCCATTCTAGTTGGTGACTTCAACTGCGTTCCAAATACACAAACCGATGTACGAAGTCCTCACTGAAGCCGGTCTGCTTGGAATTCACGCAAGCTGTGACGCCTTGTACACTACTTTTTGTTACTGAATACACACAATGTAGTGCACGGAAATGCCTTTGTTTGGACATGGCGACGTGGACGATCCTCCAGCAGGATCGATCAGGTTTGTGTTTCATGTGCGTTAGAGGTGTTTGCCTCCGATTTATGCGTTCTGCCCTTTCCACCGTCTCCAGTGTGCGCAATTGACTATCGGTTTATTAGCTTGAAGCTCGTAGTTCCATTTTAGTTTCCGCAAAAGCCGTGGCGTCTTGATGTTCGCGTCCTGCAGGACGCGCGCTCAAGGTCAGATTTTTCACGCGCAACAGACACCCGACAGTGAACCAGAGGGCGCGAGGAAGCTTTTTGGGTCATCTCAGCAATGTTGGTACCAACCGCCAGGGATGCTAAGAAAATGAAACGCTCGCTGGACTCAGTGACACGCTGAAGTGTCCAGTCCCTTTTGGCACGTTTTCAAAGGAAACTTCATGGGTGCTTACATAAGCAGCTGTAACCCCCCTGCTCACAACTAAAAAAGGAAATGATATGCACGTGCAAGTCTGATTTTGCTGGGTCTACTCGCCAGGCTATAGCTACGCGTTGGAAGACTCGATTTAGCTGCGCCTACTCGCTAGGCTGTGTGCTCAGATCTCGTAAACTGCATTGCCGGGTGCCTATACGTGTGTCACTCACGGCGTCCGGTCCTGAAAATTGGGATGCGCTTAAAGCACAGTGACGCCTGCGTTCCACAGTAGAGGGGCGTTCGCTTCGTCAACGCGTTTCTGGAGAGCTTGCTGACACTGCAATGAAGTCGCGCATTGCTTTGCACACTGAAACGCCTGCTTTTCTGATGCCAGCTTGGCAGCGTGAACTTCGTAAACGCTTTCGGCGCTTGACTGCTGCTCCGTCTTTGCCGGCAGCAATGTGGCGCTGTAGACACAACCCATGTGCACATCCTGAGCTGCTCTGCTACGCGAGACAATCGTTTTTTGAGCAATCACAGCCATCCGTCTCTATGGCAGTACAAATTCCACCTGCACAGCCGCTTCCTACGCGTGATCGATCTGTTTTCTTGGCGCATTATGAAGCAATGTCGTGTTCGCCCATGTTGACAAACTGTGATGAAACACCGCCAATGCTTAGAAGTTTGCCCCGTATTCCTCAATAATCTGTGGACTGCCTGCACATCCTTTCATCGGCTAAAGAGATAGAGGCGGGACTGAAATTAATGAAACGTGGAACGGCTCCTGGGCCACACGGTTTTCCTGTTGAATTTTGCTTGACATTTTGAAATGTGATTGGTGCTACCTTTACCGCGGTTATCCAGGAATGTTACGAGGACGGTGTCTTTCCATCTAGTTTTCGAGATGGACGCATTGTGCTTATCCCAAAGAGTTTCGCTTCCTCTGTTAATCCTGAAGATTGGAGACCAGTCCATGCTCCTCAACGTTAACTATAAGATATTCGCAACGGTAGTCGTTCAACGTTTGAGAGTCTGTTGAACGCCGTGCTGGTCATCACCAGACTTCATCAGTGCTTGGACGAGAAATACACAGCTTGTCATTTACCACACGTGATATTGTAGCCTATACTCTGTCGCGGTCTGCGCGTGGTATCCTTGTGTCTTTGGACCAAGAAAAATCATTTGACCAACTAGAGCACACGTATACCTTTAATGTGCTCACATCCTTTAGCTTTCCTCATTCGTTTGTGGAAATGATTAGAAATACCTACACTGGTCTAAAAAGCACACTAGTTCTGAATGGCTGGGAAAGTGCCGCCTTCTCCATAACACGTAGAGTCTGTCAGGTGTTGTCTATTGTCTCCTGCGCTGTTTGTCCTCAGCCTTGAGCTATATTTGCGTGCTCTTGATGCGGATTCACGCGTCTGGGGTCTTGCGCTTTCTGGTAGCAGTGTCGTGAAACTCACAGCTTTCGCTGACGACATAACCTTGTACGTTTCAGATGAAGATAGCCTTTCACGCAGCCTGTGTGTATTTTCCCAGTATGGCGACATTTCAGGTGCAGCGTAGAACATCTTCAAATCCCGGTATTTCTTCATTGGCTCTCGAAACTCCAGGTTTAGCGCCAATTTTTCTATTCAGCCGGCCGCGTCACTTTGTATTTTAGGTATTTTATACAACCACAATGGCATTTGCGAATCCGTTTGATTAAACGCTCTCGAAAAAGTAAGACTGAAATTTCAGGATGCACGGGGTTTTGACTTTCCGCTTTTCGAACGGAAGCACCTTGCGCACACTGTATTTTCGCGGTCGCAGTTGGTACCTTTCTCACGTCGTGCAACCATCTTGACGTATCGTGTGATAACTGCAGTCTGCTTTGTGTCCCTTTTTCTGGTCAGGCGGCACTGAGTTGGTCTTTCGTGCGGCACTAAGACAGCAACTTTCTCAGGGAGGCTTTGCTTTCTCTTCAGTGTCCATACACTGTCGGCTGCTGGCACTGCGCTTCCTTTTGCACCTAGTACAACGGGAAGAATCTCCCACACGAATGCTTGCATATTACTTTCTGGGTTCTCCCCTTCGGCCTTTGATGCCTAATATGCACCTTAACAGGCAACCACAGTGAATGCCACTTCCTTCGTTTTATGCAACAACTTTTGCATATTGTCGCTGTGTTCAGTTGAGACAACAGCTGCTTTGTTGCTTCCGTTGGTCCCCCCAGCCCGCCGTGCTCACTCTAGATGGGTGTCTTGGTGCACGTTAACGGCTTCTTTTCTGCCTGGACACCTCTGAGACTTAATGTGGCGCCTAGGATGGGGTGTGCTTCCCACTCTGGGCCACCTCGAAAGGTGGAGAGTGGCTCAGTCAGCAACATTCCCGAACTGCTCCCTTCGGGAAACAAATCAGCATTTTCTGAGGCATTGTGTCATTGCTCGCGTTTTTGGAGTGCCGTACATCCTAGATTTCACTGCCTCAGAGTAAATCCCTTCGTTTCTTCTGGGAGTCATTCGTGAGGCTGCTTCGCTTGTCTTGTCATTGTTACCGGCTCTTTCTGCCTCTAGCGCAACTGCTGCGAGGCGGTTGCAGCGGGCCGCCACCGCCGCGCACTCATCCCAATCCTAGAGTGATTGTACTCGGAGATGCTGTCTGTTTTGTCGGAGGAGCTCTTCTTCCTTGGAGAAGAGGAATTTCTTCGGCACTGGTCTTGCCCTTTTGTGTTGGTCTGTGAAGGACGAGTGAAACTTGTCGTTCGGCCGGCCGGGTATTGGTAGGTTGATGTGTCGGTGCGCCAGCAGAAATGGCATGCCAACATGTAAATATGCAAAATGTACATATTCATGTTTTATTTGTGTCTCTTGTTTACCTTGAAATATTTTTGCGGCTGTGTTTGTGGGAACCATTGAATGTACCCGCTCTTTCAACGTCATATCAAATCGATTTTTACGTAAATGACGTCTGTTTCGTCATCACAGTTATTGTATGTGTAAGAATAAAATGTTCTGTTGAGTGTTATTGACGTTTGTGACAACAAATTTTTCTAAACAGGTGTAAACGATGGAACGGCACTCAAGCCTTCATCAGATATATGTGCTCTAAGACGTACATTTCCGACTTCTTTTTCAAAGATGATACAAAAGAAGCGTGCATTATTAAAGTTACTACTTGATGATGACTGAGTGGGATGTTTAAAGTTGTAGTTTGGAGCGTTGTTAGTGTGGCTTGCGAGAAATCACTGAGAGTCATTTTTGCATTCTGAAGTTATGAGCTCAAAGAGGCCCTAGTTATATATCTCACGAATACCCAGAATGTGATTTGATTAAAAATGCGAATATACGTGTTCGTGGTGTAAGTTACTAGTGAAGCACCGAGTGTTACGTGACGTCAATGGATGCCAAAGCTTAAGGGTACTATTCATTTCTAAATCTATAGTTTTACTTTTGTTTAAACATTGAAAAGCTTTGTCTCGCTAAAATTGGGAAATTTTGTACTCTCAAAGACAGTATCGAGAATGCCTATTTTGAACAATTCCTTATTTTATTAAAAATTATTGCTAATTACTACAGTAGCAATTCAGTATGTGCTCATCATCATGTTTCCAACAAAGTAGGCCTTTAAACTTTTTATGGTTGCAGCCTGTTCTTAGCAAAAGCGTGCCTTTATTCACCTTTGCTAGGTAGTCTTGGAAAAGAGTTGGTTTTTTTTTATTTGCACTGTGAACTTTGTTTTCATACTTGTCGCAGTGAACATTCTTCAAAGTAGTTATTGCATGAGCATTTATTGCTTCAAAACAAACAGCCTCAAGCCCAAACTAAAGAAAACTTTCCTACTATGCAAAAAAAATTGCAATGAAAGGTACAATCGATACACCACCTATGCTAACTCCATTTTCATCATATTCTGACAGAAATAAAGGGAGGTTTGATTGACTTGTGGGGTTTAACGTCCCAAAACCACTATATGATTATGAGAGACGCCGTAGTGGAGGGCTCCGGAAATTTTGACCACCTGGGGTTCTTTAACATGCACCCAAATCTGAGTACACGGGCCTACAACATTTCCGCCTCCATCGGAAATGCAGCCGCCACAGCCGGGATTCGATCCCGCGACCTGCGGGTCAGCAGCCGAGTATCTTAGCCACTAGACCACCGTGGCGGTGCAAATAAAGGGAGGTCACAAATTTGTTCGGCAGTAAACCGCAATGTGGGGAAAGGGTTAAGAAAGGGAGGAAGACAACCACCTATTTGTAGCACGAAGCTACATGGGAATCCGTACGGATTTCTCAGAAAGAAAAGCTTCTCAGTTGCCGAAAAATTCGTCCTGTTCCGAGGTTTGAACCCGGGACCAGTGTCTCCACTTGGTGGTCGCTGTACCAATTCAGCTAACCAGAAATATTTTACTCTACCACTGATCCTCCCCGGCTATTTTTATTATCTGGCTTAGACAATGTACAGCGCCGTTATTTCACACTCACACTACAAATACATTCACAAAACCAAAACAATGTTATCAGCCCATTTGGACAGGTGTATTTCATTTAAAAATACCTAAATATTGTCAGAGGTTCGAACTTTGAACACCATTCTGGCACGATCTCCTGTAGTTTGTTCATTCAATGAACACAGACATGCTTTCCCCCCTGACATAAACTACTGCTGCCTCCGCATCCTGGTCGAAGTGCTATCCGAACATTTGAGCTCACCAGGAAGATGGAAACTGACGACGCGAGGGCAGTAGAGCAACATTTTCCTGGTTAGCTCAACTGGTGGAGCGACCGCCCCGGAATGGTGTTGGTCCCAGTTTCGAACTCCGGACCAGGACGAATGTTTTGGCAACTAAAAAGCTTTTGTTTCTGAGATATTTCTGCAAAATTCTTAGAGGCTTCGCGCTGCAAAGGGGTAGTTGTCGTTTTTTTTCCCTTTCCTAAAAGCGGGTTGACCAGTTTACTCAACATACAGGTCGATGAAAACGTCCAAAGGTCATGGAAGGTGATGCGTGTGAAAACGTCACGACGTGTGCTCTAGAATTCCGGGAATACAATTTTCCTATCTTCTGTTCACAGGTCAGCGTATTTGTATTGTCCATGCCTGAACTGCGTCTCAAATTCGGGCGCCGCTCGTCAAAGAGAAAGAGAAAGAGGCATTCTATTGTCAGAGAAAAAAGGGACACGAAGCCGAACATTTTGACAGTTTTACCTGTTTTGTCGGCAAAACTTGACTTCCGTCTCACCTCCACCCCTTCGCATTCACGGCTATGGAAGCAGGACAGAAAACAGGGAAAAAAATGCATCATTGTGGTACTACTCTATCCCATCATCAACACAGAAAATACGGCTAGTTCCTCAAAAGTGAGCCCTCTCTTTTCTGTCTTTTACTACTATGCCCTCTTCTTTCTCTCTTTTACTACTATGTCCATTTGAGAGCACGACGTTAAGCGGTGCTCTCAAATGGGTCGTATGAATCATTATTTCTCTTTTTCTTAAACAACTTCACTAACTTCCCCTCCTCTCTTACTCAAAAACGTGAAGCACCACACAACTCCTTTTGTCAAGAACCCCTCCTATTCTTTCGCATTAATCGTCCCTAGTTTCATCAGTTTCCTTCGCCACTCTCTTTCTTGTCCAGAAAGCACGATCCCCGGTGAACCGTCACTTCTACGTCTGGTATAGTACATCGTATACTACTTGTACAATCAAAATATTTTTTCTCGAAAATGAGGACGTGTATGTGTTCTAAAAGCATACAAAAGACAATGCACTAGGTAAATTTGGTACACTGATAAACAGTTATCTCTGATTCCAATTATTCATGTTTTATTTATTCCGTCTACATGATACATAAATATAACATACACGCCGTAGTAGACGTTAATCTGGCGTTTATTATTATGGAGAACGGACAAATATTACCATTCATGTATACTGACCAGACCAAAAAGATTGTTAAACTAGTTAAGTTCGCTTATAAAAATTATCAATTTCTCATAGAACCAACCCACATTTATAATATTCCCCTTATTGCATATCTAATCAGCATACCGAATATTAAAATGATGTTGTAGTGGAGCATACGCACCAACGCGTATGCGCCTTCGGAAGACAACGACAAGCCCGTGCTCTGATTGCGCGAGAACCTGTGCCGCCTTTGCCAGACTTGCTGTTCGCCCATTTTCCGTCGCGACCTCGTTGCGACTCCTCTGTTCTAATAAACATCATCGCATTTGGTGGAGGCTGCTGAGATCCCTAAGCAGACCTGGAGTTCCGCTCTCGCAAGTTGGCCGAAAGACTACCGTACAGCATGACTGACGCAGTCGCCAACCAGCCCATCCCAGCACAGCCAGCACCATCGGCTGCCCCGTCGACCTGCCCGGTTGCTACCCGTCAGCGGGACCCACCAATCTTCAGCGGCAGTGGTGAGCAAGACGTTGAAGACTGGCTCTCCTTGTACGAACGCGTGAGTGCCAGCAACAAATGGGACAACGACTCTAAGCTTGCCTATGTCATCTTTTACTTGGCTGACGTCGCCAAGCTATGGTTCACCAACCGCGAAACCGCCATCGCCAGCTGGTCCACCTTCAAGACCCTCGTGACCGAAGCGTTCGGCCGACCAGAGGTCCGCAAGCTCCGCGCTGACTAGCGTCTGCGCCACCGAGCCCAGCAACCTGGTGAGACCTTTACTAGCTATATTGAGGATGTGCTCGACCTCTGCAGGCGTGTTAACTCATCCATGCCTGAAGAAGAGAAAATTCGACATATTCTCAAAGGTATCGAGGATGGCGCATTCCAGATGTTGCTGGCGAAGAGCCCGACCACGGTGGCAGTCCTCGTAAGCCTGTGCCAGAGCTTCGATGAATTGCGTCGTCAGCGTTCCATCGCCCGACAGAGTGTCCCATCACCAGATTCGATCTCGGCCGTCACACTCGCCAATGGCAACGTTCAACAAGGAACTCTGTCGAACCAGATTAAAGACTTCATCAGGGAGAAAGTCGCCCGACAGCTTTCCCTGCTGCCGCATAGTGACGCGCCCACGACAAGCCTCCCTTCGAATATGCAGCAGGCCATACGCACTGAAATTTGCAATGCACTCCCTACAGTGCCGGCCTCTTACCCGTGCACTTCGGTGCCATCTGATCTCTCAACTGCTGGCTACGCACCAACTGCGCCGCCTTCACCTCTCAGCTACGCAGCTGTGGTCGCGCGGCCCCCACCGCATCCAGTCGCCTTATCGGCTCCACCTCCTCCGGCCTCGCCTCCAGTCTACAGGCCCCCACCTCGCTTTTTCCGTCCATCTAATGAGTGGCGCACCCGAGACAATCGTCCCATCTGCTTCGCGTGTGGCATCGCTGGCCACATTGCACGCTTCTGCCGCCGCCGTCCCACGCCTGCGCACGCATACTTCGGAGCTCCTACCTACGCACCGCAGCAGACCACCACGTCTGCATATGAACAGAGGCACTCCGACTCGGATCGCCACCCATCGACTGCTCGTTTCCCATCACCTCGTCGCCGATCGCCATCACCTATGCGTCGTCGACCACCTCTTGAGGAGGGAAACTAATCAGTGCAGTTCCGGAGGCAAGAACTGCAACTTGTGCGCAATTCCCAAGGCCTCCATTTTCGCCGCAAAATGTTGTTGATGTCGATGTTGAGGGAGTCGCCACATTAGCGTTAATTGACACCGGGGCCGCCGTTTCTGTGATGAACGCAAACTTTTGTAGGAAACTGAAGAAAGTGACCACATCTCTCAGTGGCTTGGTGCTGTCCACGGCTAGCGCGCAACGCATTCATCCCTCGGCTGTGTGTACGGCGCGCGTCGTCATCCGAGACGTTTTGTACGTCGTACAGTTTTTTGTTCTACCATCTTGCTCTCATGACCTTATCCTGGGTTGGGATTTCTTATCACGTCATGAAGCTATCATCGATTGTTCCCGTGCCGAAGTGTCCCTTGTGCCAACATGTGAATTTCCACCACCCGACCGCTCTCCTCTGCTCTGCAAAGTCATCGCTGATGACGACGTCACCTTGCCTCCTGAAGCTTCGGTCCCTATTAGCCTTTCATGTCTGGCGCAACCTGACGGCACGGTGGTGTTTACGCCATCTCCGGTTTTTACTGAACGCAAGGGCATCGTTCTACCATTTGCTGTTCTTACAATTGCGTCTGGTTTAACCGTAATGCTGGTCACCAACCACTGCAACTACCCCATTGGCTTACTTCGTGGTGAAACGTTAGGATATGTGCAACCTGTCGACCATATCGATGATATTATTCTTCCCGACGAAACGCCATGTCACATTGCTGCAATCACTCATGCGTCTGAGTCATCAAGTTCGTCAGACTTCGACAATGCTATTGACGCAGACCTTCCCCTCTCGCATCGCCGCCAACTTGTTGCTCTCCTTAACAAGTTTCGTTCTTTTTTCGACTTTCAAGAACCTGCTTTGGGCCGCACCACCACTATCGCTCATACTATTGACACCGGCTCACATTCGCCTCTGCGACAGCGTCCTTACCGCGTTTCCGCCGAAGAGCGCCGCGTCATTACGGAGCAAGTAGATGACATGCTTAAACGTGGAGTCATACAGCCTTCTCAAAGCGCTTGGTCATCACCTGTGGTTCTGGTCAAGAAAAAAGATGGCACCGTACGATTTTGCGTGGACTATCGCCGCTTAAACAATATTACGAAAAAAGATGTCTACCCGCTACCACGAATAGACGATGCTCTTGACTGTTTACAAGGCGCCGAGTACTTTACATCTTTGGATCTGCGTTGTGGGTATTGGCAGGTGCCAATGGCTCAATGTGATCGCCCTAAAACAGCCTTTGTAACGCCGGATGGCCTATATGAGTTCAAAGTCATGCCATTTGGGCTCTGCAACGCGCCTGCCACATTTGAGCGCATGATCGACACCATCTTGCGTGCCCACAAGTGGAAAACCTGCTTATGTTACCTGGACGACATCGTAGTCTTTTCATCTGATTTCCCGACACATCTTGCTCGCCTCCACGAGATTCTGACGTGTCTAACTTCTGCAGGCCTACAACTTAACTCCAAGAAGTGCCACTTCGCAGCACGAAAACTAACCATCTTGGGACATGTCATCACCAGAGACGGTGTTCTTCCGGATCCCGATAAGCTTCGAGCTGTCGCTGACTTTCCGTTGCCCACATCACTGAAAGCCCTCAGAAGTTTCGTCGGTCTCTGCTCCTACTTTCGTCGCTTCGTGCGCAACTTCGCGTCCATCATCGCACCTCTCACGAGTCTGCTTTCCAACAGCAAAGGCATATCTGCATGGTCACCTGCATGTGACGACGCATTTCGCCAGCTGCGCCGCCTGCTGACCTCACCACCTATTCTTCGTCACTTCGACCCTGCTGCGGCCACAGAAATTCACACCGATGCAAGTGGCATCGGTCTTGGTGCAGTTTTGGCACAACGGAAAGGCACCCAAGCTGAATACGTAGTCGCCTATGCAAGTCGCGCTCTCAAGAAGGCTGAATTGAATTACTCCGTGACAGAGAAGGAGTGTTTGGCCATAATCTGGGCGTTGACGAAGTTTCGCCCGTACCTTTACGGCCGTCCTTTCGACGTGGTCACAGACCACCACGCTCTATGTTGGCTGTCCACCTTGAAAGACCCGTCCGGACGCCTGGGGCGTTGGGCACTTCGATTGCAAGAATACGACATCCGTGTCGTATATCGTTCCGGTCGCAAGCATGCGGATGCCGATGCACTTTCGCGATCGCCATTAACACCAGATGTGGCTTCTCTGTCTCCCCCTTTTACCACCTTGTCACCACTCGACACGACTGACATGCTTTCGGAGCAGCGTAAAGACCCACACCTTGCCTTGTTGGTCGACTACCTTACCGATCCGTCTGCTGTCCCTTCCACGAGAGCGCTACGCCGGCAAGCAGCCCACTTTTCCTTACGAGACAACATTCTGTACCGCCGTAACTACATGCCTGGTGGTCGGAAGTGGCTCCTTGCTGTCCCAACTCATATGCGCTCTGACATCTGCATGAATTTCCATGCAGATCCCCAAAGTGCTCACGCAGGTGTCCTGAAAACCTACGAAAGGCTGCGCCAACGCTATTACTGGCGAGGAATGTATCGTTTTGTGCACAAATGCGTTCAGTCTTGCACCACTTGCCAACAGAACAAGACACCTCCGCGGCACCTTACTGGCATGTTACAGCCGCTCCCGTGCCCGGCTCGCCCATTCGACCGCGTGGGTATAAACCTCTATGGCCCCCTCCCATATAGTATCTCTGGAAACCGGTGGATTATTGTCGGAGTCGATCATCTGACACGCTACGCTGAGACTGCAGCTCTACCGGCAGCGACCACCCACGAAGTTGCACTCTTCATTCTCCGCAGCTTCATTCTACGCCATGGTGCTCCGCGGGAATTACTCAGTGATAGGGGTCGAGTGTTCCTGTCGGAGGTCATCCAAGCTATCCTCGCTGAATGCAACATTATCCACCGGAAATCTACCGCATACCATCCACAGACAAATGGTCTTACTGAGCGGTTCAACCGCACACTTGGCGACATGCTGAGGATGTACACCTCCTCCGACCACACTAACTGGGACGCTGTATTGCCCTTTGTTACCTTCGCTTATAACACCGCGACGCAAGCGACTACCGGTTTTTCCCCGTTCTTTCTATTGTACGGCCGCGAACCTTCCCAGCCACTCGACACTATACTACCGTATCGCCCTGATGCATCTGAGTGCTCCCCGCTTTCGGAAGTCGCCAGATACGCTGAAGACTGCCGTCAGTTGGCTCGGTTTCTGACAAGTGAGGCTCAAGGCCTACAAAAGACTCGACACGACGACGCTCACCGCATAGCTCCTACATTTCGTGCTGGCTCCCTTGTGTGGCTTTGGGTGCCCCCGCACGTTCCTGGCCTGTCTTCTAAACTTCTGGCCCGGTACCATGGTCCCTACCGTGTCATTGACGCGACCTCCCCGGTGAATTACGTCATCGAGCCATTAACACAATCACCAGATTTGCGCCGTCGAGGACGCGAGACCGTACACGTCGACCGTCTCAAGCCCTACTACGACCCCCTCATTGCGCCAACTCCCTGAGTCGCCAGGATGGCTACCCTTCACCCCGGGGGTATTGTAGTGGAGCGTACGCACCAACGCGTATGCGCCTTCGGAAGACAACGCCAAGCCCGTGCTCTGATTGCGCGAGAACCTGTGCCGCCTTTGCCAGACTTGCTGTTCGCCCATTTTCCGTCGCGACCTCGTTGCGACTCCTCTGTTCTAATAAACATCATCGCATTGTGAATAAACTTAGCGAACTTATGCTAAGAAAAAAAAGGGCCATTCACATGTGCAGTGGGAATCGATGAATGCGAAGCACGACTGAATAGGGTCGATATATCAAATTAAACTCAGGACACCGTTACGACTGAGGCGTTAATTATCCCATACATGACCCCGATTTCTTGATTATCATGTTTGGACGTGTCATTTACTTTCGTCGTCTATTCAGGTCATTTGATACCAAATGTAATAAATGTGGTGCTAGCGAAATGGCCATGAGCACGCTTTGAGCGTAGCATGTAGTCTTGTTTTACATGACACGCATGTCATGATTATCGTGTTTGGGCATGTCATTTACCTTCGTCACCTATTCACGTCAATTGATACCAAATTTGCTATCTGTGGAGCTAGTGAAACAGCCGTGAGTGTGCTACGAGAAAAGCTTGTAGTCATGGTGTACAGGAACCACGTATCACGATTGTGATCTTTACAAGTGCCTTTTACCTTCGTCATCCAATCACGTCACCTGGTACCACATTTGGTATATGTGAAGCTCGCGAAACGGACGCAAGCGCATCATGAGCGAGGCATTGAGTTATGGTATTACATCAAACGCATCTCATGACTATCATGTTTGTACGTGTCATTTGGCTTGGTCGTGCCTTCGCGTCATGTAATATAAAATTTGGTAGATGTCGAGCTAGCGAAATGGCTTCGAGCGCGCTATGAGCGTAGCATGTAGTCATGTTTTACATTTCACGCTATTCGTGATTATCCTGTTTAGACTAACGTGGTTGCTTGGGCGAGTTGGTAGACGTCGTTCACATCAGACGTCGTTCACATCACGTTTAGACGTCGTTCACATCACGTAATACCAAATTCGGTATATGTGACACTAGCGAAACGGCCACGAGCGCATCATGAACGTGGTATGTTGCTATGTTATTACATGACGCATATTTCAGAATTATCCAGTTTCTACCAGTCATATACATTAGTCATCAATTGATGTCACGTAACACAAAATTTTGTACATGTAAATGACCACGAGCGCACTATGAGTGTAGCATGTAGTCATGTTTTACATCACACGCATGGCTTCACTGTCATGTTTGCACGGGTCATTTACCTTCGTCGTGCGTTCTCGTCACGTAATATAAGATTTGGTATATGTGAAGCTAGCAAAACGGCCGCGAGCACATCATGAGGGTGGCATGTAGTCATGTTCTTACATGACACGCATCTCATGATTATCATGTTTGCATTAGTCATATACCTTCGTCATTCAATCACGTCCTGTAATACTGAATCCGGGATATGTCAACCGAGCGAAAGGACCGCGAGCGCACCATGAGCGTGGCATGTAGTAATGACTTACGTGACATCCATATCTTGGTTTCCACGTTAGAGTTTCTCAATTATGTTTGCCATGAAGTCATGTCATACCATGCCAGTTTTGGAATATGTCATGTGAACAAAACAACCGTAAGAGCAGCAAGACCATGAAATTTAAATCATGACACTCACAAGACATGTGTCATGATTTTTATGTTATGACTAGTCACATGCTCGCCATACTATCATGTTATTCCATACCAATTTTTGTAGAAAAATCGTTATCAAAACGGCGAGGAAAGAAGGAAAGAAAATAGGAAGAAAAGAACGGCAGAGAGGTTAACCAGCCTATAGGCAGCCGGTTTGCTACCCTGCGCATGGGAGGGGTATGGGGGAGATTAGAGATAGAGAGGAGAGAGGGATGAGAGATAAACACAGCACGTTAAGCAGCACATTCACGCACACTCAGTCATAGTGGTAGAGTGTCCACTTCGGCTGCGGGAGGTCGTGGGTTCGAACCCACGTGCCGCCGAATACGCACCGGTTACGAAAAATGGGCACAGGTGTCCCCGGGTCTGACACTACGAAAGAGAGACTACGCGGGACTACGAGAGAGAGAGAGAGAGAGAGAGAGAGAGAGAGAGAACTTTATTTGCGCATAACGTGGAGCATTCCAGATGGTCGAATCCCTATTCCAGGGCTCCGCTGGCCCTAGCCATCATCTCTACCCGTTGGACCAGCCAGCACTGATCAGCAATGGCCGAGCTTGACAGCAGTGCCTCCCATCATTCATCTGTGTTGTTCATGTTGTGGTGTTCTTCGTTGTGATGTGTACACTCCCACGTGATGTGAAGCAGAGTTGGTGTGGCCCCACACCAGTGACATATATCTCTGTATGCTGTGGGGTAGAATACATGGGGCCCGTGTAAGTTCGTGTATGTGTTTGTTTGGATATACGAACAACGCTGTGTTTCGGCGGCAGCAGAATTTCACTCGGTGTAGAAAGCGGATGTTTCAATGTGAACTACGGGTTACAGCGAAAGCTGCTATGAGATCAGAACACTGGTCACGCACGCCGCCGTAGTTTTCCGCCGCTGCCGACGCCGCCTGTGTCCGTAATCAGTAACAAACGAAAAAAAAAAACTTGGTCAATGAAAACCCCAACGACACACCTGGTATGCTACATGCCCGCCCAGTATTCTACTATTAAGCCACGAAAGTGCTTGCAACTCAGTAAATAAAAAAAACATCAATGACACAATGCTTGGAACTCCTCTCTAAACTGCCCTTAGGCAGGCTTTATGTCGGGAAAGGAATCGCGTTAATATGAGTAGTAAAGTGTTTTAGCACATCAAAGAAACAGCCAGGTGCCACACATTGCGAATTGCGTAACGACTGGGTCATCCAATGCTTCAACTCGTTAGAGAACTTGTTCTTGATTACCTATTAACTGTGGCGCATACCCACTTCCGGCATATTTCTTCATCGTCTTCAGCCAGTGTATGAAAAAATTGCACAAAGTTTTTCAACAAGTGTGTAGTAGATACCATGCTTTTCAAAAGAATGATATAGGATAGCGTAGTTAATACCAGCCTACTACCCAGACATTATTACTATTATTGCCGTAGTGGGTAGCCAGCCAGTGTGCTTGCTGCGATTACCCAATAAGTGATTAGAAAATGCTCTGAAATGCCGCTTTTCTAGCTTTCGCTTTGACTGTGCAACGCCTTCCAAGCAGGCCTGGGGTTTGTTTACTGAAAACATGCAAAATTAGCCTAATAATTACAACCTTGCTGTTTGGTTATCAATCTCACATTACCCAATCTTAGCACTATTTCAAAAAGATTAACACAGATGTTTCAAATAGAGCTCACTCTCCAGTTTTGCGCCGCCCCAGCGACTACCACTCGCGAGATCGCAATGTGCCGTTCGCTGCCCAGAACCATCACATGATTAAGGTTTCCACAACTTCCTTCTGTCGATGACAACATGCGTTGCCGCTAGCAGTTGCTTGTGATATCCAGAAGGTGCACAGAGTGATTTCCTTTTCTGAAACATTGCCAAAGGCTTCGCACAATCTTTGTTGCACTGGCTTGGTCTGCGTCGTGTTGGTTTGTGGGGAACGGTGGAACGGCCGCCCGGCGAGGCTGCCTACGTTACTTTTCGAATATCCATTGAAAGCCGCTGAGCGTTGCGCCGGAGTATTGGCTGAGCATTCAACGAAGCATAAGAGATGCGCCAGAGCATTTTTGGAGCAGCCACCGAAGCATAATGAAAGAATAGGCCCCGTTTTCATCCCGTTTTATTTTTCCGTCACGCACTGGAAGAAAACGGTGGAAAACGAATATATATGCCCCAGTACAATCTGGTTTGAGTGAAGCCACCGGAGCCGAGTGTACGCATCATCCCCCAATTTCTCCCAGCTGGATATACTTTTATTTACAGTGCAAGGTTAGTGGGATCTGTCGAATTTTTCTGAAATATTTGTTAAAGCAATGTTCGATCTATTGAGAGGAGGAGGAGGATTGAAAGAGGAAGGACAGGGAGGTTAGCCAGTTCTCAGACTGGCTGGATCAATTGAAAGTTCCCTGTATATTTAAGGCGGATGCTCTAGCAGAGGGCTCTAGTAATTTCGACCACTAGGGTTTCATTATTATGACCTAAATCGAAGAACACAGTCCCCTATCATTTTGCCCCCATCGAAATGTGGCTGCCATGGCCAGGATACGATCCCATGGTCTGCGCATGTGCAGTCGATCATCATTACCAGTAGGCCACAGTGCATGGCAGGTGACTCCAGCGTTTTGACAGGAGGCTTTCAGAATCACAACCACTGAGGCAAAAGCTTCGTAGATGGCAGAGAAAAAGCAGGAGTGAAGATGAAGGATGGTCACTTTAAAAACTTTGTGAGAGTATTACAATAATTTTGCGCATTCATTACAACCTAAATGCCGAGAAATTACAGGTGTAACTAGTGCTCAGCTGTGTGCCTTGGTAAGGTGATGATGCATGCCGCGGCCGCGTTGTTATTTCCTTGTTGCGGATTTTATCAACTCGTTATACTACTAAACAATGCCAGTAAATTGCAACTTACGACGCTCAAATGTCAGATATGCCAGCTCGCTACCACTTTACGAGCGGTGCCAAGATAGCGGTTTACATAAAATTAAATCACGGGTAACCGCTCTTCGTTATACTGAAGTTCAGAATGAACACTAAAATTATTCATAAAATCGGGTCCTAATTTCATTTTAATGAGGCTTCACTGTACTTTGCACTGCAACTTTAGTCCCACACACATCGTATTTACGTGACCGTGCTCCTTCTCAAATGACTTTTATTTGTGTTGTGGATTCGCTTCATTTTCTTGCGGTGGTCAGCATCGTCTGCCATATATAGCACTATAGCGTTCCACTCTTTAAGAACCTTTAAATGACAATGAGTTCAGAGACGAGAAGGTGGCTTAATTCTTGCCGTCACTCCTGTTCTGCACTCGCTATCTCCTCATCACCATTTCTTCATAAATGCAGTGGACAATGTCTACCCTAAGTGTCCAACCTATCAAGACTTTCCGATTTTTGACTACATTTTGTTATCTGCGCTTGCAATGTCGAAAACGCACCAAATGAAGTGAATTGCACCGTCTTCGCGCGATGGTTATGCGAGACAATGCAGACAGGGCACACTAGAGCATCGCAGAGCAGGTTAGGAGACAAGTGCCAATTGATATCGCTCATATATGGACCGATCGAGAACTCATTCCCTCATGGCGCAACGCGAATAGACTGATGGAGCCACAAAAGGTGAATAAAGGTGGGAAATGTCGGAAAGGAAAGGCAAGGTCTTTTATTGTATTTGCAGAAGTGTCTAAGACCCTTTTAGAAAGCCTCACGAGTTATCAATTGCTTCATTTGTTTTTTTTCTTTGAATATGCTATCCTTCTGAGGTTATACGCATGCTGCCAATTTTGTTTTTTCACCCTACTGAACACATCCAAGAAAAAATTTCTTTGTGGTTATTTTCTATTTCGAACGCATTGAATCAAAACATTTTTGCTCATCTACCAGATAAACAAGCAAAACAGGCAAAAGACTGCAGAGGGCACCACTTATGCTGAATTGGCAGACATGGTTTGGCGGCGGATGAATGTGTCTTACGACGGCTCCAGACCGACTGCGTAGATAAGTGTTTTTGCATGCTTCGAGCTTGTTTTTATTAACTGATAAGAAGGTAGTGTAAATTTTTATTGCACTTATTGCATCGTAGGGCTGTTAGGGGGTCAGTCAGCAGGTATTTTTATTCTTTGTGTGGATTTTACTTTTTTCTCCTATCGGTTTTACTTTTTTCTCCTCATACCACGTGCATTTGGTTCCTTTCAAAAAGGAAAGGGGGAGGGGGTGTTGGAATGCTAATCCACAGCAAAGCCGATTGGGATAGAGCGAAGCAAACGTATTCAGAGCAATTCTGGCTTTCGGGCACAGTAGAAGGAAGGAAAACGTGGCTGCGTAGAGCTTACTTGTGGACGGGAAATCACTGCAAGGAAAAACTTTCTGAGATGGTGAATTTAATAGACACCGTTATGAAAGAATTTCGTCATGGGGCTGAAATAATCTGTCTAGGAGATTTTCACACACATAACCTTGACGGATATTGAAACACCAATGCCAAGTTATTGCTAGATCACTGCGAGCAACATTGTCTTGAGATAGTGAATGGGGGCCTAAGTTTGAGGGGTAGACCACGTGGGAAGTCACACACAGGCTATTGAACATTGATTATTGTCTAATGCAGAAGAATTTATGAGAATTCTAGGGAGGTGAGTGTAAACTAGGTAGGCATTAACAGCTTGGGTCATCATTATGATCATCATCAGCCTGACTACGCCCACCGCAGGGCAAAAGCCTCTCCCATCATTCGCCAAACAACCCGGTCTTGCGCTTTATGTTGCGACGTTATACCCGCAAACTCTCTAATCTCATCGGCCCACCTAACTTTCTGCTTCCGTTTTGTGTGTTTGCCTTCTGTGAGAATCCAGTCAGTTCCCTTAATGATCACCGCTTATCCTGCGTACGTGCTACGTGTGCGGCCCATGTCCATTTCTTTTTCTTGATTTCAACAATGACATCCTTAACCCTGGTTTGTTCACTAACTCAATCTGCTTGCTTCTTGTTACTTAAAGTTACACATATATTATTTTCCTTTCCATCGCTCGCTGCGTCGTCCACAATTTAAACTGAACCCTCTCTGTAAGCCTCCAGGTTTCTGCTCTGTAGGTAAGTACTGGCAAGATGCAGCTGTTTTATACCTTTCTATTGAGGGAGAGTAGTAATCTACCAGTCAAGATTTGAGAGGGCTTGCCGAATGTGCTCCCGCCTATTCTTATTCTTCTAGTTACTTCAATCTCATGGTTAGGCTCCGCGCTTATTACTTTTTCCAAGTAGATATATTCCTGACCAACTTGCAGCGCATCTCCACGTATCACAAAGTGCTGTTTTCTGCCGAGATCGTTTCACATTACTTTATTTTTGTGCATATTATTTTCGGACCTACTTTTTCTGCTTTCTGTGTCCAGTTCAGCAATCATTAACAGCAATTAGTCTCCGGAGTTACTCATCAAGGCAATGTCATCAGCGAATCGCAGGTTAGTAAGGTACTCTCTATTAACTCTTAACTCCAACTCTTCCCAGTCTAGGTTCCTGAATACCTCCTGTAAACACGCCGTGAATAGCATTGGAGAGATCGTGTCTTCCTGCCTTAAAACCTTCATTATTATGATTCTATCACTTTTTTATGAAGAGCTATGGTGGCTGTGGATCTTTAGTGTATTTCTTCCCGTATTTTTATGTAGGGTTGCTCCATGCCCTGATTCTGTAGTGCCTGCATGACTGCTGATGTCTCGATTGAGTCAAACGCCTTCTCGTAATCTATAAAATCTATAATTAGGGGGTGGTTGTATTCAGCGCATTTTTCTATTACCTGATTGATTGTATGAATATGGTCTATTGTCGAGTAGCCAGTACGAAATCCTGCTTGGTCCTTCGGCCGATTGAACTCTAATATCGTCTTAATTTTATTAGCTATTGTTTTTTGTAAATATTTTGTAGAGAACGGAGGGTAAGCTGATTGACTTGTAATTTTTTAAGTCCTTGACGTCTCCCTTCTCATAGATTAGGATGATGTTGGCATTCTTCCAAGATTCTAGTGACCTTTCTGTCAAGAGACACTTTGTATATGAGGCGGTAAATTTTTCTAACACAATTTCTCCGCCACCTTTCAGGAGGTCCGTTGTTACTTTATCCCGCCCCCCCTCCAGCAACGTTGCCTCTTTGCATTCTTTCGAGAACTTTCCTTACTTCCCCTGTCGTTACTGGTAGGATGTCAAATTCTCGTGGGCTGTTATAGTTTCTCCCAATACCATTCTGTTTCTTTTGGCTTCTTTACAGCTCTTTGTAGAACTCCTCCGCCATCTCAACTATCTTATCCATATTGGTTATGTGTCACGGACGGCTATTTTTGGCGACACCACGTCACGGCAATTAACGGGCGCCGTACTCCCCGACTGACCGTGAGAAACGGCGGCGCATGAAAGGGATCCGAGAAGTGCAAAATGGGGTGCTCTTCTTAGAACGTCGCCGCCGACAGTTAATCCTTTTGTAACTGTGGCGACGTCTGCAAGGTCGTAGAAGGCCGCGGTATACCCCGAACAAGGATTAGACTACAAGACGCACCGCCTGAGAGCTAAGTGGTTGACCGTTCCCACGGGGAAAAACGTGGGAAACGCTCTGGTGGCCAAGCCGTATGACAACAACCCGACAGGTTGTCATTCTCGCAAGTTGCGGGCCCTCTCCCAATTAAAAAGGGGTGGGGTCAAATTATTTTTGGGGCGGAGTTTTCATCAATTAAACGCGCATGATTGGACCCATGTAGAGGTCTTTTGTCCCCAAGGAAGAGAGCGAGGAGACACGAGGGGGATTTAAGTGCAGAATTTTGCCCTGCTAGGCAGACTAGTCGCTGACCAAGATGGTGTAGAAACAGATCAACAAGCATCTCTTCTAGAAGTTTTTAGTGTGGCTCTGTATCGGCTGGCCACCTAAACTTAGCCGTTCGTCTAGTTGTGACGCGATATTAACATCTGCAGCGTAGACATCGGGACTTCGCCTCGAGTTAGCTCAACCTGCTCGAAGTCACCTGCAAGCACTAGCCTCCCGGAGCCACCAGCGTTGCAACACCGCCGACATCGCAGTCGTGCCAGAACTCTCTTCGACTTCTCGCTTCCGATCGTCGGGGACGCAACGCTGCCGGTCATAACACGTATGCCTTCACCTGTTTATATCTTCGAACTTTCTACTTCGTAGTCTATTGGCGTTAGTTTGTGTAGTTTGTAATAGTTCTCTCTCGTAAGCTGATTTATTGTTTCTGTTATATATTTCTTTAGTTGTATCAAGTGTCGATGTATTTTGTTAGTTGTATTGAAGTGTTGTATTAGATCCCGTGTGCTGCAATATCACTAGAGTAAAGTTGTTTTGTTTTCTCACGTCTCTGATCTCTTCACTGTCTCTGCTTGCGTACGGAACGAACCAACCTGCTGTCATTCCCGTCGTCGACTTCGCGCTGGCGACGCTAGAGTGGCAGCTTGTATTATTATGACATAGCCTTCCTTGTTTCTCAATGCATACATTCGATTTTTGCCTATGCACAAGTCTGTCTTCGCAGCTTTTAGGCTTCTGCCGCTTTTTACAGCCTGCTCAATTTTTTCCATGTTATATATCTTGATATCGACTACTTTACACCTATTGATTAACTTCAAAAGCTCCACTATCTCTGCTTTGTCCGCTGCATTTAAGGCTTTCATCGTTTGTCGTCTCTTAATAGAATTTTTCGTCTCCCCAGATAGTTTGCCGGTTTCCCGTCTAGTGTGAGCCTCCAACTTCAATTGCCCATTCTTTGATGGCACTAGTAATGCTATCGTTCATTGTGTCGACGCTATCGTCGGTTATCTCATTTAGTGCCACGAATCCATTCTGAAGCAAAACTCTGAGTGCCTGTAATTTTCGTCTCACCGCCAGCTCAATAATTGGTTTCTTGCGTATTATTTTTTGTCTTTGCTTTTTTCAACTCTAGGTGTTGTTGGGACTCCGGGTCCTGCCGGTCTCGTTTTCGGTAGCTGGCCCCGTCGCAGGATCCATCGTCCAACAATTCAGCGAGAAGAAGCGCCCGAACGAACAACAGAGATTTATTTACATGTGGAGAAGTGGTCAACTGACCCAAAGAGAGAAGAGTGCGAGCGATACAAAACGTCTTCGGCATTTTATAGCGCCACGTTGTTGACACTGGGCGTCTTGTCCGCATCATCAGCCAATACGGTGTCGCCGGCACCTCGGCCACGAGGGAGGGGAAAACACCTCTCACAACACAAGGAGTGGCACAACCCAACACCATATATGGTCCCGGCGCCCCAAAATGTTACCAAATATGGTCACGAACGCACAGCAGACCCCGTAGCTCTCCCGGCGAGGAGGAACCCGAATGGGGAGGAGGGGGTGGACGACACCGTCAGGTCAGGAACCGGTTCTCCCCCAGACTCTCCCTGCTTGGCTCTCCAGGGCCGGTCGTAACAGTGTATATGAGCTCTTACCATTCTACAGTCACTGCATCTAATCTTGCCAACTACTTCTACATCCTGTACAATGTCTGAGTGTGCACACAAAATGAAGTTAATTTCATTTTTATTTTCGCCATCAGGACTTCGCCACGTTCACTTACGGTTAGCCCGTTTCTGAAGAAGGTATTCATAATCCGTAAATTATTGCGTTCTGCGAAATCTACTAATAACTCCCATTTGGCATTTCTAGAGCCGATGCTATATTCTCACACTGCATGATCTCCGGCCTGTTTCTTGCCTACTTTGGCATTAAAGTCAGCCATAAGAATAGTACACTGTGTCTTTACTTTAATAATGACTGACTCTACGTCTGCATAAAAGCTTTTGGCCAAATGATCCTCATGGCTCGATGTAGGCGCGTAGGCCTGTACCTCCTTCTTGTACCTTTTGTTAAACTTAATTATGATACTTGCCACCCTCTCACTGTTGCTACAGTATTCTATTTTGCCAGCGATATTCTTGTGTATGAGAAACCCCACTCCTAGTTTTTTTCTGCCAACTAATCTACGGTAGCATTGGACATGTCCATTCTTCAGCACTGCATAAGCCTCACGTGTCCTACTCACTTCGCTGAGCCCTATTACATCTTAAATAACACCCTCTAATTCCTCAATTAGGACAGATTAGCCATGTTCAGAGAAGCCATGTTCACATTCTAATGGCGGCCTGTCCGTACCCGGGGATTCCTAGCCCCCGCCTCCGCGTCACAGGTCTGACCACCACCTTGGACAGTAGCTTCGTAGCTGCAGGGGCCTGAGGGCCGAGGGATAATTGCTGTATTCATGGGAGGTTGTGCTCATGTACTACACCAGGGGGGCCATTCCTGCTCTTTTGAGGGAGTGCATTATTAGCAGATGGTCGCCAGTGAGGCCGCACCCCCAACTTCTCTTTCTTTTAATAATTCGTTGCTCATACATTTTAAATGGATATACAATTGGTAGTGATTCGACATTTGTATTCGAACCAAATTTTGTCACCGCATGCTTGGCTGCTGCGCTATCTCTAGGTAGACGGTTTGTTGCACTTTATGAACAATGTAGAAAGCCACCTGACCACCTATAAGCTCCCAACATCACCTTGCGATAAGTCCACGCTGTCATTACATCACAAAATAACAAAGCAATAAAAGTCGAAACACAGTTTAACATGCAAGCTAAACAGTTGTGTGAAGCGCATTCAAGGACGATGGCGATCAAAATTTAAAAGTGACGCCTTCTGCGGCAGAGCGCCATCTTTTGAGTGCAGACAAAACCGTTTTGCTTACGACGCCACACAAGCACAGCGGCGTGAAAACGAGGCAAATAAATGGCCCGAATCTACAAGTTACACTGTAAATGATGTCGAAAGGCGATAGTCTTGCGTCTGGAGAGAGTGAACAAAATGTTTATTTGATGTTCTGCGCAAGAATATCGGTGAATGGTATTTTGAAGGCGCTGCGTTAAAGTGCCTAGAGCGTATAGTGGAGGCGAACAAGCGCATCTCGGCACGTTAAACACGAGCGCCATCTGTCAGTTATCTTCGAAAACGAAGGCGCGCGCGACCGCGGAGAAAGATGCCCGTCAGTCTCGGAGGTGATAAGGTGTAGAATGCAAAGCGACGGGCAGGTGCCACCACCGTGTCGTCGTAGCAAAGCGTTGAAAACACCTCCTTGACCATTGCATTGCACTGTTAGCGCAGCGCGATAAATGCTACATTCCTTAGAGTTACTTGTGTCGGCCTCTTTCATTTTAAAGGCAGACATATAAAACATAGACATGTTGTTATGGCGCCTCATACATGCGCAACATTTGCTTTTTTAATTGACAATCGCACAACTATGAACGCTAAACCTTGAGCAATATTGGTGGGCGCTGCGGATGGGGTTGGCCGTTTGGTGCCGTTTCAGGTATCATTAGGGCGGACAGACAGACAAATGTACAGACAGACAGACAGACCAAAATTTTTCTGTCGAAAGTCCCCAAGAAAGACTATCGTCTTTAAAACAAAGTGCAACCGCCCCACTGTGACGTGCACCCGCAACCACGCAACGTGCGTGCGTTCCCATTCGACGCTGTGTTTTTGTTGACGATCGACTGGTATGCTAGCGACACGGCCAGTCCTAAACCTAAAGTGGGTCGAGCATGCGCTAGAGCATGGGAATCGAGCAGCCGGATGACACTATCAGCGTCGATTCATGCGCATGACCCCGTGAACGCGCTTTCGCACAGCTGTGCTGCACATGCTGGGACACTTGCTGTACGTAAGCGGAGAGCCAAGGTTACTAGATCGTGTCAGTTGTCAAACTGCGCCTGGAAGCGGCGCGAAAATGTAACCCTTTGCCGTCTCCTCTCATGAAGTGGCGCTGGCGGTCGACCCGGTTGCCTACATCGAAGACAAGGTGGAAGCCAGCAATGCTTTCGCTCTCGCCGTGTTTACCGAGGCTTTTACGACGAACCAAGCTTGTCAACTAGCTTTAAAGGTTTACGCAAGCCTTCCGACACAAAGAAAAAACAGCTCAGAACTTTTCTCCGACAAGAAGTGTTTTTCATCTTCGTCGAAAATTTGACGGACCCTGGTCGTAAAACATCGCATCCTAACTGAAGAAAGTGCTAGGCCACTCC
Source organism: Rhipicephalus annulatus (assembly GCA_013436015.1). Taxonomy (NCBI): domain Eukaryota; kingdom Metazoa; phylum Arthropoda; class Arachnida; order Ixodida; family Ixodidae; genus Rhipicephalus; species Rhipicephalus annulatus. The sequence goes on from WOVY01001188.1 coordinate 201,299, forward strand.
GTCAGAGCCCGCAGAAAGTGTGGACGCTTGAACGCGACGCTATAAAAAAGCAATTCAACGTAATGCTACGCGACGACATTATCCAGCATTCAAAGAGTCAATGGGCGTCCCCAGTTGTGTTAGTCAAGAAGGACAGAACCCTACGCTTCTGCGTCGACTATCGCCGCCTGAACAAGATGACGAAGGACGTGTATCCTCTCCTTCGTATAGACTACGCCCTGGATCGACTTCACAATGCGAGGTACTATTCTTCGATGGACCTCAAGACCGGCTATTGGCAGGGTGAATTCGACGAGTGAGACCGAGAAAAAACTGCATTTATTACATCGGACGGCCTGTTCAGGTTCAAAGTCATGCCTTTTGGTCTTTGCTCGGTACCCGCGACTTTCTAACGTGTTATGAGTTTAGTACGGGCCGGCTTGAAGTGGCAAACTTCCTTTGTATACCTAGACGACATCGTGGTGTTTTCCTCAAACTTCTACGAACCCCTCCAGAGACTTGAAGCTGTACAGCAGGCAATCAAGAACTCTGAACTCGCCCTCAAGGCCAAAAAGTGCCACTTCGCATATGAGGAGCTTTTGTTCCTGGGACACGTGATTAGCAAGTCTGGAGTCCATCCCCATCCGCGGAAAACAGCCGCCATTGCCGACTTCCCGCCGCCAACTGACAAGAAGGCAATGCGCCGATTTCTGGGCCTGTGCGCCTTTTATAGGTGGTTCGTCAAAAACTTCGCCAGCATCACAGATCTACTCACTAACCTTGCCAGGGCCGACATGAAGTTAAACTAGGAAACGCCGCAGGAACACGCTTTCCAGGAGCTAAAACATCGCCTTCAGACGCCTCCTTTACTTTCCCATCTCGATGAATTGGCCGAGACAGAAATACACACCGACGCAAGCAGTGTAGGACTCAGCGCCGTTCTTGTGCAGCGGACTATTGGACTGCAAAGAGTCATCAGTTATGCTAGCCAGTTGCTATCGTAGGCAGAGGCAACTATTCTACAGCACAAAAGGAATGCTTTGCAATCATCTGGGCTACATCGAAGCTCCGCCCCTACCTTTACAACAGACCTTTCACATTTGTGAGTGACCACTACGCCTTGTGTTGGCTAGCTAACTTGAAACACCCTTCAGGTCGCCTCGCACGGTGAAGCCTGAAACTTCAGGAATTTGAAGTTACCATCGTTTACAAGTCTGGAAGAAGACACTCCGACGCTGATTGCATGTCTCGTGCCCCTGTCGAACGACTGCCAAAAGACGACCCGGACGATGACTGCTTCTTAGGAACCATAAGTGCCGACGACATCGCCGAGTGACAGCGGGCTGACCCAGAACTTAGGAGTCTTGTAGAATACCTCGTGGGTAATTAATGGCACCGTTGTCCCAAAAGTATTCAAATGAGGAGTTGAGTCGTTTTTCTTGCGAAATGGCGTTCTCCTGAGGAAAAAAACTGGCCCCGTATCTGCATGTTGCACCGCAAATGTCTTCGAAAGACGATAGTCTTGCGTCTGGAGAGAGTGAACAAAACGTTTATTTGATGTTCTGTGGAAAACAAAATCAGTGAATGGTATTCTGAAGGCGCTTCGTTAGAGTGCCTCGAGCATGCAGCGGAGGCAAACGAGCGCATCCAATCACGTCACACGTGAGACATGTGCGCTATCTGGCTGTTATCCTGGAAAATGGGGCGCACGCCGTCCGCAGCCGTCACTGAGGTGTTAAGGTGTCGAACACAAGGCGACGGTTAATTGATTGATATGCGGGGTTAACGTCCCAAAACCACCATATGATTATGAGAGACGCCGTGGTAGAAGGCTCCAAAAATTTCGACCACCTGCGGCTCTTCAAGGTGCACCCGAATCTGAGAAGACGGACCTACAACACTTTTGCCTCCATCTAAAATTGAGCCGCCGCAGCAGGCATTCGATTCCACGGCATGCGGGTCAGCAGCCGAGTACCTTAGCCACTAGAACACGGCGGTGGGGCAGGCATCGTGTGTAGGTTGGAGTCAGTAGTAAATGGATCTGTACATTTTGAGATAATGAAGACAGTAGTTTGCTTTTTGGCAGTCATGGGATATTTTAGAAAAAGAAAAAATGCTAAAACTTAGCACCAGTCGTCTTTAACTTTCAATATGCATGAATATTTGATCGGAACTGCTTTAGCTTCGTCCTCAAATGTTTAGGCTAGGCAATATGACAGACTTTTATTTTAATATGGAGAAGTGGCATACCTATATTCATATTTGTGAAACCGGATGCCCTTTTTTTCATATACAGATGGGAGGCTGTTTTATCGGCAGTTTTTTTTAGATAATACAGACGGCTGAAATATTTTTGTGGGTTCCTAGAATGCTGCGGAAATAAGGTTTAGAGGGCGACGCACTTGACATACTTTATCTGGCAGTGACACTCCTTATCTGGCAGTGACAGACATCGTGTGCCCTCTACGACATACAGGGCTTCAAAGCTGTCGCGACACTCCGGGCAAACGTCCTTGCATAGGAGGATAGCCGACGATATGAATGAGACAAGAGTCGCCATGAGTTCGCCATCTGCAGCACAGAGTGACCCCCGGGTTGTCTTGGACGTACAAGGCTACGTTGACTTTGAACGCCACACCAAGAAGACAAATATCGACGTTCTCAAGAGAATTCGCTTCTTTGGAAAACCGCGTAATGGTCACCGACATTTGGACATCGGGTGCGGGCCAGGAACCTTCACGAAAGACTACCTAGTTCCATTATCTTCGCCATGCAAGATGCTCCTGGCCATCGACAATTCTCCATCGATGATCGATTTCGCGAAGGAAAACTCGGTGCACGACAACATACTGTACCAAGTGTTCGACTTCGGCGGCAGTGATGCCACGGAACTGTTGAATGCGTACGGGCACTTTGACCGCATCTACTCGTTTCTCTGCTTTCACTACGTCAAAGATGAACTGAAAGCCTACAGGGACATTGCAAAACTGCTGACTCCTAAGTGTGGCGAGTGCCTTGTGACATCCGCAATCGCCTGCGAGCCTGTTGACGCGTGGCTCCATATGCACCTGATGGAACGCTGGAGAGATGTTGTTCCCGTGAGTATTAAAAAACTTCACACGTAGGAAACTTGAAAATAGCTTTCGTGCATTCGTATGCTTTCTGTATACTCTCTTCGTCACTCTTGTTTTCATGGCATGCGTTACTGTCCCCATCTGTTCACATGTATTGGAACAGCTGTTCAAAATGCAAAAACAGTGCATTCAAACACGGGCCTATCTGACCACCCTGCTTCTAGAAACTCCCTGAGTACTAATCATGAAAGCAGTAATATTGGTTCGGAAATCAACATCGATATACTGCACATTGTGATTGGGGAAATCAGTCAACATGCCTCGCAACGCCAGAGTGCTTTCTATATTTTCAACCCTCCCCAAGTGCCTTTTTTTACCAAATAGTCAGGGATAATTCAGGCCGCAAATGTAAAATGTAGGTTGCGGGATGATTTTATCCCGCCAGAACCCACGAGGACACTTTAAGCGTAGATATTGCCTACGGAATAAAAATGTTGCTGCCTGTAACATAATCAGCATTTGTTAAGTCAAATACTCGCTTTCCTACTGAAAGGAGGACGATAATTACTCTAATATAATAAATATCAATGTTCCTCATTTTGGTCACACGATAACAGATTCCAGGAGGGCATGGCACTTCGTTTATGGCGCTTTTAAATTCTGATCGAAAGTTTCTTGCAATCGCAGTGTATTAAAATAAGGACGAATCCGCAAGTTAACGTAGGTATAGAGGGGCCGTAACGAATTCACTTTCCTTCGACGCTTTAGCAACATGCTCATTCAATGTCCATGGCGAGAAAGGAAATAAAAAGACGACATCCATCGTATTAGGAGTATTCTAAATTACCAAGGGCAAAGCCGAGTATACTAAAAACGTGGCATTCGCGATAATTTGGTGTGCACACGGGAGTATGCTATTTGCTCCGTTATCGCTGTAAGCAAACAAGGACGAGCGTGTGCAGTGTGTCTGTGTAACGTTGCTAGTTTAGCATACATAATTCGCCTTTGCTTGGGTTTAGTTAGCTAAACTCATGTTGGCTCAATATCAGTTTGATGCATTTTGCTACATCTAACTGTTAGCAGCCATATTCAGCATCTGAAATTGGTACTTGCACCTCTATTGGTGTCCCTTGATCACGATGATACGCATGCGTCTGAAAGTAATAACACAATTGCTAGCAAAATTTACGCAATATGCTGCGGTTTTTTTTTCTCCAAGCCAGCAGCAGAACTGAAAACTTCCCCATCCGAGAAAATGCCACATTTTGCATCTAGGCTTACCCAACACGCCCTATATGGAAGAAAACCAGCGTACAATCAAGATCGACATGCGGCGTCTTCGCAGCTTTTTAAGTGACGGCGGTCGTCCCACGCCGGAAGGACCACCCTCGTCCCACTACCCCTGTTTGTTTCACTATAGTAAGATGCACTGAGATGTTGACTCTGGTTGCTCTGACGGCAGGGAAACCTTTTATTTGATTGACTCATATGCTCGGGCGATGGCCTGCATCACTTAACAACTTTCTTCCAAGTGAATCCAAATGGCAGGAGGCCATGAGAAGGCCGGTACTTCGAGAGCAAGCTCAGGCTACCCTGAGCGCCCAGGAAACGGTGGAGCTCCGTGGCGTTATGTTTTCTAAGTGGGTGCAGCCAGCGGCTGCAATAGTCTTCAGTTAAGTGGTTCATTCAGTCACTCTTCACGATTAATTTAAACTTAATTGACTGTCTCTCAGTCTCTAAAAAGTTGCATTCGCCTGACGTTAGTCATTCCGATTTTTAAGTGGACACCTGAAGGCAAGGGATCACTAGTCCTGATGCTCACCTGTATACAATTTTTCTGTGTTACTGATTATGGAGTGTATGCAAACATTACACCAAAAATCGAGAATGCAGGGTTGTTTTTTTTTTCAGGATCCCAGACCAGTTTACTCAAATCAATTCAGGTTTGACTTCGACAAGAACATGGCCGACGCCGAATCTGGAATACGATCAGTGGTCTCAGAAGCTGGACTGACGTGCAACGAATGTTATTTGTTTGAGACGGAATGGCTATTCCCTGATGTCAATAGTTGTGTCGGTAAGTATAGAAAAACGTTACGTTCCACCTCTCACTAAATTTGCAAAATAAGCATTCTCGCATAATTGACCACTGGACTTCATACTATTTTAGCACACTTGCTAACCAAAACGGATTGATTGATATGTGGGGTTTAACGTCCCAAAACCACTATATGATTATGAGAGACGCCGTAGTGGAGGGCTCCGGAAATTTAGACCACCTGGGGTTCTTTAACGTTCACCCAAATCTGAGCACACGGGCCTACAACATTTCCGCCTCCATCGGAAATGCAGCCACCGCAGCCGGGATTTGAACCAGCGCCCTGCGGGTCAGCAGCCGAGTACCTTAGCCACTAGACCACCGCGGCGGGGCCTAACCAAAACGAAGAACCGAAGAACGACAGGAACTCAGCCCTAACTTCCGAGATTTCATTCATTTTTTAAGACATCATATACGTAAATGTTTTGTAAAGCAGCCCAGGCAGCTGTATTTATGAGACATTTCCATCCTCGGTTTCGTTTATTATTGCGCGCGGAAATGGTAACAATGTGCAAAAGGGTAAAGTGCATAACCAACATGCCCGAGCCTACGCCGCATCACGTTGACCATTTTGTTTTTTGTTTTTCCTGCAGTCGATGATCAGAAAAAGAGGTTCGTGGACTTTGACACTTACCACGGCTTATTTATGTCTCTGATGAAAAAAATCCATTTCTACCACACATTTCTTGACAATGTCTGCGTGAACCATCAAATCCCTACCGCTCCAGGAGGCCGATTTGCTAATCTATCTATCTATCTATCTATCTATCTATCTATCTATCTATCTATCTATCTATCTATCTATCTATCTATCTATCTATCTATCTATCTATCTATCTATCTATCTATCTATCTATCTATCTATCTATCTATCTATCTATCTATCTATCTATCTATGTGTCTGTCTATCTATCTATCTATCTATCTATCTATCTATCTATCTATCTATCTATCTATCTATCTATCTATCTATCTGTCTGTCTGTCTGTCTGTCTGTCTGTCTGTCTGTCTGTCTGTCTGTCTGTCTGTTCGTTTTCTACTTCACCGCTTCGGATCAATTTTCACAGTGTGGAATCGGCCGAAAATAGTTCACCGTAGTGTCAATATGTATTAAAACTTTTTACAACGAAAAATGTTATGAGATCACTGTTACAAATAAAGAAAGAAGAAGGGAACCCGGACCCAATCGTCTGGCTACAGCGAAGATTAAAGGAACAACTGAGCGAGTGCCCGCCAACCCTTCTTCTTTATATGTAACACACTCCCACGGCCGGCAAATCTGCCAGGAGGTGTTACGCAGAGATGATGAAGAGCTTTGAAGACGGCAATGAAACTTGGGTAGGCGGTGGCTTGTCTTGCGAAGAAAGCCGTCCATTCAAGCTATAGTATTTGGATGACTTCGCGGTGGCGTTGTTCGATATCCTTAATGTTCCGTCTGGAGACCCGGTGCGCTTGCTTCTCTGCTTGGCGCTGCTAATAGCGTCGACACGATGCCGAAACTCACACTGGTGGCTTTTTTGCTTCTTGCGTTGCTTTTCGTAATACGATGGGTCTGACTTTAGTCTGCTTTTGTAGACTCTGAAGACTTCCTGGTAAGCAGCGTTATCCTTGGGTTGTTGTTGGCTTTTCTTGTGAAGCCTCTGCAGGTGCTGCGCGAATATGTTCTGCTTGACTGCTTCGGGTGTCAGGTGGTCCTGATCATGTGCCTGGCATGCAGATGCTTCCAATCTGATTGAAGACTTCGAAATTGACGACAATTTTGTTCCTCGCTTGAAGAGTACGACAATGATGCTGAAGCGTTGTGGTTCCATTGGGCAGTGACGTCGCCAAGGGCGGGAATCTTAGCTACGTTCGGATTCAGTGGAGGCATTTCTACGGGCTCTGTGGCTGGTAGCAGAATGTCAAATGTCATGCCGGCATCGCGAATGATGGCGCACATCAAGCGGACGTTTTTCGAATGCGTGAGTCTGACGAATGGCAGCAGTTTTGGAGTCATCGCCATAGACATCACAGGAGGATTTTCCAGACGACTGGTCCATCACGGTGTATCGCGCTTCGTGTGAGTCCTCCTTTCCGCCGGTTTCCTGCATGAGGTGCGTGGCGTAGTGCTGGAGCTGTGTGATGTGGCGCTCGTACATCTAGCGTAGGTCTCTGGCGTCAGGCGCCATCTTCTTGTCATGTTCGGTGGCGTCATAGACGGTCATGGGGTCCATGAAGCTGGTTGAGTGTGGCTCGTAGCAGGGCTTCCGCTCGCACTCGTGATCGTCGACTTTCCTCGGGCTTTAGGGAAGACGAACTGAAGACCCTACAGCCAGGATCAGGTCTCAGGCGCATGTAGGGTGAGTAGAAGGGTTCCACGTACTGTTGTTTCTGCGGCAAGTCCTGTAGGCACACGGTGTCGCGTGACGGATAGTACAAGAGCTCACCATATGAGTCATAAATGTAAGATGGACTTGCCAAGCAGCGGCTCAGATTGTGGAAAGCCGGATCTTTGGAGTGGATGCACATCCAAGAGCTTTCCTTAACCATCAAACTCTTCATGGCACAGCTTCCGAACGAGTCCTTGCACCTAAGTACCACGAATCGCGTGGACAGCGACAGTTATTCCAGCGTGTACTCGAAACTCTTCAACAGGTGGGGATGGGTTCGAGGTAAGTTTCGTGTAGGCTTGTGCGCGACAAACTGCTTAGCCTGGGTTAGTCCGAAGCGAGATACTGGAATTGCATTCGGGAAGCCTTAGAAGGTAATATCGTGGTCTCCTAAGACGACGAGACGGGAGGAGTCGTGAGGCCGTTTGCCGGCGAAGTCGCGGCTTGCTGCGACGTCGAAGCGAAAGAAGTCGACAGACCCGACGAATAGGAAGTCAGAGTCTGCTGCAACGTCGAGACGAGAGGGGTCGTGAGGGTGGTTGACTGTGGAGTCTCGGCTTGCGGCGACATCAAAGCGAGAGGAGTGAGAAGGCCGGTCAAAATGAAGTTTTGGCTTGCAGCGAGGTCGACAGTCCAGGCGAACACGAAGTAGCTGCCTGCTTCGATGTCGAGGCGAGATGAGTCGAAAGGCTGATCGAAGACGACGTTGCGGTGTGCTTCGATGTGAATGTGAGAGGCTTACGGAGTGCAGTGGTACATAGTTACTGCAGCAGATGCTGGTAGGGTAGGCGGCCACTACTAGATTGCAGAGCGAGCTCTCCCTTGAGCGCAAATGACTTCGCCCTCAAAGTCGCTGGCTGTGATCAGATCCGCTTCCAAGTCCTCGTAGTAAAGGTAAGCCTGGATCTTTTCTTTCGAGCTTCATTAGGTGGGCGTGTTTCGCGACGATAATTGCGAGAAGCTCCTGGAGCCTGAACGCGGGGGACGTTGACACGGCCAGAAGGGCGTCCAGCATCGAAATGTCATTTGTGATGGCTGTCCGGTGAAAGCCACACTGTACTCTGAGTTGGTCCATTATCGAAATTGAGGGCCAGATGACCGGGTGGGTTTCAGCACCAGAACGAAGTGTGAAAAACGAAAAGGGGGTGCAGTGAAGTCTACGGAGATGACTCGAAAACCGCCACCATTCGTCAGACTCATGCGTCCAAAAACGTCAGCTTGAGGCGCGCCATCATGCATGACGCCCAGACGGACGCCCACAATCCGCTACCGGCCACATAGCGCGTAAATAAACCCCCACTGCCTCCGAGCGCGGCCTAGAATTACGCCCATGGCGACGTCATTGCCTGAAAGAACCGAAATTCTTCAGCATTATTGTCGCCCTCTTCAAGCGAGTAAGAACAATTGTCGGCGATCTTGCTGTCTTCATGCAGCTCAGAAGCACCTGTGAGCCATGCCCACGCTCAGGACCACCTGACAACCGAAATGATCAAGCAGCGCATGATCGCACGGCATAAACAGAAGCTTCAGATGCAACACCAGTATCAGCTCATAAACATTCCTCCCAAGGGTCACACATAGTTTCAGAAAACCTCGAGAGTTCACGAAAGCATGCCTAGATCAGACTCTCATACTACAAGTGGCGCAAGAAGAGCAAAAGCCCTCAATATGACCCGAAAATGGTTAACATGATCACCAAGTATTCTAGACATCATAGCGAGATTGCACGACTTCCCCGGCAAGTCAAGCCGCCGCCTCCCCAAAGCCCTTCATCGTTGCCGTGTAACAACCCCAGCCTTTCCATCGTTCGCGTCTGGCTTGCCAATGTCCATCACAACTTCCGCCGCTGGGCACCCAAACTTAGTTGCAATTCGCCGGCCACTGGAGTGTGTTGCAAATAAAGAAGGAAGAAGCGGCGGCGGGCACGAGCGACAAGGCGCTAGTACAGTGTCTAGAAATATTTCTAGACACTGTAGCGCTGGCTCGTTCAGTTGTTCCTTTGACCTTCGCTGTAGTCAGACGATCGGTTCTGGGTCCCCTTCTTCGTTTCTAACAATCACAAGACGGCTCATGAGCGGCTCCGCAGTTGCCCGCCGCCACATCCATTGGTGTCCGTAACCACTATTGCAGGAAACAAAAGAAGGAAGCTCGATTAATAAAAAACACTAAGAAAACAGCGTGGATAGAACCCGGGTCCACTGCGTGGAAGCACAATATTCTACCACTGAGCTACGCCGGAACTTCGGACTTGTTCGCAAACTTTTCTTAAGCAGGCTTGATGTCGAGAAAGTAATCGCTTCAATACGAGTATTTTAGAACAGCAAAGGAACAATCAGGCGTTACACAATGCGAATAGCGTAGCCAGTGGGTCGTCAATTACTCCAACACATTACAAAAGCTTGTTCTTGATCACCGATTAACTGTGGCGCATACCTGCTTCAGGCATAATTCCTCAATGTCGCCAGCCACTGCATGAAATATTGGCTCCAAATTCATTGCAATTGTTTAGCGGACACCACGCTTGTCCGAAGATTGATGAAGAATAGTCCATTATATGCCAGCATACTACCCATCAATTAGGAATAATAAAGGCGCAGTAGGTACCCTGCAAGTGTGCTTGTAGCAGTTATTCAAAGAGTGCTAAGAAAAGTCTGTGAAAATTTACTCTTCCAGCTTACGCTGTGACTGTGCTGCGCGTTCCATGCAGGCTCTGCGTTTTTATGCATTCCCTTGGTGTCTGCCCCATTCGATAAGACTGAGTGACATGTTAGAAGCTTGTTATGCCAACATTTCAACTTTTTTGTCACAATAAACTCTCATCTTCATCTTTCTCTCAACTTTCTGCCGGACATTCCAAACTGCGAATAAGAAAAGCTTGATCAGCCGCGACACGTGCCCAAGTGCGCCCTCTGTGTATGTAAACGCGATGTACACATCAGAAAAAAAATCACTAAAGTTTTCTTCCAACCGATGCATCAACATATGCAGCATGCTTAACGTCCCGCTCTGCATACACAATCTGCCCTATATTGGGAAGCTCAGCTCGTGAAGTTTACATTGTGCCTTTAGTATGGGTCACGAAAAATAGTGAAGCTCACTCAGACTCACTCATGCAATGTATCTTGCGCTCAGGAATCACTCGTACTTGATTCCCTGATAGTTTTCTGAGCCGGACTCACTCGCTCTTACATTCAGGAAAATATTTTTCAACTGAACTCACTCGGACTCAAACCCGCCAAAGCATTACTCGCCCGGATTTACTCATACTAGCTCTCACTTTTCGATCTGTGTCTGAGTCAACGCGAGTGAGTCGACTCACGAGTACAATAGCCTAAAGTTAGCGTTTCCGACCATGATGTGAATGTTCTTTAAAACCAATATCGCACGTAATAGGTGCTCTTCTCGGCACCTTGTGATAAAAGTGACATATCTCTTGAGAGAGACAACATGAGATCTGCTTATTGAGAACACCTCTGGATAGGTTGGTAGGAGCCCCCCTCCTACCAACCTATCCAGAGGAGTTCTCAATAAGGCATTTCTCTATGTAATTCACACCTCTGAGGAATAAATACTGGAAAGGTTTATGAACAGTACTGATTTCAAATGCGTTTGAGTAGAGTTGAGTATAAATATACTACATCTACGCAAGACTGATAATAATGCTGAGGTTGACTATCTAGGAACGTAGGTTGGCAAAAAAAAATCCTGAACTTACTCTCATTCCCTCAAGGAATATACCATTGTGCTTCGAGTCAATACGACTCAGACTCAGGAAAATTTTCTTGAGCTGCCGAACTCACTCGGATTCATACTCATGGATATTTTTTACACCGGACCCACTCGAACTCAAACTGAACAAAGTACTATTTACCCGGACTCACTCAGGCTCAAAGCTTGTGAGTCAATTCACCGACCTATTCCACGTGTTCCGCTTAATACATTTTCCTCAACCTCTCAGAATCATACACCAACTATCGGAAGCTTCATTGGTGCCAAATTATACTAATCAACAACAAATTTAGTTATTCGCACCACTAGGCGAATTCCCCGCAAGCCCTAACTCAACACTTCTTACGCTTTAAAGCACATTTGGTGTTTAGGAGAACATGAAACCTAGTTGTGAGCACAGATGTACGATTTCGCTAGAAAACACAATGAATAGTAAAATTATTTTCCCTTTTACAGCTAAAGCTGCTACGAGATCAGAACTCGGGTCATGCGCAGTTGTCCACCGCCATCGCCGCCGCTGCCGCCGCCATCACCTTTGTCCGTAACCACATCGCGTGAAATTAGAAAAAAAAAGTCCTAGCACCAAAGACACAGTGGGGCTCGAAACACTGGTCTCCTGGGTGCCAGCCCAGTATGCAACCACCAAACTACGCCGGTGCTTCAGACTTGTTGGCAAACGTAGCACCAAAAACACAGTGGGGTTCCAACCCGGGTCCGCTGGGTGCCAGCCCAGTATTCTACCACTGAGCTACGCTGGTCCTCCTGACTTGTTGGCAAACTTGACTTAGGCAGGCTTGATGTTGGGAAAGCAATCATGTTAGTACGACTTATAAAGTGTTTCAAAACAGTGAAAGAACAACCAGTCGTCGCACAATGCGAATAGCGTAAGGAGTGGGCCGTTCATTGCTTCAACCCATTACAAAAGCTTGTTCTTCCTCTATTAACTGTGGCCCATACCTACTTCAGCAATAATTCCTCATCGTCTTCAGCCAATACACAAATGATTGGCACAAAATTCCTTGCAAGTTTTAAGCGGATACCACGCTTCTAAAAAGAATGACGAAAAACTACATAGCTAATGCCGGCCTACTACTCAAAAGTTTACTATTAATGCCCAAGTGGGTATCAAGCAGGTGTGCTTGCAGTAGTTACCCATCGAATGTCGTGAAAACGCTCTGAAAGCCGCTCTTCCGGCTTTCGCTGTGACTGTGCTGCATACCTTTTATTTTATATTTGATAACGAATAGAGATCTGGCTTGGAGACGTGTTGATATGTACACAAGGATGAAAAGAAACGCGAGTAGAGTGAAATCTGCATTTCCTGCTCATTTAACATTTATTTTGGAGTGTTTCTAGCTTGGACGGTAACAGAAGGCCGCTGATCATTTATTATGTAATCAAGAAGTATTTCAGCCCTGTTTTATCGTCTTTAAAGTCACAGCGTGATGAAAACAGAAAGCCGCGCTGTTCGCGTTTCTTTTCATAACCCTCCCCTCTTTCCTCCTCCCACACAAAGTTTTACATGCACCTTATAAGAGCGCAAATAATATATGCTCTAAACGATGATATTTTCAGATGCCTTTTTTGGTGTATCTGAGTTATTCAAGAGCGTTCAACCGACGCACATCGATGACGTTAAGAAGGAGTGGGCACGCATCCTCAGCCAACGTTCGAAACAAACAGCAGGAGAGTTCGCCATGAGGACAACGTGGTACTGCGTTCATGCCCAATCAGCGACCATCTGAATGGGCTCTCCACAAAAGACAATATAAGCAAGAAACTTGCATTTGTCAAAAATATGCACTTAACTTTTTGTAACTGCGTGGTGTCCATAATCAAAAGCGTTCAAAACAGCAACTGGCGCGTATTAACTACTAGCAATTTTTTAGAAAATCAAAGGAATTTACTATGTATCTAGCTATCTATCTATCTATCTCAGCTACTGGACGATGTTCTGGTCCTTTCCGTTAATTTATCAGATGATACCTTTCAAATGAAGTTAGTTAGCTACACGAGCTAACATTCAAAAGAACAGCCCGATACACATATACGTCAGGAAATGGGAAGCTAATGTAGCGTGTACCTACTCTGTTTGGTTGGCTGCTCTGTTATGCTGCTCGAGTGTGTTTGATCTCGTGCTGACGTTAACACTTCATACATTAAACAAATTAGCAACAACTTTCAATTGAAGAGCACATGAACGATGAGTTAAAATTGTTGAGTTGCTCTACGAGCACTGTCTTGTATTTAGAAAGGAAGGAATAAACTTTACTTTGTATAAGGCGTGTTAATGGGCTGGGCTCCCGCCTAGGTGTCGGCTAGAAGGTCTTGCCTTCTAGCGGCTTCCTCGGCCCGCTGGATTGCGCTGAGCTGATCGTCCAGGGCTTAACTGAGCAGCACGGCCAGCCAACGCACGCGGAGGCTGTCGGTAGAGGCCGCGTTCTCATTACTGAGTTTTAATCCCATAGTATATGTACTAAGGAAGCTCGTGCCTGGCAATCTTTGCATTTAGCGGTCGCGTAGATCTCTGGATACATAGCATGTAGTAGCGCTAGATTTCTATAGGATCTGGTTTGTAATTGTCGCCATTGGACAGACTGTGCCCTGTTAAGTTTATGATGAGGAGGGGGTAAACACGCCTCTGTATATTATAATGTTTCGTAATTTCATTGAACGTTGTCATTCAGTGCTTCGACTCCCAAGCATTTCGAAATTCTGGCGAGGGATCAAAATTAGTCGTAGCCCGGAAAGTGAGTCGTCGACCTACGTTGTGTGCCACCTCGGTAGGGTTGATATCTCCCGTGGTGTCGGGTATGTGAGCTGGAAACCAGAGAATGCAAATGCATCTGTCCTCTAGGTTGGTTTTGTCTGTTCTAAGAATACGCAGTGCTTCAGGGGAGATTCTGCCATTTGCAAAGTTGCGTACAGTTGCTTGTGAATCGCTGATTATATAACACGCGTCAGCCTGCTATTTCTTCCGCCGTTTCAACGTGACTTGTGTGTATTGTTAGACTGGGGTGCTGCATTGTTTCTTGTGGTTAACTACAGCCGCGACGAAGAAGCTTTTGTGTCTGTAACGAGCGGCATCTACGAAGACCGCCTCTTTGTTGTTTCCGTACCTCTTTGTCATTGTCTTGGCTCTGCTCAGCCTTCTACCTGCGTTGTGCGCGGGATGCATGTTTTCAGGTAACGTAGGCACTGTGAGCTTAGCCCGCACGTCACGAAGAATGTCGTATTTGGTGCCAAATTGTGTGTGGTAAGTGATGCCTAATTTTTCCAGGATGTATCTACCAGTCTTTCTTTTAGAGAGGCGCTTGTACTGTGCAATACGTTGCGCCTCTATCGGTTCCTCAAGTGTATATTGTAAACTTAGCTCTAACAGCCTCTCTGTATAATTGTGCTTTGCATGAGCCTCAGCGCTTGTTTGTAGATTTTTCCTATGAGGCTGTTTATTTCATTTTGGGGCGAAGCTCTTTATAGCGGCACCCGTTCACCTCCGTAGTCGTAGTGTGCAACAATTGTTACATTTTGACGTCCAAAGTGGTGTCGGTGGGAGATTTCTTCTGTGCGTTGTTGAACAATAAAAATAGTGCTCAATGTACATGCCAATGGCTGCTAATGGAGAATGAGAGACAGGCGCATTCGGCTTTTAGTTAACGCGCACGCTGCAATTCCCATTACCAGCCATTGGCATGTACATTGAGCACTACCTGATAGGAAAAGGTTGCTACGTTATACTCGCTGGGCGTAACCTCCTTAGTTTTTGAAAGGTTTAGCGAGCGTTGGGCCGCAGTGCCATGAATACAGTGAACTAGTATATACCATTAACTCGAGGTAGTTAAAGGTGGGAAGTAGACCAGAAACGCAAGCTGTAAAAAAGTGTGCGTGTGCCACCTCTCGTTTAGTCCTTAGAATGTCCGCTGGATGTCGGTGCTTCTATATGGGGAATATATGATCAAAATATGCAAGATGGTGGTACTTGGAGTGTTGAACAGATGGATGAACGGCCACACAGACAGATGCATGGATGGACGTATGAACGGACGCAGGGGCGGATGCATGGACATACGCAGGGACAGACGCACGAACAGACGCAAGGATGGTCACACAGACGGACGCATGGATGGACGGAAGCAAGAACGAATGGACGGACGAATGCTTCGCCCCACTCTCCATAATTCTGTGGACATGCTGCCATTTCTTTTCTGCTGCGAACCATCTATGGTATGCAGAAACATACGTAATGTGGCTGATGACAAACGCGTGGATGAGCTTTATGACATTTGCCTCTTTCGTGCCGCTATGCTTATTCGTAATTCTTTTGATTAGGCGCATCGTTTGAAAAACCTTCACTTCAATATTGCGTACTGTTTCTCAGTTGGTGTCTTTGGCTTCTATTAATAACCCCGGTACCCTTATTTTGTCGACGATGGGTATGGTGGGTCCATCTCACGTTTTAGGTTGTATGTCTGGGCAGTATGTGTGTGTCTGTGTGTTGTGGAGCTTGGGAGGTCGGCCTTTTAATGTTGGTCGATATAGTAGCAGCTCAGTATTTTCGGCTGAGCACGTGAGACCAGTTCCTTCTAGGTATTGCTCTACGGTGTCGATCGCTTCCTGTAAACGTTGTTCAATTGACCCATCGCTGTCGTTTCTTACCCACAGAGTAATATCATCTGCATATATTGTATGGTGCACACCTTCTATCTTTTCTAATCTACTTGGGAGGCCAGTTAGGACTAAGTTAAGTAACATAAGCGATATCACTGATCCTTTGGGTGTACCTGCCCTACCCATAGATATTTCCTCGGATGTAAGGCCTCCTACAACGATTTTGGCTTGTCTATCCCGTTAGGAAGTTCCGGCTGCAATGATACATCCGATCACCTAAACCTAAGTTACTGACATGATTCAGTATGGCTTGGTGGTGACATTATCAATAGCCTTTATTAGATCGAGCCCGAGAATGGCTCGAGTTGATCTGCTAGGGTCATCTAGGATAACGTGTTTTAATTGTAGCATGGCGTCTTGTGTACAGGGATTTTTCCGAAATCCTATCATTGTACGTTGGAGTACGTTGTTGTCCTCTAGAGAGTTAGTCAATCAGGTCAGTAAGGCATGTTCCATCGCTTTATCCAGGCAGGAAGTTAGTGAAATAAATCTTACGTTTTCAAGCTGTAAGCGTTTGGCTGGCTTCGGTATAAGCACGACATGTGCCGTTTTTCATTGCTGCGGTATGTGGCCTTGTCTCCAGCATTCAATAATAAAGTCTGTTAATTTGCCAATGGACGTATCGTCTAGATTTCTCAGTGTTTTGTTCGTAATGGCATCACGGCCCAGTGCCGACGTAGTATTTAGTTTGTGTATCGTATCTCGGCTTCGTTGAATTCTTCATCAACGCCAGGATTCGGCGCTCCTACGCAATCGGCGTGAGTGCATGGTGGTGCCGGGGATATGTATTTAAGCACAATTAACCTCTTTGAGAAAGTCTTTTTCTGTGCCTTTATAGGCATCCAGAATTTCGTTCATATTTTGTTTGTGTACCACTTTTGGGTCTTGTGGGTTTAGAAGGTGTCGAAGAAAATTCTACGTTTTGCCTAGGCTCAGTTAGTTGTCAATGGGGGTACAAGTTTCTTCCCATTGTTGGCAATAAAGCTGTTGTGCGTATTGTTCCATGTCCTTGTTAAGCGTGGCTATTTTTTTTCCTTAGTGTTCCGTAATGTTTCTGCGTTTTCAAGCGTTCTTGCAGCCCTTGTTTGGCTTCCCACATATGTCATAGCCTATACTGTCCGGAATTTCAAGCTTAGCTTCCAGTAGGATTATTTTGTTGCCTCTTAAATATCCTTCTTTAGATTACCTGTCCATTGCTCAATGTCTGTAATGCTTTCTGTGATGCCCTCTCGTATATTTCTGAATTTAATCCAGTCAACCAGCCTAAGCTGTTAGCCCATGTGTTTGCTGGGCCCTCCAATAAGCTGGATTTTAATGATAGAATTATCGCTTCCAAAGTCTTGCTGTGTATTCAGCCATCGCGCAGGTTGCATGTTCCTTATAAAAGTAAGGTCGGGCGTGGTATCACCACCGACACTATTTCCTTGCCTAGTGGGTACTGTGGTGTCAGTGATGAGTGTCAGGCCTTACTGCTGCGAGTACAGCCAGAAATTCCTGCCCTTGAGGTGGACGTGTTTATAACCCCATGTACAATGAGGGACATTAAAGACCCCTCCGATTATTACAACTCGGTCACCAGCTATGGTAAGCGTGCGCTTATAGAGAGTTAACAATCCATGCCATTTGAATTTCGGTTTACTGCACACATTTAGGATCAACGCACTGTCTCCTGTTTTTCTTGTGAGTATGATTTCTATTAGTGTATATTCTATATCGGTAACCTGTGTGCTGTGTTGCACTGCCGTGTGATCCCTATGCACTAAAGTTGTAAGGGCTTTATTCTATCCTTCGGCACTGCCGATAGAGCGGTAGCCAGACAATTTAGCGTGGGCATGCGTCTCCTGTAAGATGATGATATCTGTTTTTTCTCTATTTTTAAGATACTGGTGTAGGATGTCTTTCTTGTTTCTGTAACTTATACAATTCCATTGCCATAATGCGTATTTGTTGCGTCTGTCCATGGCGGCAATTGTTGCTGAGGAGGTGCCGGGTTCATAATAGCTGGCTTTAGTAGCGGAGATTTGATTATTGGTTTAAAGGGCGCTACTCTACTGGCTTATATGCCTGTAGCAGAGGGGTGCTTTTCAAGTTCTGTTACCCTAGTAGATAAGCTATCTAGTTGGTGCTGGTGAACCTGCTGTTGTATAACTGTGTTAATTTGCTGCAAAATAGCTGTTCCCCACTCTTTGATTTGCACTCCCATGGTTTCCTTATTGTCGTTTATTGCCTCAATTTGAGCTTTCACAGCTTCTTCAACTTTGCTTATTCGTAAATCTACGCATTCTTCAGATTCCTCTTGACCTTTGTGCAACATGTTAGCAGTTTTGGTTTTATTGTGCTTGCTAGTACCATCGTCGTCGTTCTCTAAAACCTTACGTTTTGGGAGAGGGGAATCAGTGCTCTCCTCCATACTGGTTACACTATCCTGTGTCATAATTATTGCGTCATTGCACTGTACCGTGCCTGCTCTGTAGTTATGAATTTCTTCCCTTAATTTTTATTCTCCTACCTCATGGCGGCAATTATCTGATTGTTTTGCAGAATCATTTATTTCAGTTGTGCTAACTCTGCCTCGTGTTTGGCGAATTTCTGGTCAGAAGCAGCCTCTGCCTCCGCACACGTCTCTTTGAGCCTGTCTGCCCAGCTCACCTTGAACGATGTATCGGCGCCGGGGTTTTGGGGTTTTTTGGCCCTTGACTAGGGGCATGACTTTGACCTGGAGCGGTTCCTGGACCTTGAGCGGCTTTTCCTCTCATGCGGCAAACTGCGTAAGGACTCCAATATGTTGTTCCTTGCTGCGTTGGCGTGAGATGGCCTGTATTGTGTGACGAAAGACACGTTCTCTTGTTCTTGTCTGGCTCTTTCCCAGCGGCGTTTCCGCTCTAAAAATGGTGTCTTATACGTTGCTTTGCAGGTTCGGTCTGCTGTGGGGTGGTCTTCGTCGCACAGCTGGCAACTGGCCTTGCATTCGTGGCTTTCGGGAGGATTTGGCATCCTGCAGCCTCGGCAGATCTTATCTTTAGAGTTGGGGCAAAGATTCACTCTATGCCCCAAGTCCACAGTAATAGCACTCGTCCAGTTGTTTTCTGTACAAAGAACATCGTAGCAATGCCCCGCCGTATTTCACGTAGCTTGGCACACGGTAGCCATCGAATAGTACAACCACATTGGTGGTATTGCCCATTCGCTTGGCCACGAGCACAGTTGGGTTCCTGGGTATTACGGCGTTTTCAGTTATATCTCAGGCAGTTTCTTCTAGCCGTATTCCCCGGATCACTCCCAGGAAGGTGTTTTCTGGGGCTGCTTCATAAGCGCTGGATTCAAAGGCTTGCGTGCCTATTTTGATACAGGCAAGTATCCGTTGGCATGTTCTTCTACAGGAGTGCTGACCACAACGATGTTTTGTTGGTAGTTGAGGCAGATTGTGTCTTGCTCTCGGACTTCCCTTGGTGCATTGGTCACTTCGTAGACGCTGATGGCAATGCGGGCGGCACCGTGGTCGCTGACGCGAAGTCCTCCACGAGGTCGAACAATTATCTTGTAGTCTTCCCTTGGAAGGGGTGGCATTCTGCTACCTGGGGTAATTTGGCGAAGCCGTTGTTCTCTCAGTTTCTTGTCCTTCTGCTCTGTCGAATGCTACTCGCTTGATTGGTCTAACATTTGCTCAGTAATTTTTCGCTGTCCTACTGGTCGCCATCCAGTATTATCCTCAAATTCTTCTTCCGAAATGCTTTCTCCCTCCACGGTCACTTCCATCTGGTCAAAAAACTCTAAACGCCAAGCGTGCATGGTGCCGAGTTCCTCTTTGACCCTCGCGACGCCTAGCTGCGTTGCAGCGGTGGCGGTGGTGTCTACGGTGAACGCTATGCAGGTGGTTCTTCTGCTGGCACAGCGAACATAAAAACGGGCGTAAAACTTTCAAATGTAAGTCCTCCCACTTGATTTTTCATCAGAAAGGCCTCGATGACTTGTGGCGTCAATTCGTCTAGAGAAATCCGCTAGATATGGTGATTTCCGCCAAGAAGCATCCAGAAAACACGGAGCAAACGCGATGAGCGACTGCTCCTGCCGGGCGCCTCCCTCTCTTCTTCTTACATTTATCTTCGTAGACTATATCAAGATAGAAAGCGGAGGTGAACCCTTCAGTTTTTAATTTATCGTTGAGTATGATGATGATGAGTGGTTTTTAGTGGCGCAAGAACCAATTGATGGCCAAATAGCGCCATTTCCAAAGACTAAATTAGTGAACAATAATATGATGCGTGGCTGTAAAGGGGCCTTAAAAGTGTTCGCGCTAACACAGGTAAAAACATCGAAGTAATAAAATCATGACAGTGGCGTTAAATATGTGCACTGAAAGTGGATGGTAAAATGACATGATAATAAAACCATGATAAAGATATAACCACCGCTGCCACGACCACGGTACGGAGGTCGTACTACAGAGAAGCTTGACATATTGGGTGAAAGCTATGAACATCTTTTAAAAACGTGAAAAGTGATTGCATTTTAAAAAGCGCATTTCTACCGATAAGCATCTCAGGTTGTAGTGGGAGCTGGTGCCGGTAGGGCAGTAAAAGTGCTTTTTTCTTAGAGCATCTAGCCCATTGCACTGGACGAGAATGTGGAGAACCGTAAGTGGTTCTCCAGATCTCTCACAATATGGTGGATTGCTGGTAGATAAAAGAAATGAATGTGTAGAGCACGTATGTCCTGTTTTAAGCCTTGCTAGTGTTACTTACTTTAAGCCTTGCTAGTGTCGTGATTTTGGTAGTGGTGGCCAATAACCTAGTTGCGGCTTGATAGTATGGATTTTATTATCTGTGTGTTTATCCCACATGCTCTGCCGGTGCCCCCTGAGCTTTCGTTTTAGAAAAGGTTTTAAGTCAAGTGCAGGGATAAGTATTGATGCATTGGAAGCAGTGTCGTTGGCGTATGTAGCCAGCTTGTTGGCCAAGACGTTCCCTTGTATCTCACGGTGCCCTGGAACCCAGCAGACAAAGACATGCTGTTTTTACGTCTACAGTGTGCACAGAAGTGAGTGAAGTGACCCCAGCCCGGGGTTCTTGTGTTTTTTAAGATTTTTCAGGGCTTTGACCACGCTTAGGGAATCTGTGTATATTACCGCCTTTTATATTTTATCTGTTTGATGTGTTTTACGGCCGCCAGTATTGCGTAAGCCTCTTCTGTGAAAACGCTTGCATCAGGATGAAGAACGCTGGCCTCAGATAAGGTTTCACCTACACCTTCATATAAAACAGAAGTGTTGGACTTTAACGCATCAGTAAAAAACTCAGGGCATGTGTTTTTATGTTGTACTTCTAGGAAGTATGCGTGTATGTGTGCAAGTGGTGCGTGCTCTGTGACTTCAACAAGAGACATCACTGTCTATAGGCTGCCAATGCCACGGTGGCAGATATGTTGCAGGAGCCATCAAACTGTGTCCAAGAAGAGGCACATCTGTTTCTTCGGCCAGGCCCCTTACACGGAGCGCGTAGGCTGCGTAAACAAAGGATGCTCTCGAACAAGCCAGAACAAGACAAATCATTAATTGTGAAAAGGGAAGGGTGCTTTTTCTGCCTTCATCTTCAAAAAGTACAAAAAGACAGGTGACATCTTTGTAGGTGGACCGACCATTCATTTGAATTCACGTACACGCTCTCCACAGGGCTAGTTCGAAAAGCACCCGAGAGAGGCAAAAGCCTAGATGGTGAACAGGGTCGAGAATTTTCAAGGCTGATGGTGTGGCCGACTGATAGATTACAGCACCGTAATCTAGGCGTGTGCGTACGAGGCTTTTATATAAATTCATTAGACACATCGTGTCACTGCCCCATGTATTGGTGACAACACTTTTATAATGTTCATTGTTTTTAAGCACCTGTCCTTTAAATACTTGATGTGTGGGATGAAGGTTAGTTTATTGTCTAATATGAGACCAAGAAACTTGTGCTCGGTCTTAACTGACAGAGGTTGACCATGCAGGTCAATGTCGGGGTCAGGATGGAGGCCCCTCTTTCGGCTGAACAAGATACAAGTGCTCTTTTGCGCGTTGAGTATAAGCCCATTTTCATCTGCCGCCTTGTTCAACCCGAGTTGAACCTGACGTTAGCACACAGACGTTGCACGATTTGAAACCAATCTGAACGTCATCGACATATATGCAATAAAAATATTACGTGGGAAAGACAGGTGCAAGGAATTCATTTTAACTATGAAAACTGTGCAGCTCAATACACCTCCTTTTGGCAGTCTTGTTTCTTGAACAAATGTTCGAGATAAGAAAGTGCCAACTCGGACACAGATTCTCAGGTTGCACAAGTAGCTTTAAAAGATTGGCAGCATTCTATCCCGCACACATAACTGTGACAGGTCTCGCAATATGCCAAAGCGCCATGTAGTGTAATACGCCTTTTCTATATCGAGAAACAAAAAAATGCTTATGAACAAAAGCGTCACGAGTTTGTGCCTCGATACAGACAAGGTAGTCAGTGGTAGACCGAGCGTCTCGAAATCCACACTCGTATGGGTGGTAGGCTATAAATTTCAAGGAAGTGCATCAGGTGCCTGTTAATCATTTTTTCAAAGGCATTACAAAGACAGCTGGTTAATACTATTGGCCTGTAGCTGGAAAATGAGGCCCGGTCCTTGCCTTGTTTTAAAATTGGGACTACGATGCTTCCTTCCAGGCTGAGGGTAGCTCGCCAGAAGACCATATTGCATTATACAGGGAGAGGAGAGCCTTTTAAGTTTCAGTGGGCAGGTGTTTTAACATTTCATATGCCACACGTTCCGGGCCTGCGGTAGATTTATTGCAGCAGGTAAGTGAGCTGTGTAGTTCAGTGAAACAGAAAGGTTCATTGTACGCCTCATGTTTTGTGGGTTTCCGCTCTAATCTATGTTTTTCTATTGTGGTTTTGTATCTTTGGAACGCTTCACTATAGTGTATTTCTGGAGACCTGTTCGAAGTGCAGTCCGAGAGTGTTTGCCTGGTCTTCCAAACTCTCCCCTTTTGTGTTCACTAGAGGAAGTGAGTGTGCTTTTCGTCCTACCACCTTACCAACCATGTTCCCGACTCTCGACTCATCTGTGCATGAGTTATTGTCTGATAAAAATTTGTGCCAACTTTCCCTTCTCGCCTGTCGGCGCGTCCTCCTCGCTTGTGACTTGACGTTCTTAATGTTTACAAGATTCTCGGCTGTGGGCGAGTCTCTAAGCAACTTCCATGCATAATTTTTTTTCGAGCATCATGGCACTCATTATTCCACCATGGGACTCGTCGTTTGCTTGACGGCCCACATGTTTGGGGAATATTTTTCGTTGCTGCATTAACCAAGAAAGCTGTAAAGTAGCACAAGCATCCTCTATGCTCAATGCCGCCATGTCAGCTCAAGGTAATGGAGTCATTTTTTGAAACTTTTCCCGTCCGGCTTTGTCAGTGAGCCATTTGGTAACTTGTGCAGGACATGTATTTGTTACTGATGTGCTGATAACGATAGGAAAATGGTCACTACCATATGGATTATTAATGACTTCCCAATAAGTAGAGGCAGGAGTGATTGGCATGTTATGCTGAGGTCTATTGTTGAGTACGTATTGTTAGCGATGTTGCAATATGTTGGTTCTTTTCGATCCAGCAGGCACACACCGGAAGAAAAAAAGAACTGTTCAATTAGGTGACCTCGAGCATCGCAGCGAGAGTCACCCCATAGACATCTATGTGCATTGAAATCTCCTAGGAGAATATGAGGTTCTGGAAGTTCGTCTGTGAGGGACTTGAATTCATTCTTTTCAAGACGGTGTTGTGGTGGTATGTAGAAAGAGCAGATTGTGACGAGCTTATTCAAAAGAACTGCTCGAACAGCCACCGCCTCAAAGAATGTTGAAGTGGTAGGTGTGTGCATGCAATTCCTTCATTGACTATAATGGCAATACCACTGGATGGCACATTTGCATCTTTCCGGTCCTTCCGAAAGTAACGTAATGACGTAAAAAGTTGGCGTGTTTAGGTTTCAGGTGTGTCTCTTGTACGCAGAGCACCTTTGGTGTGTGTTTGTGTAAAAGTTTTTGGATATCGTCGAGATTTCTCAGCAGTCCCCTGACGTTGCATTGTAGTATTTGTGCCATTTTAATGTTGGGTCGTGCTGTGCGTACAGAAGTGTTGCGATAAGTTACAGGGCCTTTTGGAGGCCCTGTGATTCGAGTTTTTTTTTCTTTTTTGGCGCGCTCCAAAGAGTTGCGCCTATCTTTCGGCGTCTGAGGCGCCGGAGGAGTGGGACTTGTATCCATCACCTCTTGTGAGGTGGTGGATGGGCCCTGCTCGGCAGGCACGTTCACAGTACTTTCGGACCTAACTGCGTTTGCAGTGGTCCGAGGTCCACCAGACACGGGGATCTGCTGACCCTGTTTTTCAGATGGCGGAGCAGTACAAGCTGCTCGAGCCGGGGACGCTGGTGGCACTGCCGCGTCCACAGTTTGTGTGGCAATCGCGTGCGCCTAAACGTCTGGCGCGGTGGCCCGGCGCGTCATATCAGTGAAGGAGGGAAAAGACTGGTTGTGTAGTGCGAACCACTGATGTGCTTCTTGGAATGACAGATTAAATTTCACCTTAAGTTGTACCATTTGTTTCTCTTTTGTGCATGCGGGGCAGGATCGTGAGTAGGCAGCGTGATCTTCTTCACAGTTCGAACAATGAGTTGTTTCTGAGGTGCAGTTGTCGGATATGTGTTGCATGGATGCACTGGTTTCGCAAGTAGCGCGCCCCCTGCAACTCTGCGATCCATGCCCGAAACGTTGACACTTGAGAAACATCGACGAGGATTGGGAATGTATGTTCTTACGCGGAGCTTACAATAGTCGGTTTCAATTGATGCTGGTAGGTCACTAGTTCCGAAGGCAATTATTACGTGTTTGTAGGGGTCTGTTTATCAAGCTTGATTATGATTCTCTGTACCTTCACAACGTTTTGGTCTTGCCATCCTTATAACAGTTCACTTTCACTCAGATTGACAAGATTATCATCGGAAATTACCCCAGGGACTGTGTTCATAGACCTGTGTGGGCCCACTGAAACAGGAGTGTCCTTAAATGTTATAATTCTGGATAGTTTGTCGTATTGCGTTTTGTCGCGAACCTCCAGAAGTAGATCCCCACTTCCCATCTTTGTCGCTTTATAACCTGGGTTTATCGCTTCGGGGAGAGTTTTCGACACGAGAAAAGGTGAAATTGCACGTACTGTCTTCTTTTCGTTCTGACTATGAATAACGTGGTATTTTCGGAAGGTTGGTTTTGTTGTATTGAGCATGAACGTGTTTTCGGTGCGCCCCCTTTTCAGGGAGCAATCAGGAAGGGGGGGGGAGCATTTGCCATAAATAAACTATAAAATTCGGCAGCGATACCAGCTGCTTACCACTGAGCCCAACCAGGGGACGTGTCAGAAGATGATAAGCAAGTCCTGTCGACGCCAGCTGTACAGCGCTGCTATAATCTAATATGGAATAGCCAAGACTGGGCATTCACACAAAGCTAACCCTTGCCGCCAAGCAATTTAAATGTAATCGGAAGAAAGTAGAAGACAGGACAGATAGAAAGTGAGAGATAAAAACGAAAATGTAGGGAGCGTGAGATAGGAAAAGGCGACTGCAGATTTCCCCTGGGTGGGTCAGCCCAGGGGTGCCGTCTACGTGAAGCCGGGGCCAAAGTGGTGTGTTACCTCTGCCCGGGGGCCTTAAGGGTCCAATCACCCAGCGTCAGCTCAACCGTCAGGATCCCCTTTTCCTTGGACACGGCAAAGCCATGCACGGCTAGGTGTGGGAGGAAGTCGAAACTCCCTCGTTAGCTCGGGTCCGTGGTGTCACAACACACCAAACGCCTGCTTATGCGGACGCTCTTGCGGGGCTGGTCGTTGAGTATTTGGCCATCGGGTAGTCACGTATCGCTTGGAAATACTTCTTAAATGCTAGGGAAGTTTACCTTATACCAGCTTTTGAGGCTTACTACTATGCTGTGCCCGGTACCCTTAAATACAATGTAGCTCATATAGCCATGGAGGATTAAAAAGGCCGTAGCTAACATCTTAACACCATGACGTCGTGGTAGGGAGCCGTTATTAGGAAGCAACGAGACTTCGCCACAATTATATAAACAAGGGAGACCGAAGATAAGGATGACAAGAAAATGCAGAGAGGTTAACCATGACTAGGTCCAGTATACTACCAGGCAGTTGGCGCGACAAGCATCTTGTACTGGTAATACTGGTGATTTTGTACTATGAAGCAGTCACTTACTAAAGCAATATATTTTTTCCTTTTAAGTGTGTGTTTAAAAGATGTCCTACACCTGACTACGATAAAATGGTATCTGAAGCATTTCTAGCAGCACTTTTTATGACATTTTATCATAGTTGACAATTAGAATTCTATTATTACATGTTATTTCACTCTTAGTGTCCATACAAAAATAATGTATTGGTGGAACGATATCAAACCTTCTGTTATAGTCAGGCAGGTCAGCTAGAAAAAAGGTATTCCTAAAGGAAACTTGCGAAAAAAATAAAGAAGTGCGTTATTTAGTACACTGTTGTTTGAGGTAAATGAGCCTTTTTTTCGGACTCATAGGCGCACATATAAACCGAAATTTCTCTCAACGTTGTGTCAAACGCTGCAATTGCAAAATGAGTGTTACCTAACTTCAAGGACACATATAAGGAATAGTTGGCAAGTACCCTGTCGTTGTGGTGTCCACTACTCTGAAAGTCATAAAATTTTTCTATATTTTTCAAGCAGTCGAGAAAATATTGCCGAAAATGGGATATACAGGGTACCCCGAAACTCTAAACAAGGTTTAAAGCTATGCCGATGAACCATAAGACGAAGCAATCAAATTTCACTTCTCACTTCTTGGAGTAAGCCTGGCTCCTTGCTGTGTTAGGCCTAATTGATTCTTCAGGCAACATTACGTAAAGTTTGAGTAAAAAAGCTGGGAAAACAAAATTTGGGAAAGAGAGCGAAGTTGGGACCAATGCACACATGAAGGGCACTTCAATCGCACTCTTGTTTCAATTAGAGAGTTTTGTAGAGTTTCATGCCAAACTAAGAGGTTTAGGACTTTCTAAATATCAAGTATTGACGCTTTACCGCTTACCCTGAATTCCACGCAATAAGAAAAGTGACATGTTCCGCGCGATTGCGTGACTTACGCCAGCGCTTACTCCACTAGAGGTGGTTCAACACAATGTTCAGAAGGTTCAGTGCCTTTGCAAGTATTACCGCAAGTAACAGGCGCGTCATTTTGTTTTTTATAAGGAAACTCAAAATATCTGAAAAGAAAATGCTGGGGGCTATTTCGGTTATCTTACACTGTGAGGCTTGTGGAACTGTTTTAAATGCGAAGCATTTCTTAGCCAACATCGGTGACTATGAATCTATCTATCTATCTATCTATCCATCTATTTATCTATCTATCTATCTATCTATCTATCTATCTATCTATCTATCTATCTATCTATCTATCTATCTATCTATCTATCTATCTATCTATCTATCTATCTATCTATCTATATAAATAGCTGCCTACGACTTTTAGCTCTCCTGGCCTTTTCGACGATTGTATATGCACCAAAACTATGAATCTATCTATATCATTCTCTAACTATAAAACGTGTGTGCCGACTCGGTAAATTCCAAGTTGGCAGAAATAGACTGTTAATACACAAGTTTCTGCATTTTAAGGAAAAGCAAGAAGTTCTCCATAACGTTATCAAACTGAAAAGCTCGACAATTACTGTCTCTGAAGATTTTTCTTGGCAGGTACGTATGAAAAGAAAAGTACTGTGGGATTACGCAAAAACGCACAAAAAGGAAGGGAAAACGTCGTACTGAAATATGACACACTGATACTGAATGGTAAAAAATATGGTTACGACACAGAGAAACAACAAGTTCTAGCACTGTAATGACCTTGTCAATCTAGAGGAGTGAACCTTTCCTTCCTGGTAATTAACTGCAGAAGCATTAAAAAAAAGTGGATGAATTTCGTGCATTTCTTCGGATGTCCGAGCCGTCTGTGGTGCTTGGAACTGAATCTTGGTTAAATGATGAAATACGTGATGACGAGGTGTTTCTGGCAGACTATACGTGCAACCGCAAAGATAGGAATAGTCATGGCGGCGGTGTACTTATTTCAGTTAAAAGTGACATGGTGTCTTCCAACCTTGACGTTGTCGTCGTTACATGGGAAACTGTCTGGTGTCAACTCGAGTTGCCAAATAAGAAGCTATTAGCTGCGTGTAGTTGTTATCGTGCACGTTATTCTCCCACAGACGTGATTTCACAGCTTGCAAGTGCTATTGATGCGGTGCATTCGGACTTCATGATTAACGGGGGGGGGGGGTGGTGGGAGATTTTAACTTGCCAAACATTCGCTGGCATGAGCATTCAATTCAACCACGATATCGCCATCTGGGGCATCTGCTCAAGAGATGATTAATATCGCGAATCTGCATGCACTACACCAAATGGTACTACAGCCCACATGGGAAAATCATATCATTGATTTAATTTTTACAAATGAACCCAGTTTCGTAACTGCTACTTACGTCCTGCCCGGGATTAGTGATCACGATGCCGTGCTATGTAAAATTAATGTACATTACGTTAAAACATCAGTCTGCGACCAAAGGCGCGTATACAATTATTCTAAAGCTAATGTTAAAAAAATACGTGAGTCTTTGAATAATTACTTTGTTGTATATGTGACCCTTGCGGAACAACTGCGCGTCAGTGAGTTCTGGATTCTTTTGAAAAGCAAAATAACTGAATTACGTGATGCGTTCGTTTCATGGTGGCACTTAACGGCTAGGAAAGCGAAAAGTAAGCCGTGGTTCATGAAAGAACTGCGAAGACTTACACAAAAACGGTTGAGATGTTACCGTACTTTTTCTGATACCCCGACCGATATCAATAAGTCACGACTGAGAAATATAACACTTGAAGTTAAGACGTGCACATTCGAAGCAAAACGTAATTACACTGAATCTTTGCAATCCCTTCTCAAAGATAAACCAAGAGAGTTCTGGAAACATGTCAAAAGAAATGGTAAAGACAATGTGTCGATACCAACGCTTATTTCTGGTGATGACGTCGTTCATGACGACATTGATAAAGCTGAAAGCCTCAATCGTTATTTCAGTTCTATTTTTACGCCGTTGATAGCACCCGGAGATGGTGACCACCACTCGAATCAAATATGAACTGATAATATGGAAGATATTTACGTCAGCACGCACGGCATTCAAGTGTTCTTGCAGAGATTAGAGAGCTCAAAAGAATGCGGTCCAGATGACCTCACCAACGCGTTTCTTAAGCTTTGTGCGCCAACACTAGCACAGTTTTTAAAGGTACTATTTGATAAATCACTTCTAGAGTCCAGCCTTCCTTCAGATTGGAAAAAAGCAATGATTGTCCCAATACATAAGTCTGGTCTAGGGAGTGACGTCTCTGATTACTGACCAATATCGCTGACTAGTGTGGCATGTAAAATTCTTGAACACCTAATATATACCTCCATTGTTGAATACATGAATAAGAATGTACTATTTACGCCACAGCAACATGAGTTTCGAAGAGGTTATTCTTGTACTACCAAATTGACAGAATTTGCACGCGACTTAGCATACGCGTTAGACAAAATAAAAACAATTGACTGAATTTTTTTAGACTTCAAGAAGCCGTGTGATACTGTCCCACATCGTTTACGTCTTGAGAACATGACTATGTATGGCATTAATGCACAGGTCATCGCATGGGTCGCTGATTAATTGACATTACGCCAGCAGAGTGTAATCGTTAATGGTGTCAGTTCGTGCGCATCACAGGTAACATCGGGCGTCCCCCAAGGGTCGGTACTGGGACCACTTTTATTTCTGATTTACGCCAATGACATAACTGAGGGCGTAGAATTGCACATACGGTTGTTGGCAGACGACTGTGTTTTACATAGGGAAATTACGTATTCAAGAGACAAAGCGTTCATATACAGAGACTTCACCAAAATTAGTGATTGGTGTATGCGATGGCACATGCAGTTGAACTTAGATAAGGCAGTTTACATGAAGTTTACTCATAAAACATTACAGTATCAGACATCGTACACAATTAACAATGTCATTATAAGTAGAGTAATGAATACAAATACTTAGGAGTGTACCTATGGCCTAACTTAAATTGGCAGCGACATGTTGACTATGTAACAGGCAAGGCCGGGAAAGCGCTTGGGTTCCTTCGCCCTAATGCGAAGAACTTTAATATGTCGACTAAGGAATTGCTTTATAAAACATGTGTGCGTTCGTTCTTGACTATGAGGGTGTCGTTTGGGACCCCTCATGTGACACAGAAAAACTTGAAAGGGTGCAGACCTTGGCCACTCGATTTGTTTGTGGACATTAGGACAGGTAGTTAAGTCCTAAGCTCGCGAAAGAATCATTACAACGGGATACACTAAATTGTCGAAGACGCAGACTTTGCTTGAAGCTTTTTCACAACATCTTTCATTCAAAAGTTGGCATTGATAGGCATCTTTACATAAAGGCACCTAATTACTATTCCCATAGGGTTGACTATGGGAATAAGGTTATAGAATTTCTCTGCAAAACACATTCCTTTAGCAAGTCTCATTTTTCCTGTAAAAATACGGGACGGGAATCAATTAGACAAGTCTGTCATAACTATATCATCCAATGATATATTTTTACACTGCTAAAATAATTCTTCTTGTATTAGAGTTGTTGTTCACTCATGTTACTGCTAGTGATGACTGCTATATGCTAGTACTTGTAGTTTCCTTTATTGTGCATTCTTGTTCATGTAATTATGCTTTTATCACTATACTACACTTCATTGCAAAATTAATGATGTATTTTTGTTTACATGCAATCTTGTTTTTTTTGCACAATGATTCACTATGGTGCACATTAGTGTACACTCATGATCTTCTTGTATATCTATTTATTTGTTTTCCTGATGCTGCTAGCGATTGTTACCAACTGTAAGCTTTGAATTTTTCTTTGCTCCCCCCCCCCCCCATTGTAATGCCATGTGGCGCTGTGGGTATGGCATAAATAAATAAAAAAATAAAACTGCTATGGGATAACATGAATATATGACGAGCATAAGTGACCAGTCGTAACATAAAAATCAGGCTGTGTATGTCATGAATGACACGATTTCCATTTCATGTTCTTGCTGCTCTTGTGGTGGTTTCGTACGTATGACATATTGCAAAACTGGTATGGCATGGCATGAGTGCATGGTGAACATAAGTGACACACCCTAACGTGGAGATCATGACAGACTTGTCATGTAACTCATGTCTACAGGCCATGCTCATGGCACGCTCGCTATTTTTTCGCTAGCTTCACATATATAAATTTGGTATTACGGGATGTGAATGGATGACGAAGGTATATGACTGGTGCAAACATGATCATCATGAGATGCATTTCATGTCAGAGCGTGACTACATTCCACACTTATGATGCGCTCGCGGCCGTTTCATTAGCTTCCCATTTACCAAATTTGGTATTACGTGACACGAATGGACGACGGTGGTAAATTAGACGTTCAAAAATGATAAACATGACATGCGTGTCATGTAGAACACCAGTACAATCTGAGCTGGTAGCGTGCTCGTGGCTGTTTTGCTAGCTTCATATATATCAAATGTTGTATCACATGACTTAAATGGACGACGAAGGTAATTGAGACGCCCAAACAAAATAATCGTGATATGCGCGTCATGTAAAACATCACTACTAGCTACGCTCATAGCGTGCTCGCCCCCGTTTGGCTACCTCCACACGTACCAATTTTGGTTATTCCTGACGTGAATGGACGACGAAAGTAAATAGCATGTCCAAACATAATATTCATAATGATCGGTTCATAAAAACACGACTACATGCTACGCTCATAGCACGCTTGCGGCCTTTTGACTAGCTCCACATATACCAAATGTGGTATCACGTGACTTGAATAGACGATGAAGGCAATTGACACGTGCAAACATGATATTCATGACATGTGTGTCATGTAAAACATCACTACATGCTAAGCTCATAGCGCACTCGAGTCTCTTTCGCTAGCTTCACATATACCAAATTTGGTATTACATGACCTGAATGGACTACGAATACAAATGCCAGCCGCAAACATGAAAATGATGAGATGAAAGTCTTCTCCGGCATAATTTACCTCCGCCTCATAACTTTGGCATGATTCTAAAGTCACATATCCACCTTTCTTATGCTCAGAATATAGCCAACCACGATACATATCCTTCGTAGATTACGAGAAGGCGTTTGGTTCAGTAGAAATATCAGTAGTCATGCCAACACTGTGGAATCAGGGCGTCGATGAATCATATATAAACATCCCGGAAGAAATCTACAGGGGATCAACTGTTACTGTAGTGTTTCATAAAGAAAGCAACAGAATATACCAATCAAGAAGGGTGTAATGCAGGGGGATGCAATCTCACCAGTACTATTTACCACCAGTAAAGGAGGTTTTCAGAGGCCTAGAATGGAAACAGTTAGGGATAAGAGTTAATGGAGAGTACCTTAGTAACCTGCGCTTCGCTGATGACATTGCAGAGCTGATTAACTCATGGGACAAATCGCAACTCATGATTATAAAGTTAGACAAGGAGAGCAGAAAGATGGGTCTTAAAGTTAAACTGCAAAAAACGAAAGTAATGTACAACAACCTCGGAGGAGAGCAGCGCTTAGAGATAGATAATAGTCCACTTCAACTTGTAACAGAATATGTCTACTTAAAGCAGGTAATAACCGCGGAGCCGAACCACGAGATTGAAGTAACTAGAAGAATAAGAATGGGGTGGAGCACATTCGGATTCAGCAAGCACTCTCAAATTATGACAGGTAGATTGCCACTATCCCACAAGAGGAAGCTATATAACAGCTGTATCTTGCTGGTACTTAGCTACAGAGTAGAAACCTGGAGACTTGCAAAGAGGGTTCATTAAATTGAGGACGACGCAGGGAGCAATGGAAAAAAATGGTAGGTGTAACCTTAAGAGACAAGAGAGAGCAGAGTGGATTAGGGAACAAAGGTGTGTTAAGGATATCATAGTTGAAATCAAGAAGAGGAAATGGACATGGGCCGTGCATGTAGCGCGTAGACAGGATAACCGCTGGTCATTAAGGTAACAAACTGGATTCTCGGAGAGGGCAAGCGGGTTAGGGGGAGACAGAAGGATGAGTGGGCAGATGAGATTAAGAAGTTTACGGGTATAAATTGGCAGCAGCAAGCACAGGACCAAGTTAACTGGCGAAACATGGGAGATGCCTTTGTCCTCCAGTGGACGTAGCCAGGATGATGATGCTGATGATGATGCTGATGATGATGATGATCAACCTTTCTCTTTTGCGCTACGCATATCATCGATTCCCACTGTACGTAGGATCTGCCAACTTGTTTTTCGTTGTTTGTGCGTGGTTCCTAATGTACACCCCTCGACCTCCCCCACTAAAAGACAAAACAGACAGATGAAGAGGTCTAAGGTCGGGTGACGTTCCCGGCCACTGGACGGCATTCTTTGACACTATGCGCTGTTCTGGCAAATAAAGCCATTTTCTTGCTTCACGGCATTTTGAGGTGCGCCATCATACTGATGATAACACGTCGCACCAAGATGGGCTAGCGGGAAGTATTTTATTAGCCCTCGAATCGTCACACCTAGTTGTATACAAACAATCTGTTCATTCGCTCCAACAGTGTTCGTGATAGATAGTTGCTTGGCGATTTCTGAAAGAGGGGGCCTATTTCGCCCAGAATACCCTGCTTAAAAAGTCACGCAACACTGTTTTGTCATGCATTCTTTTTCAACGCAGGTTGAAATGTAAAATTATGATGCCTTAATATCAATACTTACATGTCTCGCTCCTCAAAAACTGACGCATAATTACCATAGTTAGTATGAGGTATGCAGGGTGGCGTGCTGTGGGGCGCAGTGCATTGGGTGCCAGGGCATACTGTGGTGCCACCATGCGGATGCACCCATGTGACACACGTGGTTTGATTGCTCCGCTAGCCCTCTTGCGTGCAGCCCACAGCCGCTTTCACGTGTCTTTGTTTTTATTCTTAATATTGTGGTGTTTCACTCAATTAAATCATAAAAATTCTGTTGCACCTTTTTTAATGACCGTACGAAGCGATAAATAACTGCTCCGGAAAAGTTTTACGCTTCTCGTATTGCCTGGCTGTCGGCGTCGCCTGCTATGACCACATATATGAAAACCACGGTGGCCGAGCGCGTAGCTTTTCTAAAAGGCAGCGAGCGACTCATTTCGTGTCTAATTGAAGCATCAAATGGGTATTAACGCGTGCTTGCGCAAAAGACACTTTTTTTTCTAAAAGAGATGCGCGCAACCACGCTACTTCATTAATTGTAGTTTTGCGTCTAAAGACGGGCTGCGGTTGGCGCGACGAGCTTGCACCCATTGTCGGCGTGCAGGCTAGGAGACAACGTTTCTACTGCATTTAGGGCTGCTTCTACGAAACGACGTTTAGTGCGCTAGCTGACGGAGCGTGAGGCTGAGAAGGCCATCCGGTGGACGTCTGCGGATAGACGGGACAGCGTGGGAGAGCGTGTGACGACACGCGTTGCGCAGACAACCTACCCCTTCGCGTGTAGTATTTGGTAACGTGGTTTTCACCAACGCAGCGTCCGTTATAGAAGTGTTTTTGCAATTGTTTGTATTGATGCGAGTCCCCTCGTGTGATTGGCTTTTGTGGAGACCCTTTGTTTGACCGAGGGTTGAAAGAGGCTATTTGGACGTGAAATTAGAGCAGGGTTTTCGCCTTGTACCCAGTCTGAGTGCTGCAATAAAGCACCTCTTCACCAGACAAATGCTCTTCTTTCGCGCTACCACATAGCACTCGAGTTTTCGAGGGGTGCTCTTTCCGTACACCTTGCCTCCTTAGCTAAAATATAATCTAGGGGAGGAAGTGGAAATTAAGTGCTGTGATAACTAATAATTTATCTGTGTGAATGTTGCGCTGCGATTCCGGGAGTCGCTCGAAGACGGCGCTCTGCTGCTTATTTTTGGAAACTGTTGGCGTGAGATTGAAGTTATTCAGACAAAAGCAGGCTAATACGCTTCCCCGAAACACGCCCTTATGTTTCGATTCAATGCGAACTCTCGGGAGACCATTCTATACTCGGTTATTAGATGGAACGATGTCTGTACCCAAGTGTTGCACGCGTTTCTCTGAAACAGGAACGAAAGATCATGCCTTCGCAGTTTTGGAACGAGTTGCCGTTACAAGTTTTATAAACGCATAAAGAACTCATTACAAATAAATTTCGAAATTTAAAACTTGTCGTTACATCCACGTTGCACTTGAATTTTTTGTGAAGTTGTGGTGCTGCATTATTTCGAAGTCAAATAAGGTGAAATATTTTTTGTTCATTATGCACTAGGTATGTTTCATGAATTTAACATCGGTGGTAGCAGGTTATATGTTGGCAGAAGGAGATGTAAGTAAATCCTATATCAAGTTTTTAGAGGCCATCGGCCATACTACAAGTGAGTAATGTAATCGAGCTCCGCGAAAACCTGCAAGGTGGCGAGAGGGTTAAGAAAGAGAAAGATGGCAACCACACGCGTGTAGCGCGAAGCCACAGCTGAAGCCATACGAATTTCTCAGAAAAAAGAAACACGCTTCTTATAGTTGTCGAAAAATTCATCCTGGTGCGGGGTTGGAGCCTTCCGGGGCGTTCACTTTATCAATTTGAGCCAGGAAGCTAGCAATTGACCGCGCGAGCACGAATTCAATGACAACTCAAAGCACAAAAGATTTCCTTGTACCTTCGCTCTGCGAACAGATGTCTGTTTTTCTCTTTTTTGACTAGAAATAAGTTTAACTACAACTTAAGGGCTCCTCTATTGCAAGTGCAACACATATGCCTCTTTCTACATCAGTCTTCAAAGGCACAAAGAGAATACTGCACTTGATAGCGTTGAAGCGATAGCGTTGAACACGATAGCGTTGAAGATCTTGTATCGTTTAAATTCTGGTGCCGGCGACGGCGGTATTTGTTCCTTGTGAGCGATAAACCAAGGTCGGTCAATAACAACTCTGTTGTCCACAGCGATGGAAAAGAGGCTAGGGTGCTCGGCTGCTTAACCGTAGGTCCTGGATTCAATCCCGGCCGTGGTGGTTGCATTTCAATGGAGACGAAATGGTACAGGCACGTGAACTTTGCAATGTCAGTGCACGTTCAAGAACACTAAATGGTCAATATTTCTGGAGCCCTCCACTATGGCGTCTCGTAATCACATCTAGGTTTCGGACGTAAAACCCCAGATGAAATATTACTAATATTAGTAATAGCTTGGTGTTTTATGAAGAACACGACGCACCCGCAAGCTCTGCAGTAAATTACAATCCAGCAATCATTACCCTTTTACCCTTCTTTTAATAGGTTGCAGTGCTCTCATAACCTGTCATTCAGGCGGCAAGCACAGCTAGACAGTGAGCATTCAAATCACTGCAACTTGGTGAAGAATTCATGATTGCTGGCTGCCGATGCAGTGCAGAGCTTGTAGCTGCCCGTATTTTTTTTGAGAACACCAACGTGTTATTAACAAACCATCATGAACTAACCAGACTTATACTAGAAGCCGCTGAAATTCAATAGCAATTGTGTGACCACACCATTCCTGTCGGACAAAGTTCTATTTTTTGAACGTGCATTAATTTTCTGATTTGTTCCGCATACCTTGCAAACAAAAAGGGTGCGATAAAAAAATGGATTATTCCGTGCTTGACATATAGCTGGCTCTAGCGTGTGTCCATCGCCACTGTATTCGTGATTCGCCTGAAATAAAGCACATTGGAGAAAGTTAGCACACGTATTTTATGCTCTGTTCTGGTCATTGTGCTTCACTACGCCTAATGTCTTACCAACAAGGACGAATTTGTGATCTCGTTCACATTAATGGATTGCAGTAATTTAAACCAATATATTAGACACTAGAAAATTCTATATTTGTACGTTCGCTTTTGTAATTGCACATTTTATGTGAACTTGCCGTACTACTCTTCTCTATATATTTCGCGCTGGTTAAATTTGGTTAACGTTTTGCAGCTTCTTTCATCTCTTTTGCGCGTTTTCATGCGCACACCATTTGACGCGAAAGCAGCTTCTACGATGACATCTATACTGTGTCATGGCGGCGGTGGATGGAACACTCCTTCTTTAAGGCATCGTTCCATCTAGTGCAGGCGTGTCTACGTTCGAACTCGTAAACAGTACTGCGCTATTATGATCGGCCTCACTGACTTGGCTCCGCTCTTACGCGTTAGACATTGTGGCTGAGCCTACCCTGATTTCTTCTGGGTCAATGCTCTCAGAAATGCGCAAAGAGCGGCGACAACACGAACGTCGTTCCTCGAATTGTCCAGGACCGTCAACCCTCCTTGTAAAGCCCTTTGAACACGTCTGACCGGCTGACGGATTATCAAGAGCTGTTGGCCATCGAGGTGGCTTGCTTTGTTGTCACGGTGTCCCGAGCAATGGGCCAAGCATCTGAGAACTGTGTGCGTGTGCATTTCTCGCGTTCTCTGTGGTGCCTTAATGTCGCTGTTTCCACAAACTGCGGTCTGCCCAGCACTGCATACTCATCAGTGCAATGTCGTACAGAGTTAATTTCTATGTCAGGCTCAACGCTTTCGCGCTGTGTCGTGCGCCGTGTGCAGTGTTTTCTCTCTCACCGTGGGACGAACTGGGCAATTCTCTTTCCTGGGTTAGGAAGGAGGTGGCGTTTCAACTTCCCCTTTTGGGGGTGGAGCTGAAAATGTAAATTCCATTGGACCGTCCTGGTCTCCATTGTTTTTCCTGCAGGGTATCCTGGGAAGGCCAGGGCATTAAACGCGAGCGTCGAGACGCTGCTGACAAGCTCCCAGAAGTTCCCAGAAGCTACCATCAAGCTATCATCGCGAGCTTCTATTATGTAAATAATGTAAATAAAAGCTACTGTTAAAAGCTCCGGGATAATCTCCTCGACAGCTCCCCGAGACTCTAGCTGGTTCCGGTCCTCTGGGTAGACCCCCCGACTACATCAACTGGTGGCAGTGGTGGGATGCAATAGACCTTTTTCAAGCTATACCAGAAGCCACTGCGAGCGCGCAGTGCAGTGCGAGAAATGTATCTACACCTCGGCGGAGGCGAGCTCGGCGAAGCAAGCGATCGACGTAGCGGCAGCTGTGACGGAAGCTACGAAGCGATAAGAATCACATCCGAGTTCGGTGAACACTCAATACAGTCTGCCGACGTAGTTTGTTCATCCGCCAACGCGTACATTTGCCTCCTGGCCCTTGCCTGTTTATTCGCTTGAGCCATAATTTTCTGATCAAGAGGTTACACGGAAACACGTGCCACGACAACCATTCGTTTTAGGGGCGAAGCTCCTTATAGCGGTATCCGTTCGTCCCTCGTAGTCGTAGTCGTAGTGCGTAGCCAGTGTTACATTTTGACCTCCAAGGTGGTGCCGGCGGGAAATTTTTTCTGTGCTTTGTTGAACAATAAAATGTTCGTGGTGTGCGCGTTAACCGAAATCCTAATGCTCTTGTCTCTCATTCCCCATTAGCAGCCATTGGCTTGTATATTGAGCACTATCTGACTGAAAAAGTTTGCTACATCATACTCGCTGGGTGTAACCTCCTTAGTTTTAGAAAGGTTTAGCGAGCGTTGGGCCGCAGTGCCGTGAATACAGTGAACTAGTATATACCATGAGCTCGAGGTGGTTAAAGGTGGGAAGTAGACCCGAAGCGCAAGCCGTAAGGAAGTGTGCGTGGGCCATCTCTCGTTTAGTCCTTGGAATGTCCGTTGGATGGCGGTGCTTCTATATGGGGAATACATGATGAAAAGGTGCGACATGATGGTATTTGGAGGGTTGAATAGATGGACGAAGGAATACACAGACGGATGCATGGAAGGACGCATGAACAGACGCAGGGGCGGATGCATGGACGAACGCAGGGACGGATGCACGACCAGACGCACGCACGGTTGGGCGGATGGACGCATGGACGGTCACACAGACGGACGCATGGACGGACGGAAGCAAGAACGAATGGACGGACGAATGCTTCGCCCCACTCTCTATCATGCACTCCGTAGATATGCTGCCATTTTTTATGGTATTGTCACACCCAGGCACACAGCACGTTTTTCGATTTCTTCCCCTAGTAGACATGACCCTCAATAAAGGATCGCTCACGTAAAATAAGAATGCACGAAACATAATGTGTTTAGGATATATATCAGGATGTGCCACTATGAAACCTCGTGATGATAACACCAGATGCTGTACTTTATGGCACCTATGTGTGACTCTGGCAACTCCTTCCTCTTCCCAAACATGGTAGTGCTGTTATTGCAATGTTAATCAGAAAACTACACCAATAAAACATATATGCTAACATTCACACAGTCAGTCTCACTACTGAAATAAAAATGTTCGCACAACAGGATAGTTCACATAGCATAACATTTGACACACACTAGAAGGCTATATATAAGAGAAAATGTTCACACAGCACATAACCAAGCACTTGCGAATCGTCTCTTCATCGTGGGGCAGTTATTATTGCTCTCTTATGACACGCCACTGTTTTTGGCCCTTTTGCATTGCCAAGTGCAGTAGGGATCACATAAAAAAAGACTATAACACGAATCACTGTGAAATACGGGCATAGGTAATGCGCCCGTCACTCTAGTCTATGTTTGCCGTTGATCAGCGTAGCTGTAGTTTAGATGCCGTGACTGGAGCCAGTTTTGCAATGTGTAACTCACGCTCCCAGGAAAGTGCGCACATTGAAACTATAAAACGAATCACTACAACTACGAACGCGCGCAAGCTAGCGCATAGCCCACTTCCTTTAATAATAATAATGGAGTGGGCTACGTATCTGGACGTTTAACGCTAATTAGCGTAGTTGTATATAAGCTACAGTGTCCAGAACTCTTTTCGAAATGTTCAACACACGCTCCGTGGAATGGCTGCATACTACATTGTGCGTTCTTGGAAATGTTCTTTACTTGCATGCCATTGGCAGCCAGCCGCTACTGATCATTCGTATGACAGCGTTTTCGTCGCACGAAACGCGTCCGTCCCAAGTTAGTGAGTGTGTTCACGCAAGGACACCCTCGCTTGGTTAATCAGACGCACCGATTGTCGAGTCGCGAGATGCTGTCAACGCGTCGCGCCAAAATGGATGTCTCCTCGTTTGTGCGCGATGGGGTTACGCGATTCTCAACAACACCTACAATGCTGAGAGAAAATGCACCGATTGATGCCCACGTCTTGCTTCTGAGTGTTCCAGACGACGCTTAGACATAGGTTGGCGCAGTAACGTATGCTGTCGGGCTAGTAGGTGTGTAACTGGGCAGAACATCGATGGCGCAATCTTAAAAGACGAAAGAAGAGACTCGGAAGAGGCTCGGAGTGTGCTTTTCCGAGTCTCTTCTTCCGTCTTTTAAGTTTGCGCCAACGATGTTCTGCATAGGTTTGCACGACGTCTTTTCGAAAAATGGCGATGAAGAAAATGTTTGGGATTCGGAAGCTGCCGATCCGTGAGAGACGACAGGCGGCGGGGTCCGTAGTTGTGTACAACATTTCCCAGAATCACTTGCCCGCCCATGGATGGCGCTGCGGTGCTTGACAAAGATCTATTGAGAATCGAAACACATCAGCATACATGATTCGTATTGTAGTTAAGCATCAACCATTAAGGCCACAGACAAATAGTCTAGACTTGATGTCCCGAGAAGTCGCATTTATTTTCAATAGGAATACACTTGTCTCAATGATACGTGTAAGTTCAAGCATCGTACGACTAATATTGCTGCTGAAGCGGCACACTAAGTTTCAGCCATAATTTTCTCACTCGAATGCAAAAAGAAACACTCTTGTGTACGACTCGCCGTACAAAAACTATACAGTCGCCGCTTTTTTTCACGTATATCATCTCGAAACGCGATTTTAAAGTTGTTTAAAAATTGGTAATTTTCTTATTTCTGAACATTTATGGCATCTACTACAATATACCTAACTAAATGTATGCACTGCGAATATTACCATATTGGCGTTTACCCATGGCTTCTTGATGAAAAAAAATAACCTGCAGTACAACTTTAAGGACATCAGCACGTAATACGAGTAAAACTAGACCATTGATCGCATTTTGGTGAGGACCACAGTGAATCGCGCTTAAGATATAGCGGTTGTGCAGTCACGATATATGTCGACGTCACTGGCGGAACTTCTGTGCGAGCTTCCAGGCTGTGTGAATACGAGACACACCGACCGGACAGGAATCGTCAGCCACGTATGAAGTGACGTTGTAGATAAGCCAGCTGAGTGCGCTGCCGTTGGTCGCTGCGAACCTTTGGTGCGCTTCCCGCATCTGCAAGCACGTAAACGAAAACTGCTCTTAAATTATTGGTGAGAGACGACGAAACAGAAAATCAGGCTAGTCGCTCTCGATTCATAACGTAAAGAATGACACAGCACAAAATACTGGATGAAACACTTGAAGAAGCACACGCGGAAAGGCGAAATACAGGATCAAACATTTTGTGCATGTGAGCTTCTTCAAGCTCAGTAAAACTCGTTGGGCTAGTTGGTTATTCACCATATCGTGAGACATTCAGGCAACCTTGAGTCTCTAAAACACTCCCACAAACACTTACACATCCAGAAGCTCTGAATGTCGTGTGTGTTACTCGGGTGGATGTGTAAGTGTTTGTGTGAGTGTTTGCGCGAGTCAAGGTTGCGCTTAATAATTTACAGTATGAGCTTCCTCAAGTTTCACGTCTTGCACTTGACGCGGTGCTATTCTATACGCTACGAGCTGAGAGACGAGCCTGCCGTTCCTGACAACAGAGTTGCGAGTGTTGAAGATTGGGCGAGTTGGTTCGTCGTACTTGAACTGGTATAGCGCCTTACGGGGAAGAAGAAACGGCCGAGCAGACCGACACAAGAGGACAGAGCGAACCGTAGACTAATGACCATACTTGTAAGGTATTTTCGGTATTTTTACGTGAGCGTGGCATAGTAGGGCAGCAATATGACTTTCTCGTGAAATGTAGGGTATTTTCAACATTTTCCACATCAATCTAAGTCAAAAATGCAGACAATCCGCGTAACGTATGTGAGTGTAACATACTCAACAGATTCGAAAAATAAATGATCCTTTGAGTAAAATTGGAATTGTCTAACTTGACATGTCACCACTGTAGAAACATGAAGACAAAGGAGAAGACCGCGGAGGATCAGAAGAAAAAGAAGACATATCGTCTTCTTATGATTCCCGTTCAAATCATCTGGAGAAGCGGTTCTCACCGTCGTGGCTCTTCGGCCTGTTCGTTCACATTATGGTACCGTGAGTGGGATTCAAACCTTGGTTATTGCACAGGTGTGGAGACTTTGCGAAGAAGTTACTAAAGTATGGTGACACCGATGGAACTCTGAGTATATGAAAGAAATAAGGAGTACATCATTGAAACCCGCAATGAGAAATAGTCAGCAAAAACTTAAAATAGGTGAACTTATTTCAACAGAAGAAATAAATCTAAAGGCTTTCTGGAAACCATGCTCGGGAAATGACGTTTGCGTAGGGTGAGACCAACTCCCAAGAAGTCTGCCTTTTGAAGACTCCTGACAATCGGCTTCTACGAAGACCCACGAGTTCTGTTTATCCACTACAAGGCTGCTTATAACTGCGGACATTTGAGGCCCCGGAAATATGTAGAAACGAAAAGATATGGAGAAGATGACAAAGAATTAGAAGAGAAAGATGGCATACCATTATCATATTATTCAATATAATCTGAGTAAACGATTGTATCCGTCATGGCTCTTTGGTCTGTTCGTTCACAACAGCCACAGCAGGGCATACAGAAATGAAATCTATATCACACTCTTTGTGCTACCTTAGATCTTTCTTGTCCAAGGTGGTTTTTGATTGCGAAGCATTTTTAGTGAACTTCAGCTACATTGAGCATATGTATCTATCTATCTATCTATCTATCTATCTATCTATCTATCTATCTATCTATCTATCTATCTATCTATGTAGCCGCTTAAGTTTGGGTACTCTCGTGGTCACCCCCTTAAATTAAATTTTCGTGAACCAAAATAATATGGGCGGGTAAGATGCTTTGACGAATGTGACACGCTGTTCAAGACATGAATATTGTCACAATCCCGTCGCGTACATTTTGAAACACTTCCCGCCAGACAGTGGTACATACCCACGGGCGGTTATGTGCCACAGATATGCGGGTTTAGGCCACAGGCGATTGACACTTAGTATCGGTATCTACCCAGGAACGACGAGAACACACATGGGTCATTTTAACGCGCGAGCGTTTAGAAATACCCGACGTTGGTAGCGTTGACCCGACAAATGTAAAGAATAAATGTCAAGGTCCCAGCTTGAATCGAACCAAAGTATTCTGCGTGGCAATGAAGCATTTTACCACAGAGCTACGCCAAGTCTCAGAATTAATTCTCAAATGGACGCTAATCTTCGTAAAACGTCTTTGAATCTTTGTTCGTCACCGCAAGATCTGTGTTTTTTTTCTGTGTGTGAATGCGCAGGAGCTGCTGCTCAAATGCGTGCCATTTTCCACGGCGCCAACGTGCGCTTTGTGTGACTGTAATACTGTTTTTCCTCACCCCCCTACAATAGTGCCACTTGGGCAGTGTAGGTTGCACTAAAAAATAAATAACTAAACGTCTATAGTGGTTGCAGTGTTGCCTAGTCAATTTTATAAACACCATATATGTACTCTTTTACTACAGCCATCATGTCGGGTTAACATCAATTGTAGTTAGTTGCCATGCACTGAAGTTAGTTTAAGTAGCAGTGTCCAGAGCCACCATCCTCGCGAGCCTAAGTGCTTCATATCACCTTCTGGTGTTGCTAATACGCATGTTTCATTTGACATCGTTGCGCAAGTGCGAACTGGTTATATAAACATCTGCAACTTTTTAACATATGTCTGTGCGTGCAACAACTGTGCATATATTTAGCGTCAGTTCATGTCGTGTCACTTAAAAAAAATGCCACACAGTCACCTTCCCTCCGCGTGCTTCGCATAACGTCGATTCCCACGTACATGGGATCTGCCTAATTTTTATCTCTGTGTGGTCT
Source organism: Rhipicephalus annulatus (assembly GCA_013436015.1). NCBI lineage: Eukaryota > Metazoa > Arthropoda > Arachnida > Ixodida > Ixodidae > Rhipicephalus > Rhipicephalus annulatus. The sequence goes on from WOVY01001188.1 coordinate 245,463, forward strand.
CCTGTTCATTCGTTCTGAGGGAGGATGTTTTCTGTACAATGCTTTAGGAGAGCTTGCACAATGTCTCTTGGTCTATGGAAGCTGTAGCCCCACTTAACGTGGAATCATCCATGTTGACGCTTAGTCCTACATCTACATGCCGACGACTAAAGTCAATCATTAACGATTAACACCTCTGCGGTTATAGATGTTTGTTGTAGCGGGAGTAGTTAATGGTGAGAGCGCAACCAGAGAAAATTATGTGACAGCCAGGCTGAATGGACGCCGAACTGGAGCTAACGTCGCCTACTCGCGGCATGTAGGAGTTATTTAACACCACTTCCTGATCACAGGTACATGCAAAGCCTGTTGTGTCTTTCCTTTGAACGGTGGCGATTATGTGCGGTCATCTGGTGCCCGGGTCACGCAGAACTCAATGGCAATCTGAGAATGGATGGCGTAGCTCGTGCTTTTACCAGCCGAGCGGCTGACCACTCCTACGACCGCCACTTTTTACCGTGCGACATCCTTGAGCACCAACGGCTTGAGCAAAAAAAAAAAAAACAATGACCGGCACATTACTGTAACCTGGCGCAACTCTTATGACTGGCGGCGTATAGAAAGAAACACACGCATATCCAAATGTTTTGTTGAGACATGCCATTCACCCCACAATGTAAAGCCATAGCTGTCCGTGGTGCGGAGGCAGACTTCTGCCCACTTAACGAGATTGCCAGAACAGGCTAGGTGAAATTAGCTTGTCACTAAGAGGCGGTCAAATTTCCAGGAGCGGGCAGTGGAAAACTGCGCTCACCATCGAGGATCTGCGGGTGCAACTAGCAATCCTTGACCAGGCACAGCGAGCCCTTCAAGCCAAAGGAGTTCTAAAATAGGGGTTCCGCCCACCCGCCTCGCTCCTCGTTCTACTTTTTTTCTTCTTTTCGACAAATACCTTGATATATATATATATATATATATATATATATATATATATATATATATATATAGATGGCGCTGACTGACACTCCTACTTCTAAATTCACATATAAACCCAAAAAAGTGGATGGAGGGAAGGCCGCTGTGATAGCTCAGTGGTTAAAGGAGTGAACGCGCTATTCGAAGGTCGTAGGTTCAATTCCTGCTCACGGCTGGTTATTTTTCACCCACTTTTCTTTCTTCTTATTTACATTCCATTGGTTCTAATAACTTCTCCTGTACATTCCTTGGCATTACTGTCTGTTAGATTTCATTATTATTGTGTCAAAAACACGGAAAAACGAGCCTTTAGGTATACACATGTTTCCCATATATATATTTATATATATATATATATAATATATATATATATATATATATATATATATATATATATATATATATATATATATATATATAATCCCTATGTTACATCCAGCATCCTAGGCAAACAGAGGTTACAGAGCTATGTTTGGTACGGATGGATGCTATGTGCGGCGTGTGCGACGCCCACGCTTCCACTAAGGTCGCCACTCGCCACTTAGGGGGCTCTTAAAGCGTTGATAAAATCGCACTTTTTTAAAATGTATATGGCGTGTGTGACCGCGGTGCACTATAAAGAACAGAAAAATTGCGGCCATGACGCACGGCACAGCGTGCATAACATCTGTTTTCACGGTCCTAGAGATCGTGGGTTCCATTACCACTCACTTAACCTTTTTTTTTTTGTCTTCCACTCGTGCGTATATTTCGACGTCATTTCTGTGACGAAAATAGGTCACTGAATTCTTAATTAACCTCGGCATAAAACATTTTCTTGCTAAAATCAGTTGGCAACACTTCCTCGCATAGAAGGCCAGTAAAACAAAGTGCTAGCGCTAAGGCGCCATTGAAGTTTCCTTCAGAGTAGACAGTGCTCGGTGTCCGTGAAACGACGAACGTACCGACAATCTCCTTCACCTTAGCTTTGAAAGCCGGCTGATAAATGATTCTTTATTTTCGGCCTTGATTTCTTGCAAGTTTACGTTCCCACAAGTTTGAAGCTTCTGTTCTCACCCGGACGTGATGTCTGAGCTTGTCGGTTTCTTCGTCTTTCGCTGACGCCAAGAAAACTGCCCACCACACTTTCAGTTTATTTTAAGTATCACATTATAGTGTTGCACGTCTGCAAAAATGGAACGCGCTGATATTCAAAGAAAAATATTATAAACTCAAAGAGTGTGAATGTGAAAATAGCACTATAACACGGCACGAAAGTAACGAATGCACAAGTATTGCTTGCATGTTCCCGAAACCTGCTGTGACGAGTTCTGAGACAGAACAGAGGAATTATGAACCTGACTGAAGTGAATTTTCAAGTTTAAAAGTGTGTTCATTCTGGCCTTGAAAATGTGAACATGACGTCTGCAACTACGGGTAGTAATTGATTGATAGGTATGTGGGGTTTAACGTCCCTAAACCACCATATGATTATGAAAGACGCCGTAGTAGGGGCTCCGGAAATTTCTACCACCTGGGGTTCTTTAACGTGCACCAAAATCTGAGCATACAGGCCACAACATTTCCGCCTCCATCAGGAATGCAGCCGCCGCAGCCGAGATTAGATCCCACGACCTGCGGGTCAGCAGCCGTGTACTTTAGTCACTAGACCACCACGGCGGGGCCAACTACGGGTAGTATGAAAATATTCCAGTCTCATGGGAAGGAATAGAACAAAAACCGTTTTTCCGCCTCGTGCGCGCCTCAGACGGATGCTCGTGTTCGGATTCCTTCGACACGGCTAGCGATAGTATGTGTGTATGTGTTCGTGAGTTTGTGAGTGCGTGTGCGTGCATGCATGCGTGCGTGTGTGGGCGTGCGTGTTCGTGTGTTTGTGAGTGTGCATGTACGTGCTTGCGTGTGCGTGGTGTGTGCGGGTATGTGGGTGTGTGCGTGAGCGTGTGTGAACGTGTGTGTACTTGTGTGTGTGTCTCTCTGTGTGTGTGTGCGTATCTGTCTGCATTCTGGCGTGCGTGCGTGCCTGCGGGCGTGTAAATGCGGCACAAAACACAGGTGGAAGTACACTGAAGATAGGATGAACAAAATCAGAGAGAACATTTGCAGCAGCAGGTAACCATACGATTCTTTGGGACCAGGCACTAGGCCACTAGAGATGCCACAAAAAGCATCCCAGCATACGCCCGACAGTACAGTTGTCGCATCAACGATGCATTTTCCTGCATAAGTATGACCAGTACATTTACGCTGCAGGTAATTATTTCGTATGCAAGGCAACCAAAGACTGCTCTATCATCCCCTTTCTTAATATGTGTAAAGCGCTATTTTTTTTCGCACACTGTCAGCACCTAGCCCACTGCACATGCTATAATACAGCCAGAAGTGGTTAAGACTGGTTAACGCTGACTAGCCATGCTCGTCTACTGGCTAGCTCAAGCCAGTGCAGTCTATAATTACGGTATTGCCGGGATGACCATCTGCTCATGTTGGCTGAATTATGTCGGCTAGTCTAACACTACATTCGTTAAAAAGTTGAATGTCAGGCCCTGCTCAGGCACTCACTACTTACAACTAACCGGTAAGAAGTTCTTCGGTCAATCCTTAAAATTTACCACTGTCTCACCGGGACCAGTCTCCGTAGCATTTTGTGCCAGCTCCAAAAACACATGCTAAAAAAATTTCTATACATTTGGTTTGAGTTTCTAGTGCTTTGCTAACGTACGCCTGCTGCTTTTTATTTTTCTGCACTTATTAGAGTCTTCTCTGAACCTACGAAAGGCGACCTCCACATACTACATTTACGTATGCTGGACTCGTACTCGCCTCCTGTACAATATACAGAGATGATTAAATTTTTATAGTTTCGTCAAAACTTGTTTATGTAGTTATTAAGCTATTTCTTTGTTGTACCTAACCGTAATAAAGTATTAGTTCAATGTGTATGGTATATCATTACAATCGTGATTGACTTGAACTTTTCCGGGTGATGTCTGACCCGCATCAGTAATCATCATCAAGCTTGTAACGTTTTCTGTCTTAAAAGCTGCGCGCCAGCCACTCTCATAACAAGAATGGGCTCTGATATGGCACACGCCACGCGGCATCCGGAACGTAAAGACAGCGGGGGTACGGAGTTACACCAAAGGAAAGGATATTGTACTCTACGGAGACAGCTTTTACTCTTTTGGGACAGAAAGATACTCCAAAGAGTTCCAGAATTTTCAGAACAGTTGCAGCCTACTGAAGCATAGCAAAACACTTGCTATGTCACCTTTTGACGACTTCCAGTTCCCACACCATCAGTAAAGACAAATAAAATGTCTCCGTACCGTCTTAATAATGCTCGATCGTGTCTCGAAGGTCTGCACTTGCCACTCGTTCAGCGAAAGACTTGCATCAAAGTTGCATCGTCCAGACGTAAGGAATTTCTCGTCGTCGCTTTCGTTTTTCTCGACAGGAGCGCACACCTGTATTCGGTGGAAGATCAGGGTCGCAAATTCATCTCCTCATTTCAAAGAAATGTACTCTGTAAGTACAAAATGGTTCGGCGGAATAGCAAGAGGTAACGTACATCAAGGCAAGAAATACATTTGGGTCAAGGCAATAATAGCGGCGTGGTGTGTCATAAAAAAAAACGACAGTGAAAACAATGTGTACATAAAGTGAAGCTATGAAATTGCTGCACGTCTTTGACTAAACACGGACGTCCCGAGTGGCTAAACGCCGTATGTTTTTTACCGATTGCTCGTCGTCGCCATCACTGACCAATTACTTTTATTATCAAGACTGCCATAAAGCATCTAGTACAACCACTGGCTACTTTCTAAAGACCACTGAAGCGCATGCGAAACTGCATCACTGCGCCATCAGGTCGCTTCACGACAAAGTTCGAGAGTGTGTACAGCTCATACATCAAGGGGGGAGGGTAACGAAGGGAGAAAGGGCTCCTTGTGTATATTCTTATGTACAGCCACGTCATAGTGGAGCGTGCAAGCAGCCGTTTTCTGTTAAGCTCTCCAGATATAGCGGCCCCGCCACTGTTTTCTAGTGGCTAAGGAACTCGGTTGCTGACCCGCAGGTCACGGGATCGAATCCCGGCTGCAGCAGCTGCGTTTTGGATGGAGGCGAAAATGCTGTAGGCCCGTGTGCTCAGATTTGGGTGCACGTTAAATAACCCCAGGTGGTCGAAATTTTCAAAGCCCTCTACTACGGCGTCTTTTATAATGGCAGTTTTCACATGGTAGTTTTGGGACGTCAAACCCCACACATCAATAAAATTATTAATCCGGACAGAGCGAGTAGTTAGAAGTTCCTAGACAGAAGGACATTAGTTTCTCGTAAGGTTCCTCGATGTTCAGTATGGTCGAGAGCTGGGCTAGTTGGTGAGACATCATTTAACCATATGGTGTAGTAGCGCAATTTTCACGGGGACGAAGAGGACAAGAACACACGACACTCGCTACACTCGCAACTAATTTTATTTCAGAAGCAGCACTTCGTATATAACCCATAACCCTAGCGACACAGAAAAGAACTACGAACATTGAATCATTGCCAACAGAACACGTGTGAATTCCCGCAAAATTTTTTGGTTTTTTTGATTTGATGTTACCCAGGGCTGTTTTAGTTATGTCATCTTAGAGTGTAAGCGTAACTGCCGTGTACTATCGTTTGAGTCTGCGCAAAAGCTTCTGTTGGCAATGATTCAATGTTCGTAGTTCTTTTCTGTGTCGCTAGGGTTATGGGTTATATATGAAGTGCTGCTTCTGAAATAAAATTAGTTGCGAGTGTAGCGAGTGTCGTGTGTTCTTGTCCTCTTCGTCCCCGTGAAAATTGCGCTACTACACCATATGGTTAAATGATTCCTCGATGTTCTTCCTCCCCGGTGACCAGAGCGATGTTATGGCAATCTCTCCAATTCAATAGGGTGGCCTACGATGGCACGCAGTTTCTGGTAATGTACGTTGTGGCGCCATGAATAGGAAAGCTCGGAGCAATATACAAACGAATAAAATGTTGTCACAATGGCGCTTTTCTGTCTAGAGAACGCGCGCCGTGATCGCCTTTTCGCGTGTTGTTCTTTACCGTTTCGGTAGAGCTTTGGTGGGGGCCGGAAAAGCTGCTATTGCTAGAACGAAAGCCTACGAGACCAACAAGCGTTTGGCAACTTCCCCGCCGGGAGAAGGGTGCATGTGATGTGGAATCGTGAAAAAGCTGAATTTGAACCCATTGCGAAATTTTCATGGGGATCTCACCCCACGCCGAATATGTCGGTGAGTGCGCGCGTAGCAACTACTGCCAACAGAGCCGCTTCTGACTGAAGACGGGTGGTCGTGCGGTGAGCGGTCCACGTCCACGAACACGTCGATTCTGAGACTGAGTGTGAGGGCGAATCGCGACGCTGGCGCTTGCACGCTGGAAATCAGTTGCAAACATAATTCCTGCGAGAGGCAAAAAGAAGAATAAAAACATGGAAATCGATGTTATGCGAAGCAAGCCCATTGAAAATTAGTGCATGTGGAGTAATTTCCTTTCTGTTTTTTCTAAGCGTAAGGTTAGAAATGACGCTAAAGTGATTGACTTATGTAAGCTCATGCCTATGAACATAGCGTGTTTTATATGGCAAGTCGCTTACAGTTCCCAACATACGCCAACTTAAAGCTGCGCAATACCAACAGCAAAAGCAGAAAGGTGATACGCTTGTGCCTGCGAGGGTGGTAGACCAACTTCGTTTCATGGCGCTTAATATAAAACTCCAATTAACCCGATTGCTGCAGGCTTTTATTAAAATATTTCTCTCTTTTTTCTTTACCTGACATGAAGCCTGTATTGTGGGAGTACATATGTACTGAATATAAATATAGGCATCGACCACAGAAACCACAATTATTGTAAACAACGTCACGCCGGCAAAGAGTCTTTTTTTCCAGAACGGTTTAGTGACCTGACGTAACTCTGCGGTAGGATACACGGATGCCACGTGCAAGGCTTGGGCTCGACTACCGATGGGGCAAGTATTCCTTGCATTAGTCGGGTCAACGTGGCTGCTGCCAGCTTTTCTTGACACTCTCGCATTTTTTTAACAACGTCTGTACTCGCCGTGCCTGGGTATATGAAATGTCAACACCCTGTGGCACATACACATATACAGCAGTCCTTAGTACACAACTATGTGCAACAAGTGTGTGGAGGAAAGGCTCTGACGATGTTCCCGGCAAGATTTTCAAGTTATCTATGCCATGACCAGCCAGGCATACCCGTCGAACCCTCGTACCCTCCCACACTAATCTTGGTAAACACTAAGATAAGGAGGCGATAACGAGAGCACGCACAAGTAAGCGCCTGACAGACAGACAGACAGACAGACAGACAGACAGACAGACAGACAGACAGACAGACGGACGGACGGACGGACGGACGGACGGACGGACGGACGGACGGACGGACAGATGGACGGACGGACGGACAGACAGACAGACAGACAGACAGACAGACAGACAGACAGACAGACAGACAGACAGACAGACAGACAGACAGATAGATAGATAGATAGATAGATAGATAGATAGATAGATAGATAGATAGATAGATAGATAGATAGATAGAAACGCTCAAAATTAATTACTACGATTGAGTACCACTATTCTGTTCTATTATTCAATAATTAGCCAGTACTACAATTTCAAGTTTTTTCCCAGCGTATGAAAAACTTGTGAAACAGATTTGGTGTAAAGGTGGTTTTTTTTGTTGCGAATAAAGTTGAGCCGAGTCTTCGCAGCGGTGGATAGGAAACTTGAGTGCAAATAAGAAGAAGAAGTAAAGATAATGTGAGGTTAATCACTGGGATACGTTAATTGAATGTGGAAAGGGTGCGGTGTGTCTCATACCCTAATCATGTGGTAGTTCTACAGCGGGAAATCGGGACGTGTTGAAAAAACCGTCCAATGGACTACTGGGCATGGCTGAACGCCCACCTTTCGTGGAATCTGTGCCTACATGCAGATTTCAAGTGTGACCTTGAACCCCACGAAACGAAGGTGTTGTCCCGCAGAGAGATGGGAGCGACTGACGTTGCCGGGGCTTTTTACATCCACAAATATGGCTACACCTGAATCACGAAGCCTTCGGTCACATTTCACCAACCATACATAGATAATATAAATGCCAACCTCGAATATTTTACTTTTTTTCCATTTATACTTGATTTTATTCAAAGAAATTTTCAAATGCTGGTTTGTGCTTGTGCGTGTGCCTTCTGTGTTCGTTTCTTCTCTTCGCGCAGTTTTTCGTAGTTATTTATTACCAATTCACTGATCGTTCACTTTATTTTATTGTTCACGTTGCCCTTTGTCGTGTAAATAATGCTCATGTGCGAAGCGAAAAGCTGCTGTTACTCTTTTGTTCTGTATTGCTGATTTATAACTATGATGATCAATCATAGCATCTGCTAACAGGGCTCACATTCCATGGTTTCAGTAGTGAGACAGGCAGTACTGAAAATATATAAAATAAATCAATACCTTAATGCCCTTTTTTAGTATTTCTATCGCTATAAACAGGTGACCACGAGTAAGATTTCGCATTTATCCTTACCGACTAAATATAGAGATCCAAGTAGAAAGTTTTCATGGCATGTTTAAAACATGGTTTAAACAGTTCCTTCGGAAGCGAACCCATTGGTGAGGCCAATAACTATTACCATTTTTAGTGCAAGACTGCAGAAGTCCGCATCTACTTACCGCTTAGTACCGCTTCGTACTATACTTCAACCCCTTTCCAAGCACCATTATATTTATTATTTATTAAAATGTAACGGCCACAAGTATGCAGTCAACAAGCAATCCTATATGTCGAGGCTATCACTCGGTATATTGGGCACTTACACGTCTTCAGCGTCTCTTATAATCACTCACATTTCGTCGCTATATGACTGTTCTTTCGTCATGTTGTCCATAAATATTATTAATTTTATACTAATGATGAAATGAAGCTGGATTGTAATACATTACCTGTACACAGCTTCGCACAACAGGAAGTGTTAATTTTCGCTACAAATAAAATGGAAAACCCTTTTAGAAGAAAGGGTCGACTCATTCACACCATTTGAAGACTCATTCGCAATTTTAAAACGACCTACGCATTTTATTAGCATGCCGTACAACACCGTGAACGCAAGTTCAGCTGTCATGAATTTTCCAGAATAGTGCTTGCTTCAACAGCATTAACTGCACTGCGTTTAAATTCATTCTCAGTGGCAAGCGGCATATCATACTGTCTTTAATATTCCTCTTTATAGCGCTGTATTGGTTACGTGTCTGTGCTTTCCCGATGAGTTCTCTAAGCACGGTACAGATGCGCATTTGTACTTGCCCCTGACTTCAGTGTGGGAGATACAACAGATAATGCAGCCCACTACCTCATTATGAAACAACGCAATGTCTAAGCAATTGCGTCAAATTATAAGCGAATTATAACCTGTTGAAGCAATACAAACAATAGTAATACTTTATTATAAGAAATTGATATATCAGTTAAATTATTGCAGGCGCATCGCTATTATTCCTTTTTTCGGTAAGGTTCTTGAAAAATGATTGCCTATGTCTTACAAAGTAACTCCTATATTATGCTGATATTACCTGAACTCGGTTGTTATCAAATGTTTTTCCATTATTATCGCGTTACTGATATTTGATCTTGCTAAAGATAACGGAAACACAGTTGACAACGGAAAGTTCCTCTGAGCAATCTTGAATGTTTTTTGTAAAACTTTTAACTCGATCAATTACCCTATTTCTTTCAGCAAATTCGCTTATTTTTTATAAATAACCAGCCGCGAGAACAAAATCAGAGCAAATTACTCAAATTACATTTATTTCAGGCCTGTACTCTGAATACAAACAAGCAATATAGAAGATTCGCAAGGATCTTTATTAGGACCTCTTCTTTTCCTTATCTACATAAATGATCGAAAAGTTTATGACCTCACTCTACGCAGATTACACCACCATTTTCCCTGCACATGAGTCCATTTAACCCATAGTCTGCAGCCATAACAGACTGTGATCTTCAGAGCGTTATAGGTTGGTGCCATAAAAACGAGCTCGCTACCAAGGCATTAACACAGAGTTTGTTATTTTCAGTTCGCAGTCAGAAAAACTGGGTCATGCACTTCCATTGCGTCTCAATAAATATTCAATATTCTCATCTGACGAATGCCCATGAAACGGTGTCGAACTTGTATTTATGGGCGAAGCTCCTTGTGGTGTGGGCATTTCCCTCTTTCATTTTCGACTTAGAGTGCGCGTGCTCTTCTCTTTCTCACTCTCTCTCTTCATCTTTAAGACACTCTCACCTCTGTTCCCAGTATAGGGTAGCATACCGGTCATTCAAGACATGCCAACATCGCTGCCTTTCCTTTTCCTCCAGTTCCCTCCCTTCTTTCGTATGTAGTATGTATGTAGCCTCCGCTAGTTTATGAAAGTGTGGTTATAAGAGGGAAAAGAAAAGTGAGCCCCGTGCGACACCTCAACAGTAGCTCACAAGGGATGGGGGTGAGGAGGCATTAAAAGAATGGGATTAAAGGTAGAGAGAGAGAGAGAGATGCACAAGGACAGTGAGCGACGACATAAGAGAGCGACGACATATGAGAGATAGGAAAGATAGAAACGGTCACAGGAGTCTGAGGATGGGGCACCACTTGCGAGAGCTCTTGTCAGAGACAGGAGATGATGTAGGGCTAATTTAGTCGGCCAGAGCAGCGCTGACGTCGTCGTAGAGGACCGGCGGCAAGAGGGGGCGTAGGACCAACGCAGTCGGCCAGAGCTGCACTGTCGTCGGACATCGCAAGCGCACAACCGGTCGCCACGGAATCCAACGAGCGAGCTTATGAATTACTCGCTAGATGGATTTGGCTGTACATTTTCTTGAAAATATTGTTACACGACATCGGCAACGAGAGAGCATCAGGTAGACGACAAAGACGATGAATGCGATTGTGCAAAGTGTTGTTGTTGCTGTTGTACCTCCATCTTGGCTGCAGCTGCCTCCGACTCACCCGGTATATTTTGTACATAAATTTATTTTGTTCATTCTCTCACCCCCGTGACATTCGGTGGTAGTGCTGGGTACAACACGATATAACGGAGCCACGCAGTGGCCGAAGATTGAATTTTAAAGGCGAAGCTCCTTAAAGCAGCACCCATTAGTCCCTCGTCGTAGTACGTAACATGTCTTACGCTTTGACCTGCAAGGTGTTCCCGGTGGGAGATTTCTCCCGTGCGTTGTAGAACAATAAAAAATTCGCAGCGTGCGCGGGAATGAAAAGCTGAAGTCTCCTGTCTCTCATTCCCCATTAGCAGCAGTTGGCCATTGAGCACTATCTGACAAGAAAGGGTTGCTACGTAATACTCACTGGGCGTAACCTTCTTGGTTTCAGAAAGATTTAGCGAGCGTTGGGCCACAGTGCCATGAATACAGTGAACTAGTATATGCCGTGAAGTCGAGGTGGTTAAAGGTGGAAAGTAGAAAAGAAGCGCAAGCCGTAAGAAAGTGTTCCTGTGCCACCTCTTGTTTAGTCCTTGGAATGTCCACTGGATGGCGGCGCTTCTATATGCGGAATCTAATGTTACGAATAACTTATTTAATAAATTATATACGATGGAACGTGCTCGGTGAACAATTTGGCGACAGTTCATAAACAACTAGCAGCCGACGTCGTCTTTCTCTTTCATGCACCAATGCTGTTCCGGCTCTTGTGTATCATATGATGAAAAGGTGCGAGATGGTGGTACTTGGAGTATTGACTAGATGGACGAACGGACACACAGACAGATGCATGGACGGACGCATAGATGGCTGCACGGACGGATGGACGCATGGACAGACGCAGGGGCGGATGCATAAACAAACGCAGGGATGGACGCACGGATGGACGTGCGGACGCACGAACAGACGCACGCACGGATGGCGGATGGACGCACGGATGGTCACACAAACAGACGCATGGACGGACGAAAGCAAGAACGAATGGACGCACGGATGCTTCGCCCCACTCTCCATCGTACACCCCGTGGATACGCTGCCATTTTTTTCCACCATGGCAAACCAGGGACCCGCTCCCGTCGAGGCGACTACAACAACTGTTGTGCTTCCGCAGCTAAAAGGTCCCGACACGTTCCGTGGCACTGATGATGTCGACATTGAAGAATGGTTGCCGTTGTATGAATGTACAAGTAAGAATTACCGCTGGTATCAAACTCTTATGTTGGCCAACGTCATATTCTACTTGAAAAGAACCGCAAATGTGTGGTTCGAGAACCGCGAAGATGAAATTGGACGCTGGGATGCATGCAACGAAAAGATTCTCGCCCTTTTCGGCAAGTCTGTGGGTAGAAAGACAGCGGCCAAGAAGAAGTTAACATCTCGTGCGCAAACGTCAGCACAGTCCTACGTGACTTGCATACACGACGTGCTTGCCCTTTGCAGAAAAGCAGACAATGGCATGGAAGAAACCGAGAAAGTAGCCCAAATATTGAGAGGCATTGCAGATGATGCGTTCAACCTTCAAGAACTGCAACACGATCGATGCCATCATCAAGGAGTGCCAGCGTTTTGAGGCCGCAAAGAGTCGACGTATCGACCGCAATTTCACTCGACTACCAAACATAGCAGCAACCTGGTCGTGCGAAGACGGGCCTGCACTACAGACACCGTTAACTAATAACATAATTCATAGAAATTCACCTTTGCCTGCTGATCTTTTTCCAGTTTCTAAACGCAATACGCGACATGCTTCGAATGGTAATTTCAATCTGCCCAAATGTTTTAATGTTTACGGAGAAAGACTGATACAGTTTATTGGAACAAAAATATGGAACACGGTTCCCCTAGAGATTAAAACGGCACGTAGTTTCAGCATGGCATGTAAATAATTTTTTCTGTGGAGTAAAGACATGTAAACATGTGTGTGTTTGATTCGATTTTCATTGTATTTTTTTTCTGCAGGAAAAAATGTATTACTGTGTTATCTGTATTATATGATTGTTTTTTTTTGTTTTTTTTATGTTGTTACCTCAGAGCTGACCTGTACACTTTTTTTATGTTGCACATTGTATTGGACCGTCCACTAGCCACTTTAGGCTATCGGTCCAAATAATCCCTGTAATTACATATATCTATTCACGAAAATAAAGTTTCATTGATTGATTGATTGATTGAACTGCAGAGCATGTGACCAAGATCATAAGACGTGAACGTAAAGCTCTGTCTCCTGCGTACCACGTGCTCCCATGCCTGTGACTCTAGCCCTCAAATGGTGCCACTGGTACATATCATTATGCGACAAGAGCTTTCCCATGCTGGACTGGCCTGCGAGTGCACTGCAGCTGCCTCTCAGCCGATCGACCGTCGTCGACCCTCTCCTTCATATGCCCAAAGCCAAAACCTTCCGGTGCGCCCTCGCAATCTAGGCGAGTGGAGGACTGCTGACGATCGTCCAATTTGTTTCAACTGCCGCCGTATCAGACACGTGGCCCGCCATCGTAACACTCGGTGGTATTGTCATCAGGCATTCTATGGGTACACCCATCGCCCAGAGAGGGATCATGGACGCTTTCAACCTTACCGGGAATCACCTCAGGCCACCAGTGAAGACGTTCCTCCTATGCCGCCATATCGTCGTTGTTCTCCATCTCCTCATGCTCACCAGTCCTGTTCACCGCTTTCCCGTCGCCCGTCGTCTCGCTCGCCCCGATTTCGCCGACCAACGTCGCCGACTGACCACATGCCGCGGGAAAACTAGATGATGCAGCTCCCGGAGGTGATGCTGCGTCGACCACTTGCCCGCCAAATCCTCTCACCATGCAGCCGACTGGACGCAAACTTATTGACGTTGAAGTATACGTGAAGGACACACCCATTGTTGCACTTGTGGACACAGGGGCTCATATATCAGTGATGAATTCAGAATTTCGTGGCCGCCTTAGAAACGTTTTAACGCCACCCACAGTACCACTCATCCAGGTCGCCGACGGGGGCACATTTCCCGTGCTTGGAATGTGCTCCGTGCGAATAAGTGTTGCCGATCGCTCCACGACAGTGCTATTTGCTGTGCTCGAGAAATGTTCCCATGAACTTAGCCTCGGCATGGACTTTTTATCCACCCACTCTGCCCTTATTGATTGTGGAACCGGTGTGCTTCAACTTGACTTACTGTGTTACCATGACGACCGAACACAAGCTCAACCACGTCTGTGTTCTGTAGATCCCGTTCGCCTAGCACCTCAAGCCATTATCTACGTGAACCTTAGATCCGTCCTTTCTGTTCCCGATGGTGCCTACTTGCTGACTTATTGCTGATGTCTGCTGGCCAAAACTGTTGCCATGCCTCACACACTTTTGACAGTCACGGGAAATACAGCATCTCATCCGAACCAAAACTTCAGCTGGTGCAATCAAACTATCCCAGATGGTATGACCTTGGCAAATGTTTCTTCTATATATGCTGTCATTTCGGCGTTCGTTGCCGAATCTTCTTCCTCCTCTGCTTCATTCTCCTCCTCGAAGAGCGCAGCGGATGCCACCATAGACGAGAAAATCACCCCTGACCTTCTTTCAAAACAGACAGCTGATATACGGCACCTGCTGAAATCCGATCTTGACATTTTTTTTATTTTGATGACCGCCTTTTGGGTCAGACATCCTCATAGCATTAACACTGGAGACGCCAGCCCCAACCGACGGCGTCCTTATCTCGTGTCTAATGCTGAGCGACAAGTTATCCAGCACGAAGTTGAAGAAATGTTCACAAAAGACGTCATCGAACCTTCCTGCAGTGCATGGGCATCGCCGGTCATGCTAGTCAAGACAAAGGATGGCAGCTGGCGCTTTTGTGTAGACTACCGCCATTTAAACAAAGTAACACGTAAGGACGTGTATCCACTGCCGCGGATTGACGATGCTCTCGACTGCCTACATGGGTCTGCCTACTTATGATCGATCGACTTACGATCAGGATACTGGCAGATTTCTGTCGATCATCGAGATCGTGAAAAAATCACATTCATTACACCTGATGAACTTTATCAGTTTGAAGTTAAGCCATTCGGATCGTTGAATGCCCGAGCTGCAGTTGAAAGGATGATGGACTCTCTCCTGCGTAGATACAAATGGTCCACGTGCCAGTGCTATCTTGATGACGTCATCGTATTTTCACCTACATTTGAAAGCCACCTTAGCCGCCTATCGTCTGTTCTTGACGTTTTCCGGAAAGCAGGACTTCAGCTCAACTCTTTGAAACGTCGCTTTGGCCGTCGGGAAATCACTGTGCTGGGCCACTTTGTCAGTGCTCGAGGAGTGCAACCGGATCCTGACAAAATTAGAGTTGTCAAAGATTTTCCCATATCACGTTCCGCAAAAGATGTACGCAGATTTATCGGCCTCTGTTCTTACCTCCGACGTTTTGTGAAGAATTTCACTGACATTTCCCGAACACTTACAGAACTACTGAAGAAGGACATGCTTTTTTTATTAGGGTACTGACCAAGCGACTGCCGTAAGCACCTTTACAACATTACTTACTTCCCCACCCATATTGGCCCATTTCGACTCGTCAGCCTATACCGAAGTTCATAGCGATGCCAGCGGACATGGAATGGGTGCTGTTCTCGCCCAACGGCAACAAGGACAAGATCACGTCATCGCTTATGTCTGTCGCTTCTTTCTCCTTCAGAGTTTTCCATCACAAACATTAGTGCCTCGCATTAGTCTGGGCAGTCGGAAAATTTCGACCATACTTGTTTAGCCGCATCTTTTCAGCAATTACGGATCACCATGCCTTGTGCTGGCAGTCGTCTTTTAAAGATCAAACTGGACGACTTGGCTGTTGGGCCCTAAAACTCCAAGAATGCAGCTTTGACGTGGCGTACGAATCCGGCCTAATGCACCAGGATGCCAACTGTCTATCCAGTCACCCCGTGGACTTACCCGACCTTTCAGCATACGATTATGACCCTTGTGCCTTCGCCACGTCTGCTTTCACCGACATACGCAAGGAACAGCTCAGCAATATCCACTTTCGGTCTATCATGCAAAGTCTACGTTTGCCCCACCTAGACCCGTCGCTACACTTGTTCGTGCTACGCGATGGCATTCCTTACCAACGCAACACCAGCGCTGAGGGACCATAGCAACGACTCGTAGTTCCTGCGACACTCCGTTACGCGGTTCTTGAACAGCTTTACGACGCTCCAACCGCTGGACATATCGGGGTCACGCGCACGTACGATCACGTGCGGCGTAGATTCTTCTGGCCAGGCCTTTACCGTTCTGTGTGCCGATACGTTACTGCTTGTGAGTCCTTCCAGTGCTCCAAACATTCCACCTTGCCACCAGCCGGTCCGCACCAACCAATAGACATACCCACTGTCCCCTTCTACCGCGTCGGTCTCCTCTCGTTGGACGATTTCCTACTTCTCTCACTGGAAACAAGTGAATAGCCATGGCCACTGACCACGCCGCAAGATACGCTATTACACCAGCGCTACCGACAAGCTGTGCCACTGACGTTGCGGACTTCTTACTTCATGACTTAATTCTTCACCATGACGCTCATTCACAGCTGCTGACTGATCGTGGTCGCTCATTTCTTTCAAAAGTAGTAAGTGACATCCTTCGCTGGTGTTCGATGCGTCACAAGCTCACTACGGCCTATCACCCACAAACAAATGGTCTTACCGAGTGCCTAAATCGAACATTGACAACAATGCTCTCCATGTACGTTTCCAAAGATCCCTTTGATTGGGATAGTACTTTGCCCTATGTGACATTCGCATACAGTTCGTCACGCCACGACACCGCTGGCTTCTCCCCCTTCTATTTATTTTTCAGCCGCCATCGAGCGTTACCCTTCGAGACTATTCTCCCATCGACTTCAAAAACGGTTGCAGAGTACGCCCGGAATGCCACTGCTCGGGCTCAAGTGGCCCACCAAATCGCATGGGAACGTCTTCTTGGCTCGCAGCTCTCTCAGAAGGCCCGCTACGATAGCCACCACAGAGTAGCTTCCTACTCTACAGGTTCATTGGTCCTCCTCTGGACACCTTGCCAACACGTTGGCCTCTCTTCAAAGCTCCTATCTCGCAACTCGGGGCCTTACAAAGTTTTACGCCGGCTTACTGAGGTCACATATGAGATCGCTCTGTTGGACAGTAAGTCATCGTCGCCCGCACCCGCCACTGACATCGTCCACGTGTCCCGTCTAAAACCATACATCTCCGCATATGATGTTACTCTCCTTTAAGCGCCGAGACGGCGCTACCGGCGGCTTACGGTTATATGTTACACGACATCGGCAACGAGAGAGCATCAGGTAGACGACGAAGACGATCAAAGACGATTAATGCGATTACGCACGTCTTTCTGTTGCTGTTGTGCCTCCATCTTGGCCGCAGCTGCCTCTGACTCTCCCTGTATATTTTGTAAATATATTTGTTGCGTTCATTCTCTCACCCCTGTGAAATATTATTACTAGATGGCGTTAGCAGTTTCTATATAGTTAACGAATATTCATTTATTTTATTTATTCATTCATTCATTCATTTATTTACAACACAATGTTATGGGAGACCAGGAAAAAAAGCTGATACAATCAGTTTGAGGGTGTCCAGGCCACCTTACATGTTCTACAGCCTAAAAAGTGGTAAAACAGCCTAAAAAGTGGACAGCCACTACAGCCTCAAAAGTGGACAAAAAGAAGAAAAAAAGCACTAAAAACGAAATGTACACGTACTACACTGTTGATGAATATTCTCCAAGCAAAAAATTATGTACACCTAATATATTGTAGAAAACTATCCTCATGAAAAAAAGAGAGAGAGAGTATAGATTATATAATAGAGAGTATAGATGGCACTGAATAAATGCGCAGCATATCGACAAAGTCAGTCATGATGAGTGGGGCGAAGCATCCGTCTGTCTGATGCGTGCTCTATTGTAATAGGAGCGGGTGGGCAGACAGGCATACGGACCGACAGAGAAACAGGTAGACGGACGGACGGACGGACGGAGGGACAGATACACGAATGGATTTTCTGACAGACAGACAGACAGACAGACAGACAGACAAGGAGGGAGGGAGGGAGGGAGTGGGGAGGGAGGGAAGGAGGGAGACACATGGACGGACGCATAGACAGAAGGACCGACAGACAGCAGATGGCCGGACATACATACAGATGGACGGACGGATGAATGCTTCGCCTCACTTATCATTCGCTCCCTGGATATGTAGTCAATTTTTTTCAGCTTTAATGAACATACTGAGCACCTATCTTTTGCTCAGAGCACGTCAATAATTTACGCCCTCTACCCTTCTCTTTAATTTGCGTACCTTAATTTATAGCCATTTGAGCTAGTGCATCGAATCTTGGTGAGTCCCATATAAACTACAATAGCCTTTTAGAACATATCCGAAAACGGGCATGCACTTCGTATCATAAAGCACAGTACTTATCGCGCTCATCAGACCCTACTAATATATTATAACAATATAATTATATTTAAAATACGGTCATCTTTAACTGAGCCGCATTTGGACTGCATCGTACGTAATCCCAGTCTGGTTCATATTAAAGGAAATAAATCTATAAATTTCTGTAATCACACTTGTTCCTTCTTCCAAGTAATAGTCTACTGCCTAAGTAGGGCAAAACTTTCAAACACAGAACGAAAAGTTTGCCTCCCATCAAAGTGTGGAATACCCAGGGTGCTTATGGTATCCAAATAATGACAATACTCTGCCATTGAAGGACAGAACATTGCCCTTCATCACTACGCTTACAAACATGCAGCTTGAATCATTATTTTTGTGAACGACACCGTTTCTGTTTCGCCGCTTTCGCAGTACATTTCGTTGAGCCCTTGTTTAGGTTTACTTCATTTATTTTATAGCGTTCATTGGATAGCCTTAACGACACTCTCTTAGCCAGTGTTCATTTATAAACACATTTTAATTAGTATTGTAGTATCAGATCGTCTTATTGTCGTTGCTTTCTATGTTACCACTCCCATTGTTTTGTATGCAATGTACACACATATTTCGCGATTTTCCTTCCGATTACTTTTTTTTCATGTAGTTTATAACGAGAGGTTGCTTAGCACTGTTTCTATTAAAGGTTATTTTTCTCTATTTAGCTGCCTGTATGAAACCCTCCACTACTCACACACAAGTTCACCAGACTGAAACTGAAACTTACAAAGGTAGGCTGCACGTCATCATGAATGAAGCATCTGTGGTCTTTCCAGGCAGACAGTCCTTCCACAAAACATGTTGGCCGTGGCACCGATATCGATAACAGAATCAGGAAGTCTACAACCCTAGTCAATGTTGAAAAAGATAAATTGTTTAGATCAGTATTAGACGTCGACGTTCCATGAAGGCAATAATAACAACGTGTCTGCGTTTTCCAAAAATAGGCTGATTGATATGTAGCGTGTAATGTCCAAAACCACCATATGATCATGAGAGACGCCGTAGTGGAGGGCTACGGAAAATTTGACCACCTGGGGTTCTTTAACGTGCACCCAAGTCTGAGCACACGGGCCTACAACGTTTCCGCCTCCATCGGAAATGCAGCCGCCGCAGCCGGGATGCAAACCCGTGACCTGCGCTTCAGCAGCCGAACACCTTAGCCACTAGACCACCGCGGCGGGGCTTCCAAAAATAAGCTTTGATTTACTGAAGGTTTCCTTGAGTCGATGTAAAGTTTAGTAACAGCAATGCTGTAGGGTTGGGAATTAAGCTAACGTTTTCAAATATATGCGTTATTATCTAGGTTCTTACTCGGAAAACTTGTAATAGTAAATAAACAAGCATCCACAAGATCCGTCGTCGGTATTCGAGTGCAACGATGTGGTCGAATCCGAATTGTGTTCATATACGCAATCACTCTCTTTCCAAAGTGGTGGTTACATATAGTCTATAATGCCAGATGTAGCTACCAGTGTATGCGCAAACTGAGCAAGCTAGTATGCTTCTTATATTTTTCACACATAGTGAGTCAGCAGTAAAGCCGAAGTTTTTTTTTCATCTATTAGAACGAATTTATATGCCTGACTGCATTAACTATATGATTTAAACAGTAAGCATCAATTGGGAAGTTGAGATTTCTTCTAAACAGGAAAAGACCCAGGTCTCTTAGTAACTGCTCTAACGTAGATATAAATGATGAGATGCCAAAGTGAAGTAGAAGTTGCGATTACATCTAAACAACAAAAGACCCATGTGTCTTAGTAACTGTTTTAATGTAGAAGGAAATGATGAGATGGAAAAGTGAAGTCTGGACCCAAAAATATGATTGTTGCTCAATACATTCCAGCGTACATGGCAATTCAGCTGCTTTCGTGCCATATTGTGGATTTTAAGGATCCGTGTATTTATATTCAATTATTTAATCCTAATAGACTATTCATAAACGGGCAGTGTTTAAGGCCTGCGGTATTTTGTAAAAAAATGCGTACCGAAAAACTATGCTAAAAGCTGCATCGAAAAAATGCACGGCCAACACATGTGGCACTTGAAAGTATGTTCTACTTATGCTATAATTGCTTCCATTATTTCTATATATGGAGCAGGCGATTGATACTGATACACTTTTAAGCCAACTTGTGCACATATTTATTTGTTTATGGTATATTTAGCTGTCATGTGATCAGTGTTCTTGCTAATCATAGGTACTGGAGAATCCGTGCTGCACGCATTCAGTCACCGACTGACCCGCTCCAATTTCATTTCTAAATTCGATGCATGGTTGGCAACTAATTTTTGAAAACACATCTCATAGACTTTCGAGACAGAACTCCACGTAGAATGTCATGAATTAGTTGCTGTAGAGAGCAAGTCACCATAGGTTATTGTTTATACTGTTGACATGTCTTTGGGAGTCCGTACAAGTGCTGAGAAGCAATGGTTGCCACTGGGCCAGACATCGGCTCAATCAGTTTTTGTGTACGCACTCTTCGGTTACAGGCTACCGAAGAACCACGTCCGTTTAATATGTGTACTGATGCGTACTTACAGCCAACACATCTACTGCCTCCTTAAATGCACGGTGAAACAGATCATAAGCTCGCGCTGTTACGTGCTCGCGCGGTTACGTGCTGTGCCAAATTTCCGTGTCGGCCAACTCCCGGAAGTCTATGACGACGTTTGTGAGCGATGATCCCGCACACCATTTGCGTTGGCTACCCCCACACCGGTGAGCGCCCTTTCGAGTCAACCTGCACTTGCCGGGAGTCCGATCGAAGCGCCACAACCCGCTCAGAGCCATCGTGAAAGAGGTTGCGGCGCGAATGTATAGGTACCTGTCCGGAAAGACACAAGCGTTCACTAATAGGTCCGTCCTGTGGGAAGACTCTGCAGCGGCCGCCTGCATATCCCCTCAGCTTGGCACGGAGCATCAGTGCCGCTTGCGATATCGTGCCTTCTCGACAACAACTGTGCAAGTCAGGCTTTCGTAGGCTACCGACCTCCTACGCGAGTCGCCAGCCATAAAGAGCACAGCAATATTCTGCTACTAAAGACCAACCCTGAGTCAGCTCGCGAGGAAGGAACATGGCCGGCTTCTGGCTTAGCGCACTGCACGCCGCCTACTGGGCCTTCAAGAGTGCTGCTGTGATCTTGTGCTTCAGCGGTTCCCATAACACGTTGGCATAGCGGGGAACGAGGCTGGAGACCAACTTGCCAAACGAGCACACTCCGCTGAGACCCCGCTAACAGACTACGCATGCTCTTCCCACTTGGCACGCAACCACCTTCGCCGGGAGCTAACGCGCGACCATCCTGATGCCCGCGTTGCCGCCGGACGCCCCCCTCTTCCCATTCTAGCGACTGCTTTTTCCCGCCGCGAGCGACGGCTCTTCCTAGCCCTGAGGACTGGCCAGAGGAATGAAGCCATCGTCTGCGCGGCACGAGCTTTCCGAACTGCGCTGACTGCGGCGCGGTGGAAACACTGTCCCACCTCCAGGGCGAGTGTCCTGCTCTCGGTGAAACGCGCAAGCGGCTCGTGAAGAGATACCGTCTCGTCGGACTGCCATGTGCGACCCTGTAGGACCTCCTACAGCCCGCCGGCTACGAGGGCTATCGCCACTCTGCTCTTGCGACTTTACTGGACTTTCTTGAGAGACCAGCTTGACCGAGCGACTTTTCTAAGCTGCTCGCCATGGTGAAACGTCTCCTTCTCGCATCACGCTAGTTTCTTTTTTCTCCTCCGTGCATTCATCCCCCCTTTATTTTCAGCCTAATTTCTTTTCTTCACTCTAACTGTCTCTTCATTTTCAGTTCCCCCGTGAGTGTATCGGTTGATGTGTCCTCACATGAGAGACAGTTATCAAGCCCTCCACACTCCATTTCCTGTTCTTTTCGCTTTTTTTGCTGAAAAAATACCCCCCCCCCCAGCCAGACTTCTTTGTCCATCCGGCTGGTTATCCATGCTTTCGTCCATCCGTCCGTTTATGATTGCGTCCTTCCGTGCACCCACGAGTCCGTCTGGACGCACAAACGAATGGACACACAGACGGACGCTTCGCCCCACTCATTATCATACACTCCGTGAATATCCTGTGATGTTCTTCTTGTCCTCCGATTTTGGGGCTGGCTTTAGGTGAATAATACCACTGTTGTGTTTTTTTATTTATTGAACGGCTTCGTGCATAAAGCATAGTTAAATTAATATTAAGTAAACTATTCGCAGGTAATACACGTAGCGCGTTTCATGTGTAGCGCATTCTTAAAACACCTTTTTTTGCGCACGTGGGTATAAAGTATACCTGGTGTTTCTCCTTCCGAGAGCAAAGCTACGTGCAGAATGCTTCACTTGTACGCGAGAAAGGTTGTCAAAGACATGAAATAGTATTTCACACCCACCACACACTCTCACAACACCAGTAGAAGCGAGCACGACGCTCAGGAATAGCAAAACGCAGCGCCTGCTCGGACACACAGGGTAACGTCATGCAACCACGGGAAAAGCCTCAGAAATCAAGCGGATGTTGGTTGAAGTGGATTCGTAGCACAGCTACCGGCTGCTGACGAGCTCCCGCTTAGCAACAATATCGAGGCAGGAGTGTCAACAGGTAGTAGAAGTGCGGTGCCCTACCCACTTTATTTCTGACAGCGGCCGCTGCGAACCATCCGACGGGGCATTCAAAGCTATTCGACAAGTGCTTGTGTGTTCGAGCTCATAATGCTTCCGATAGCACACATGCACTCTTTACATAATAAGATAGCCAGCACTGCAACCAGGAGCGGATCTAGACAAGTATTTTAGGGGGGGGGGGGGGTATTGGTTACTTGAAGTAGCAGCAATGAGAGGGTGGAGTCCTAACTCTTGCTTTTAGTAGCGCAATTACCGCATTATAGCATGAATATTGTTATGTCTGATCGCAGTGGTACCACTCACTTGAGATTATTGGTCATAGGAGGTGGACGACAAGCACTGAAGGCAGGGGGAGAGCACTAGCACAGGCATTAGAAAGAGCGATCACCCCTACCGCCCCACCCCACTCTGAATCCGCCACTAATTGCAACAAGAAGTGACGTTTTGTGAACGATTGGGCCTATTTTAAAGACAGTTCTGAGAGTTCTGGTGCTCTGCGGGTTCACCCGGGCTTGGTGTGACGCTGGATCTTTCTGAGCTCTGGCGACACCGCCTCTTAAATGAGCAAACAGTGTGAAAAAGGCAAACCCACCCCTCAGCGCACTGCGTTTCAATGGTTGCCGTGGAACCCGGCATCGCGTCAAAGACAGTTGTTAATGTTCCGTGTGTTTTCAAAGCGAAGGCATCTTCTTTCATATGTTTGTCGTTGCACTTAGTGCGAAAGAGCATTCATGTAATGAAAGGAACAGAAGTTTTTTCTGGTGTTTTTTTAAAGGTACGTGCTGTTTCAATTGGTTTTATAGCGTTTAGTTAAAATACTAAGCCCGCTTTTGAATAATCAGCACAGTGGCCTCTGAGGTTCATGCCGGCCGAGTGCCCCACAACATGGCGACTGCAGCTAAATTTGAGGCCACGTGTTAATTATAATGGTCGGCCTGTACACAGTATTGCTTGTTTGTTTTGTGGTCTGCATCTTGGCTCATACCCACAAATGGAATTGGCCACACTGTACATTGCGCTGCGCGGCCGGTGCGAGCCTTCTTTGCCATCTTCTTATCTGATAGCACCTGAGCACGTGCGACTAGCTAATTAGCCATTTGGCTGGGCGGTGTGCCCGGTAAGTTGGGCTAGGACCTGTTATTGCAAAGGTAATTAGGCCAAGTCATGGTAAAATTGAGGTAATTGATCTTTTTCACGACAAGTACAGTACCCTTAGCGGTCAACGCGACAGCGTGTGAGCTTGTGAGTTCTTAGCACCCATTGCCTCCGAGATGGTGAGCCGACAGATTTCGCAGGCAACAAGCCACGAAAAATGTTTCGGGGTGCGCCGTTAAAGCGTTTTAGGGGCGAAGCTCCTTATGGCGTGGCTTGTGCGTCCTTCGTAGTACGTAACCACCAGTGGCACATACCCGAAATAGGTATTAAATTTGACCTCCAAAGTGGTGCCGGTGAGAGATTTTTTCTGTGCGTTGTTTACCAATAAAAAATAGTGCTCATTGTACACGGCAATGGCTGCTAATGGGGAATGAGAGACAGGAGCATTCGGCTTTTATTCAACGCGCGCGCTGCGATCCCCATTAGCAGCCATCGGCATGTACATAGAGCACTATCGGACAAGAAAGGGTTGCTACATTATCCTCGCTGGGTGTAACCTCCGTAGTTTTAGAAAGGTTTCGCGAGCGTTGAGCCGCAGGGCCATGAATACAATGAACTAGTATATACCATGAACGAATTCGAGGTGGTTAAAGGGGGGAAGCAGATACGAAGCGGAAGCCGTAAGAAATTAAAAGCTGAATCCTCCTGTCTCTCATTTCACATTAGCAGCCATTGGCATGTACATTGAGCACTATCTGACAGGAAAAGGTTGCTACGTTAAACTCGCTGCGCGTAACCTTCTTGGTTTTAGAAAGGTTGAGCGAGCATTGGGCCGCAGTGCTATGAATACAGTGAACTAGTATATACCATGAACTCAAGGTGGTTGAAGGTGGGAAGTAGACCCGAAGCGCAAGCCGTAAGAAAGTGTGCGTGTGCCACCTCTCGTTTAGTCCTTGAAATGTCCACTGAATGGCGGTGCTTCTATAAGGAGAATATATGATAAAGAGATGCGAGATGGTGGGACTTGGAGTGTTGAATAGATGGACGAACGGACGCACAGACAGATGCATAGATGGACGCATGAACGGACGCAGGGGCGGATGCATGAACGAATGCAGGGACGGGCGCACGAAGAGACGCATGGACGGTCACACAGATGGACGCATGGATGGACGAATGCTTCGCCCCACTCTCCATCATTCACTCCGTGGATATGCTTCCATTTTTTGGTGCTCATGCGCAGACGGCGTCCGTGAAAAAGGTCCATTAAGCCACACGTTAAGACCATGGTAATCAGAGCCATAACCGTGCTAATCAAAACATGCTAGTGGAAGGACTAACTAAAACATGCTAAATAACGTATCATGAGCACGCTAAGTAAAACCGTTTTAACTAGACCTTACTAATATTCCGGCGATGTTATGAAGTGTGTGTTACGTGTGGGTCTACGTGAGGTTGCCGAAATATATTTAGTGAGGTCAATATTTACTTCGTCGTGTAGTAGCTCATGCATGAGTTTAATCTAGTAAGTTGGACTCTATTTTCAAGGCTAAGGCCAGCCTTTTTTGTAATGCAGTCGGAGAGTCTGTAGCTTTATATTTGTTAAATACAAACCAAATTTCCTTTGTCTGGATTCTTTCAAGTTTACCCCAAGTTAAGGGGGCAATCATGAGACACCCCCCGACATAGGCCGTTAGACACCTACATACATACATACATACATACATACATACATACATACATACATACATACATACATACATACACACACACATACATACATACATACATACATACATACATACATACATACATACATACATACATACATACATACATACATACATACATACATACATACATACATACATACATACATACATACATACATACATACATACATACATACATACATACATACTGATATAGAAAAGCCACCGCAGCCTTTCTGCTTAAAAGTAAAAGACGACGATAGTTGCTGGTTGTTGATGAAATGGCGCCTTCTTGTTCGCTGAGCTGTGTGCATCGCATATAGTTTAATAAATAAGTTAATCGTAACATTATTATTGGAGGTGGACGACTCCCGTACCTCGATGGAGACGCGCAACAGTCGCAACACCGGGGACTCTTCGGCTACTTCAACTGCCTCTACCTCATCACCACTGGTCTCTCCAGCCGAGTCGACAACCTACGTTCCACTGTTGCCTCTGTGGGATCCTGGAAATTTCGACGCTGACGGTACCATTGACGTTGACTCCTGGCTGTACTCGTACGAGCGCGTCAGTGCTACCCACCGCTGGGATCACACGCTCATGCTCCAGAATGTTCTGTTCTACCTCGACGGCACACCGCGGACCTGGCTCGAAACAAATGAAGCCGAAATTACGAGCTCGGATCTCTTCAAAAGGAAGATCTGTGATCTTTTTGGCAATTCATCTGGTCGTCAGCTCACTACCAAGAAGAGTCTCGCCCCTCGCGCCCACATGTGTACTGAAGCGTACGTCTCATACATTCTTGACGTCTTGGCGCTTTGTAGCAAGGTCTACCAGTGCATGTCAGAAGACGAGAAAGTTAATCACGTCCTCAAAGGAATTGCTGACGATGCTTTCAACCTACTGGTTTCTAATATCGCCACGAGCGTCTACATGATTCTTACAGAAGGCCGCCGTCTAGAAATGGCAAATACCCGCCGCGTCTCCCGTGACATCAAGCGCCTGCCGCAAACAGCGGCTACTCCTCATGCGATGACGCTTTTCAACAAGTTCCCCGACGTTACAACCTCACCTGCATTATTCGTCGCGAGGTCGAGGTAGCCCAACCAGTAGTCACTCCATTGCCAACGCCTGTTCTTTCACCGACCACGATCTCCCTGAGCCGTCGTTCGTCAGTAATTATCAGACGTCGGTTTTCATCCTGTTGCAGCAGTCTGCTCTGCCGAGCCCTTTTATCGTCGTCCCTCCACTCCTCGCTTTGGTTCCAACCACTCTCGAAAACGCAATTTGTCCGAATGGCGTACACTGGTCGACAAGCCCATTTGCTTCAACTGCCGACGTGTCGGTCATATCCCTCGCCACTACCGCAATCACTGGGCTTCGCAGGCACACTATGGGCCTCCCCCACCAGGCCACTTCTGTCCACCAGTCGTCCTCAGCATTTGATTTCGATTCCCTTGCGCCGACCACATTCCCCGATTCTGCCGCACCTCTAACGAGACCTCGCTACGCCCGCGCACCATCCTCTGCTCGCCGTCAATCTCGCTCACCTCGTAACGCCGTCCTGCCTCTTCGACCTATTTGCCGTGCCCCCGACCGGGAAACTAGGCAGTGCCGCTTCTGGAGGTGGAGCTGCATTTACGAGGACCTCTGCGATAAATGCTCGTGTTACATTACCGACCGCCCGAGATCTTTTGAACGTTATTTTAGACAATGTACTTGTGCACGCGTTGATCGATACCAGTGCGCATGTGTTCATCATGAGTGCTGCTCTTTGTTGCCGACTAAAAAAAAGTTATCACACCCGCCTTGAACCAAGCCATTCGAGTAGCCGACAGGTAAGCTGCTGCCATTATTGGCATGTGCTCTGCCCGAGTGGCTATTGCCGATAGAAGCACTGCTGTTCTTTTCACCGTTATCGAAAATCGCCCTCATAATCTAATTTGATGTATGGACTTTCTAACCACTCACTCTGCCCTTATAGACTGTTCAGCCGGCTGTATTGACCTTGAGATGCCACTACTTTCCGACCCGATCGACCCACCCCAAAGCCACTTCTGCTGCATTGATTTCGTACGCCTTCCGCCTAACTGTGTTACACACATTGACCTATCCTCTACGCCACCTGTACGTGATGGCGCTTGCATGGCTGCACCAATTCATGCCGTGATGCTTACGCGTGATGTCATTGTTCCGCACACAATTTTGAGAATTGTTGGAAATCTCACATGCCTTCTCATCATCAATTTCGCCCTCACTGCCCAAATCCTTCCCCAAAATATCTCCCTAGTCGAAATTACTGCCCTACAGGACCATACAGTTGCGCCCTTTGGAGAAAATTATTGCTGCAGCTGACACCATGATTCAACTCTATTACGTTCATCGGGTGTCAAGGTTCACCGCTTGGTACCATCACACCTCTCTAATAATCAAGCAGAAGCCCTCCATAAAGTCCTGGAGTCCTCTTGTGACATTTCCTACTTCGCGAGCACGTCCTTAAGCCAAACTAGTGTTGTTACTCATCGCATCAATACTGGTGACGCGAGTCCCATTCACCGACGTCCATACCGTGTTTCCGCGTCTGAGCGTACAGTCATACAACAGGAAGAAGAAAAAATGCTTGCAAAAAACATAATTGAGCCCTCGTGTAGCCCCTGGGCTTCTCCCGTCGTCCTGATCAGAAATAAGGATGGAACGTGGTGCTTTTGTGTAGATTATTGGCATCTCAACAAAACTACAAAGACAGAAGTTTACCTGTTGCCTAGAATAGATGATGCCTTAGACTGCCTTTACGGTGCGACGTATATCGATCTTCCATCTGGCTATTGGCAGATCGCTGTCGACGAGATAGACCGCGAGAACACAGCATTCGTCACTCTTGACGGTCTTTATAATTTCAAACTTACGTCCTTCGGTCTCTGTAATACGCCGGCCACATTCGAAAGAATGATGTACTCATTGCTCCAATGGTTCAAATGGTAAACCTGCTTATGTTATGTAGACGGCGTTATCGTTTTCTCGCCCACATTGGACTCCCATCTGGATTATTTATCGGCGATTCTTGAAGTTTTTCGTCGAGCCGGACTTCAATTAAACTCTTTAAAATGCCACTTTGCTCGTCGTCAAATAACTGTACTTTGCCACCTCGTCGATGCCGCAAGAGTCTGCCCGGATCCCGAGAAAATTCGCGCCGTCATGGACTTTTCTGTTCCGAAGTTCACAAAGGATCTTCGCAGTGTTGTGGGATTGTGCTCCTATTTCCGACGCTTTGTTAAGGACTTCGCAATCATTTCACTCTCACTTACCAGCCTCCTAAAAAAGGACGCTCCCTTTTCATGGGGCGCTGATCAAGCCTCATCTTTTTCCCAGCTCACGACCCCCTTTACAACACCGCCGATTTCAGCTCATTTAGATTTATCAGATTCAACCGAGGTTCGCACTCGCGTTAGTGGGCATGGCATAGGAGCAATGCTATTGCAGCGCCAATGAGGACATGACCAGGTTATAGCATATGCAAGCCGACTGCTATCTACCGCCGAGCGCAACTTTTCAATCACGGAGCGTAAGCGCCTCGCTCTTGTGTGGGAAGTCACCAAGTTTCACCCATACGGGCATCCATTTCGAGTAGTCACCGATAACCACGCGCTCTACTGGCTGGCCTCACTCAAGGATCCCACAGGACGCCTCGCTCGTTGGGCCCTACCTATACAAGAATACACATTTGCCGTAACGTACAAAACGGAGCGGTTGCATCGAGATGCAGATTGTTTAACCCGCCACCATGTGCAAGAAGCTGCCCATACTGACACTATTCAAAGCCTTCTGTTTGTGACACAGCTACTCAACCTTGGCCACGAACAACGCCTGGATGCTTCTCTGTGAGCCATCATTGAAAAGCTTGAGTTAATTCCTCACGACACATCTCTACAAATGTTCCTGATCAAAGACGGGGTCCTGTATCGCCATGACCTCAATCCATATGGCCATGACTTACTTCCCGTCATACCAGCACATCTTCTTGCGATCTGCCTCAGCCAACTTCATGCTCCCGACTGTCCTCAGCCAATTTCATACATACGATCCTTTGGCAGGCCACTTGGCTGTTTCTCACACATACGACCGTGTATGTCGTCGTTTCTTTTGGCTTGGTCTTGTCCGTTCTGTTCGACGCTACGTCACCGCTTGTGAGCCCTGCCAGCGCTACAAAAAGCCATCTTCCCTACCAGGTGGATTCCTTTAGACGATTGACATTCCCACTTGACCTTTTCTTTGAGTTGACCTCGAACTGCTTGGCCCATCCCAGATTTCCAGCTCAGGCAACAAACAGATTGCTGTCGCCACGGACTATGCGAAACGGTACGCTATCACGCGAGCACTTCCGAGGAGTTGCGCAACTTATGTGGGTGGACTTTCTGGTATACGATATTATTTTAGTACATGGAGCTTCACGCCAACTCCTCGCTGACCGGAGCCGGACCTTCCTGTCAGCTGTCGTTGACAAAAACCTGCGCTCTTGCTCTGCCAAGCACAAGTTTGCCACTTCGTACCATCCGCAAACGGACGGTCTTACGGAGGGTCTCTACCGGACCGTAACTGACATGATTTCTAAATATATATGTATACGTAGCGGCCGACCATCAGGACGGGGACGTTCATTTGCCATTTGCGACGTTCGCATATGATTCGTGGCGTCACGACACTGCCGGCTATTCGCCATACTATCTTCTATATGGCTGAGAACCCGCCCCACCCTTTGAAACCTCGCTGCCCTCGCTCGCTGCATATGCCAGCGAAGCCATCGCGCGAACCGACCCCGCACACCAACTCACCCGCAGCCGTCTGCAGGCCTCACAGGAACACCAAAGACAGTTCTTCGATTCCCATAATCGAATAGTGCACTCTTCACCAGCTCTCCTTGTCTTTCTCCGGTCCCCCACTCGACGTGTAGGACATTCTGAAAAACTGCTGACACGCTACAATGGACCATACCGCGTTGTTCGTCAGGTGACTGACGTTACACATGAGATTGTTCGAGCCGATCCAACGTCACCATAGTCAGCTTCGGGGCACATCGTGCGCATAGTTCGACGCAAGCATTATCCCTCTCCTTCCACCGCATGCGAGTAGCTCAAGCACCGAGACGGTGCTTCTACCGCCGGGGGGTTATGATACAGAACAGCCGCCGCAGCCTTGCTGAATGAAAGACAACAACGACGACGGTTGCTGGTTGATGATGAACTGGTGTCATCTTGTTCGCCGAGCTCTGTGCATCGCATATAGTTTAATAAATAAGTTACTCATAACAATACATACATACATACATACATACATACATACATACATACATACATACATACATACATACATACATACATACTACATACATACATACATACATACATACATACATACATACATACATACATACATACATACATACATACATACATACATAAAGCACGCATGCATAGACACTCAAAGTGCACTCAAAGACACTCAAAAGATCAAAGACACTCAAAAATTATGTGTGACTAATACAGCTTATTTCGCTGTCACTTTTATATACATATCTTTTATTAAGCGTGAATACACTTTATAAGCAACCCCAAACCATCCACCGCCGTTGGTGGCGTCCGAAGTCTTCTCTCTATCTTTAAAAGAAAGAGGACTTGGCGGGCCGCTGCGCGACGCTCTACCGAATAAGCCACGGACGCGACGCTGATATCGGTGTCAGTAACGCGCCTTATATCTTTAACGCCGCTGCGCGCTTCCCCCTCCCCCTTCGCTCATTCCTCCGCTCTCCTCGCTCACTGCAGCTGCGCGTGCACCCCTCTCTCGCGCGCCCGTCTTCTCTCTCAGTCTCCCGTCGAGAGCGGGTCGTGCGATGGATGTCCCGAGGCAACGCTACCATCAACAACGAATGTAGTACAACCGAATGCCAGCACTGCACCCGTCGTTGGACGTGACGGTACCGCGGTGGTTTTGCCGACGTTGGAAGACAAGGCGGCGCTGCGAAGGGCTCGTGAGACCGAACGTAAGCGGGCGAAGCATGCAGCGGATGCCGAACTGCGTGCTCACGAGGCCGAGTGCAAACGGGCGAAGCGTGCAGCGGATGCCGAACTGCGCACTCGCGAGGCCGAGGACCAGCGGGCGACGCGTGCAGAGGATGCCGAACTTCGCGCTCGCGAGGCC
Organism: Rhipicephalus annulatus; assembly: GCA_013436015.1. Lineage (NCBI taxonomy): Eukaryota > Metazoa > Arthropoda > Arachnida > Ixodida > Ixodidae > Rhipicephalus > Rhipicephalus annulatus. The sequence continues at coordinate 277,561 of WOVY01001188.1, forward strand.
GAGGACAAGCGGGCGAAGCGTGCAGCGGATGGTGAACTGCGCGCTCGCGAGGCCGAGATGAGGCGTCAGCATCGAGCCGCGAACGCTGCCCAAGAAGCGGAACGACAACGCAAGCGTCAGGCGGAGAAGGGCGATGAAGGCCGGTGTCAAGACGCCGCTCGCAATCGTCAACGGCGAGTGGACGTTCCCGGTACTAACCGTGAGCTACAACGATAACACGAATAGGTGCTAATCTGTAGTGTAGTTTGTGTGTGTGTGTGTGACGCGCTCGCGATGTGTGCATTTAATGAATCGTACGAAAATCGTGAAGTGTAAATAAATAATACTTCGTATATAATGTATCTGTGTACAAATGCTTCATGACAAACAACACTTAAATTCATTAATTACACTTTAATCATCATCATCAGTAATAAAACTCCCAAGCATTTCCCTGAGGGTGAACATGGTTAAGTGCGAATGCACGGGGTGATGCTATGAGGTGGAGTAAAGTTAAAATCCGTTGGCATTCGCCAGTGAGTTAATGTAAACTCCCCCATGTGATCGAATTACGATTCCCAGGAACCATTACACCATAAAGGCACCATAGTGTGATTAATAAATATAAAAGTGCGAATTAATAAATACCCCTCATAGCATCACCCCGTGCATTCGCACTTAACCATGTTCACCCTCGGGGAAATGCTTGGGAGTTATATTTATAGCTTTTATTTGTATATACATGACTGCATGAATATTTCTTCCACGTATAATTTCGGAAAGCTGTCTTTTTCATGTGCCTTAAAAGCGATTTAGAATGTTTTTTTATGTTCTACAGTGGAGCTGTATTGAGCTGTCTCTGACAAAAAATGATTGCCTTTATAAACATCAAAAGCCGAATGTGGAATATGTCTCGTAGACATATTGCCATGCTATAGTTATTCTTGTTTACTCAATTTTCATGATTTTCAAACTTCAATTTTTAACCTACAAACTAAAATGAAGTGTCCATTGCAGCATTTCGAAAAAGCTCATTAAATGCTTAATGTGGTGTGGAGTACTTCTGATCACCATTGTCATCTCAGTAGAGATACATTGGTTAATTGGGTAGGCTAGCTGCTTCTTTTTATGAGTGTCAGAGGTGTGGCTTTTTTTTTACGTGAGACAAACGTTTTCTTTACTGTATACTGCTGCGTCCAACACCCTTTGATCTTAGCACAAATGCAATTTTGCCTCATGCGAAGTTTTCATTATTTTATTTCCTCAAACATACCTATATATTGTCATGGCAATTTCTGTTCTTGCAGTCAGCGATGTATGCATGTCGTCCATCGCATTGTGAGTGCCATTATCGTGCTGCTTCTAAGTGGACATATGTGTACTCATAAAGTGCTACTTACAGCTTGCGGTACGTATTGAACCTCATGCTACAACATGGAAAACAATTACCTCTAAGCCGACCAAATTTAGTAATAAAGCTACATATTTAAACGCTTGCCACGACTTGCTTTGCCATTCGGAGAAAATAGGCGGGAGACCTCATCCTTGATGGAGAAGAAGAAGGTTTCTTTTTCAAGGATACATATCTGTGAAAACTAGGCAGCAAGTAAGGTGCGAAACAAGCAGAAAAGCCGAATAAAATGAAAACTGCTACTTTTTTGCATCAAGACCCTCGCAACTAAATGTATTGTTGAGTGAAAGCTTCTCCTTTTTAAAGTGTTGCTTTAACCCGCTAGATTTGAGCGTTTTATTGTTTTTTTTAGTCTTCAGGAACAAGAATGACGCTACGCCAATCGCAATTGTAGAAATCTATTTTTTACATTTTTCTAAATACAGGGCAAGGTACGAACCACCCGCAGCCATAAAGCGACTGCATCGTCTACCTTGTCCAAAGGTGACTTGAAAACGCCTTCAGCTTTGCCACGGCGCTTCTATAGCTGAAAAATAGGCTTCTCACCCATTGAGCGCTGCCAAGAGTCTAGCGAACTTTTTGAAGTGTCGACGCAAGCCGACGGGCCGCAGCGCCAGGAAGTTACTGATGGTGCTCTCGTCGTATCCAGCCGACACGAGGCTCCTAGTGAGTTGCTAGTTGGAAAAATAATGCTTAGGAGCATAAGCACGACAGATGAATTTGCGGCTGTCATACAAAAAACACAGGAATTTCGAGGCTAACTTGAATTGCTTTTCGATATGCTAATATCATTCGAATTGTTCTAAATGAACACCAACGCAGATCTTCGTCAATAAATATACATGAACTAATATGGACGTCGACAATGCTTCTCATTGCGTCCTGTGAACACTTGGGAGGATGATGTAGAAGAGACTTCTCTGAATTTTATTGCTCTTTTGTTTTTGCAGTCTAATACAAACCGAATTGGCAGAACTATAAAGAGTATTTGTGAGTCTGGTGTTCATCTACAAAAGGTTTCAACATGAAAGTCAATTTCAAGTGAATTTTCGCAGACACGTTTTTTTCTTCTCAGTTTTACATGGTACGAAAATCGGCAAATGACAACCTACCAAACTTGCAAGTACAAATTCTGACAAGTTCATGATCTCCCTTCCTTTGCATTGCTACGCGATATGTATTGCCTAGTAGCATTACAGGCTACAGTCGGAACTTGAGACAAATTTAATAGGTGAAGACACCAATCTATAGCACAATCAGTGTTCGTTGAATGGTGCAGTACTACCCGTGCATCAGATGCTCACCGAAAAGAGATCGACGCCATGTCCGATTACACCGTCAGTCAGAGCCCAACCGTTGGTGCCGCCACTATCGCTGTCCAGGAGACCAAAACCACGTACGCCTGGAGTTTTGTAAAGCTGAGCGGCGCTCTTGCGGAAGGACGTCCTTCGGAACCTGCCCTCGGATTCCAAGAATGAGCCGGATCCAAAAGTGAACAGTATTCTCGCAGTGGTATTATAGTTTTGCAAAAAGTTATACTCGGACTCTGTGGAAGGAGTAGAAAAGGATGGTTGATACCCCCATCGCAGGAGTCGGCGTCACACGAAACTACATTACCTTGCAGAAGAAATGTAATTTTTACTGTACATTGAAATAAGATAGCTTATAAATGCGTGGTGGTGTTTGACAGCTAAGGCACCATTTAGCGCAAACGCATACACGTTGACTCTCAGTGATACATACTGATCCCGAGAACAATGTGCATGAACAACGATTCATTAATAATTGAACATGCTCTTGTGGTAATGGATCCCTGTATTATAGCTGGGGTAAATCGGGAGAACGGAACCCAAGAAATGGTGTGACAGCCGGCAGAGCGTGACTAATTGTACGCCCTATTTCAGCTAGGGTCACCTACTCGAGGCATATTAGAGATATTGAATGCCTCTGCCGGATTAGAGAGAAACGCAACGCACGTTGTGTCTACTCTTTTAGCCGCCCACAATTTTAAAGGCCGCGCCGCGGTGGTCTAGTGGCTAAGTTACTCGGCGCAGGTCGCGAGATCGAATCCCGGCTGTGGCTGCTGCATTTTCGATGGAGGTGGAATTGTTGTAGGCCCGTGTGCCCAGATTTGGGTGTACTTTAAAAAAACCCAGGTGGTCAAAATTTCCGGAGCCCTCCACTACGACGTCTCTCATATTCATAAGATGGTTTCGGAAGGTTAAACTCCACATATCAATCAATCAATCACGATTTTTAGGGGCGAAGCTCCTTAAGCCATGGGTAATGCGCCCACGATGTATGTAGTAGTAGTAGTAGTAGTAGTAGTAGTAGTAGTAGTAGTAGTAGTAGTAGTAGTAGTAGTAGTAGTAGTAGTAGTAGGTAGCCACATTCATGGCCGGGCTAGAGGAGTGGCACGCGCACACTCTTTGGAATCGAGGAAGAAACCCGTGCATGTTATTAATAAATAAAAAGATAGTTGTTTCTAATGGAATAACCTACAGAGACGAGTACCGGTGACCTAATTAATATCTAGTACAATTGGCTTTGAATTTGATGCTTACTAAAAAATAGTAACAGAAGGACGCACTTTGAGCCCTATTTGACCAGAAAATGTTGCCACGTTAAACTCGCCGGGCGTAACCTCCTTGGAGTTGCAAGATTTAGCGAGGTTTGGGCCGCAGTGTCATGAGCTAGCGGCGGTGAACGGTAGGACCTAGACACGAAGCGCAGGCCGTAAAAAAGTGCGCGCCTGCCACTCCTGTAGTCCGGCCGTGCCACCTCTCATTTTGTCCTTGGAATGTCGGCTGGATGGCGCTACTTTTATATGAATATATGATGAAGAGATACGAGATGACGGTTTTTGACGTGTTCACTAGATGGACGGCCGGATAGACAGATGCAAGGCTTGAGATACAGACGCATGGACGGACGGATGCATCGATGAACGGACGAACAGGCGCACGGATGAATTAATGGAAGGACGGGCAATTGGACTGACGCACGGACGGACGAATGCACGAATAGACGGACGCACTGACGGACGCGCGAATGAACGCACAGACGGACGGATGGATGCACAGATAAATGGAAGAAAGAACGGGCGGACGTAAGCGCGGAAGGACAGACGGATGCTTTGCCCCACTCATCATCACAGACTATGTGGGTATGCTGCGATTTTTTTGTTGTGAACGAATACTAGAGCCATGCCAGCTTTTTGGGTAAGGTCACTACCCGGTGGTGCGTGAAAGCGTTGACAAAACTGTGCTTTTCTTTTTGGAAGTGCACCGAATGAAACAGGCGAGTAGAAACAACGCATTGCAAGAACGAATCGTCGATGTCACGGCCATAATGCATTTATGCACTTTACCAAGAGTACTGCAAGAGGGCAGTGGCAGATACAAAAGATGTCTTTTTAAAGACTACAAATCACAAGACTGTGGCGTATCACTACGCCACAGTCTCATGCTTTGTAGCGAAGGTCACAAATGGGAAGGTTGGGACCTTTCAATTTTCGCACGCGCGGCCGTTTGCAGGATCTTCATGGGCGAGTAAACTGGTTTATCTCATGCAAGTTATATGCTGCTCAATATTGAACTTGAAGAGCTTCTATAAAGTATTTGCTGTTTTTGTGTGGCAGTCAGAATATAAAAGGACAAGCAGAAAGAACTTTGTTCGCAAGTTGAGTCAGGGGGGTACTAAAAATGCGGAATTTATTTTCAAAGCAGCTTGTTTCTTGATTTTTGTTTTTGCATGACACGACGATCGCTTTCTTGAGAAGAATTATTCGAATACGATTCAGCCATGTCTTTCTCGACTTTGCTGTCTGAATGAGAGAAAGTGGTTATTACGTGACCGGGAAATTCTTGCGTAGAGATTGTGATGGTACATAGATTTTTAAACTTCCACTTTTCAAATAAATATTTCAGCACAGCAACGCATGAGCGTTCATACTCTGATACGATAGACATTAAGATCCTCTGTACCGGGCATTATACAGCGCAGCCCAGGAAAATTATGTCCTAAACACTGAGAAACGAATGGTGGCCCCAAGAGAAGTTAAAACGTTCTTTTTTAAAATACATACCAATAATTGAACCTCGTTAAACGTGTATAGCGGATAAAGGGGAGTATCTACTATGAAGTACTGATTATTTACATCGTAGAAAACGTGAATTTAGAGAACCTGTCTTTCTGGACTGCTGTGTTCGGTTTTACTTTGACATATATTACAAATAATCCCTAAGAAATAAATACTGCTAACACCACATAGCATTCGTTGTTTAACTGTGGGTCCAGGCTGTATACCTTCTCACACATTTTTTTTCTCCTTGGCCCTCGTACCATTTGGAGAACCCACATAGTTGTATGGAACTGCTCTGCAAATATTCAACCAGTATATTTCAATTTTACTGAGCCTCAGAGCGAATCATGCCAAGCATTTCTGAAATTGGATTATGGCCAAGATGTGCTGTCCGTGATCGATCCTCTTGTGAAAATGAAAGTTTTGTAATATCAACCGCCTGCCGGGAGCCCTGCGGTAGAAAATTGTGTCCATTCCGGGCAATATATAAAAAAATGGTACTGTGGCGCAGTGGATAGCATACCGGCAACTGTCATCGCTGACTGAGAGGTCATGAGTTGGACAAGCATTGACGGAACCTTTTTGTCTGCTGATCATGTTGATTTTTTCGACGTCATTACTACGATGGAAGCACTAACTGAAATCTTTAAGAACCCCGGCGCAAAACACTTTCGTGTTAAATTACATGCTTGAAATGCGAAGCATTTCCTTGCGTGCTGCGGCACTCTTAGCGTCTATCTACGTAGCGTACTTATATAACAAGCGGCCTACGTATGCGAGTACATGCTACAGGTGATAGACAGTTTGTCTAACCAGGAACGCCAAGAACATGAATGGGTAATTTTAACGCGAGGGCATTAAAAAAAGCTGACATCGATAGTGTTGGCCCGACGAATGAAAAAAAAAACAAATACGAGTTCCCCAACAGCAATGAAATCCGGGCATTCGGCATGACAGTTAAGTATGCTACCAGGGAGCCACAGCACGTTTCGATACTGTTTTGGAAAAATACACTAATCAGGCGTAATGATGGTGAAACGTCAATCGCTTTTGCAATGCTGACTATCCAATTTCAGAAACATCACATATGTACCCCAATGATACAGTCATCATGTAAGGTCAACGTCAAGTGTAGTCAAGTGCCATCCACTGAAGTTAATTTATGTCACACAAGTATAAACAACTGCTTCTGTAAAACATGTGCGACTGCTCAAGACATGTCTGTGCGTACAGTATTTGTACGTATATTTATCATCATTTCGTAACGTTTTGCTAATTGAAATACAGTAACTTTGCGTCGGCATGCGCCGCACAACGTCGATCTCCAAACTACGTGGTATCTGCCAAATTTGTTGACATTATGTCTTCAATCAAAGCACCCTTACCTGCATAGGCGTGCGCACAGAAGGAGCAGTGAAGCGGCCGCGCACATTTTGCCTAATCATTTTCCTCGGAAAACCTTTGCGCAAGGTTTTACCGCACTTTTCCTCAGTTGTGGCTGTTTCGTCATTTATTGAAGAGGCCCTAAAACACTTTACCCAGTAATATTCAATTGACCTCACTGCCGGACTTGCTACCTTACGAATCGAGTGCCACACGGTTTTTTTTAATATGAACTGTGTTGCAGGCTCCCTTAAAAATGCAGGATCATGACTATACAGGCTTCCGACAATAATGGTGGACGAGAAAACGTAGTTTCTAACACTGACAACCTCATACATTGAGCCTCGTGAACCAGGGAACAAATGCCTCTGAGTGTGAGAAGCAGGTCAGCGATTCAGTTTTTTTTTATTTTTGCCTATACCGCGAAGTTTGCTTTCGTTGATATATGACTAATAAGGGGTGGGTGAAAGCACTGCAATAAAACATGATTATGAAAACAGATTCCCAAACATTTATGCACTGTCTCAGAATCACCCAGCTAGAATATAAAATTACTATTTATTCAATGTACGCAGTCCTTCCTGTCTTTTTTCCCCTTGCAGCTGACAATTCTTTAGAATAAATGTAGGGAAATAGGTGTTAAGTTAGCAGAAGGATAATTTGAGTATTATAATTTACCTGACACTGCATAGTGGTATTTAGCACACCACATTGGTCTTTATGGCCATGATCCACTAGTGCCACAATACTACTGGACCCGCTTACGTTTTAATTTATCATTGCATGATGTGCTGGCACTGCTAATAAAAACACCAAATACGTTAACAAATTTAGTTTCTAAATAAATCATTCATTAACGCTTACCATGTTTTCTAATACGCTTTTGTGTACCTCACATGGCCTTGAAACGTTTGAGGCACTAGCCGGAAAATTGGGCTCTGCAGTTGCAGAAGCTAATCTATAGGTTCCAGCATCCCCTTCGTTGGCTAATACTCCCCCAAATACTTTCAATTATTGCATTCATAAAATTCAAAACCTCCGCTGCCAGGGCACCGATGCTCAAAAAGTGTTCACGTAGTTTTGGCAGTCAAAAGGTGACTGACCCACCGTTGTATGACCCGTCGGTGTTGGCTTCAATGTCCAGGACAAGGTAGTCACAGATATTAGGCTCCGGTAGCTTCTTCCACGACACCCAACTGGGGTCGGTGGCTCCACTGGGTAGCCGTCGCGGTGTCAGCACGACGCACAACAGGGCTGGCCCTGCAAACGCTGACGAAAAGCCTTCAAAAAATTGAAGCTAACATTGTGCAGCAGTCATTGTGGAGAGAAACACGCACTTTGCAGTGCTTTTACAATACAAGAACACAAGCAGTTGTGTTTGCTATGCATATGGTACAGATCAATACTCTATTTTCTGCCTTTCGTGTTTTCTTTTCTTATGCCTGCTTCACAAGTTCTTCGCTTGACCAAACGTGATCTCAAGTATGTAACTTGGGAGCAGTGTTATAAACGTTCTTCTAACACAGCAACAAAAACTCGTTCGGTGTTCCATCCCAACTTTGTAACGAGTTTTCGTTAAAAGTTCCCCAAATGGAAAAAAAACTCACTATAATTACATTACGAAAACTGTAACTTGTTACATGAACGTTATATGTGAATTTTTTGACAATATATAGTGCTCAATAATCTCGAGGCCAATTAAACTAAGAAATTTAATGTTCATGTCGTCCTACAAACTTTTTACGAATTATCTTTCATGAGTCATTTATATACTTATATGAACAACATGTAGAAATGAATGTAGATGCAAGCTATATGTAGATCGAAAGTGTGTAAACAAACGATCCAAAAGAAACTTTTTAGAGGCCACGAGCCATGCTACGAATAAGTCCAACTGAAACTTTGGTGCTCGTCTATTACAAGTGCAATATGTACATGGCACTGTCTACGTCACTCTTCAGATGCGCAGTCTAAATTGTGCACCTCAGATATTAACTCTCTAGGGTTAAAGAGCGTATTTTGCTCAAATTCTATTGTCAGCGTCTGCGTTGTTAGTTGTGAGCAAAAACTTAGGGATGTGCATGAGTGAACATTTCGGGATAAGCACAAATAGATAAATATTAAAAAGCAGTTCAAGTGCAAATTGAACCCAAAGCTTTTACGTGCTAGCAAGCACCTGGCCTTCCACCAGTCAGGTAAATGAATGAAATTGGTTCGCTAACAATATATGCAGATGTGTATTCAGACGAGTCTTCCCAACGCATATAGTGCTGCGTAGCAGGAGCTTACAATCACGCCATGCGTCAACACATAAGAATTGCGCAATGAGTGGGTGTTTTAGAATTCCGCTCATTACAACACGCTCTGACAAAGTCAACAGATGCGTAGGTCGACGACTTATATGTGGGGTTTAACGTCCTAAAACAACCATATGATTATGAGAGACGCCGTAGTGGAGGGCTCCGGGAATTTCGATTACCTGGGGTTCTTTAACCTGCACCCAAATCGGAGCACACGGGCCTGCAGCATTGCCGCCTCCGTTGGAAATGCAACCGCCGCAGCCGGTATTCGATCGCGCGACCTGCGTGTCAGCGGCCGAGTACCTTAGTCACTAGACCACCGCGGCGTGGCGCAGCTGCGTCGGTTCCCATTTGCCTTACCGATGTGTAGTAGACTGTTCCCCAATTCCCAAAAGGAAGAAATTTGACGAATTGGGCATCTTATAACTATACGTGCACTAAGCATTCTAAAATAGTTTGAAACGGCGGATGCTGCGCGTGATAACGCTCATTTCTTCGATGCATATTTGAAGCATCCACCGAGAACCGAAGCCGCGCTAGCAACTGATGGAGCGACACACATGGAGCCCGATTATGCGGTCGCGTTCTCGTATTGAAAGGAAAGCTTAAGCGTCGTCCTAGGTTTCTTCAAATAGAAATTACGACATGTGCACCCATATATATAAGCTTTACGCCCAGAAAACCACACCGAAAAGAACAATGAGTTGTTTAATGAATGCTGATGGAATAATGCAGTGTGAATATATGAAATATTAAAGAACCCCAGGTGGTCGAAATTTCCGGAGCCCTCCACTACGGCGTCTCTCATAATCATATGGTGGTTTTGGGACGTTAAACCCCACAAATCAATTATGAATATATGAAATAACGTCCAGGATACAAGTGTCTTGTTCGCACTTAGCAGGGGTTCCATATCGATGTTGGTATACGCCGAACAAGCTTTGTTTTGTCGTTAACAATTCGTTGGCAATGAAGAGCCATTCTATCAAGCGCTCGATGGTTCTGCCATGTACACAACTACGAACCAAGTCAATCCAGGTAGTAGTGGCGAGGACAGGCTGAGCGTGTGCGAGAAGAATGTATCGCTGGATGTATACGTGTATTGTTTATTGAATGACAATCGTTATTGGTACTGTGGCTGTTGAAATGAATAGCAATAAAATTGCATACCAATAGTCCCGGAGATAACTGGAATGTTGAATAGATGCCTGGTCAAACGCAATTGTCGCAGGCACCAGAACGGCGCCACTGTGTGCGGCACCACTCGCTTACATTGCGTTTAGGTTCTTCCACGACCTGGGTGCCAATTTGTTGCTAGCTGCCGGTGGCTTGCACGAGATACTAAAAAGGCGATTGAGCCTTGGGGAAGATAGAGTACTTGTGACGAGAAGAACACTATCAGGAACTAGGTCGAACCTTTGCAGTACATGAGCGCGTCAACATAATATGTATTGTCACGCACCAAGAGGCCGTGAAGACAAGACAGGAAGAGCGGGGCAGAAAGACACGAGCGTGTATCTTTCAACGAACCACTAACACACACTTCTTCTTGGTTCTCTTTGCCCTTTTCGGCTCGCTAGAGCTTGCCGGCTCACAACTCTAGGTGGCATTATTCCCCCGTCTATTAGAGCATTGACTCGATGCTCATACACACGGGGACAGCAGCGCCCATAAGGGAATAAAAAGAAAGGAAGAAACGAGACACATAGTGCACAGGGCATATGCAGGTGGAAAAAAAATGTCTGTGGTTGGTCATAAAAAACATTAATACAGTTCAAAGTTCGTTCGAGGCCCTACGGGCAACTAAAAAAAAGAAAATGTTTGCTGTTCTGGCACAGTAAGGCGAGTATTACCGTGTAAAATAAGGTTTTAAGCGAACGACCTGCACAATCTCTGTTCGTGGTGAATGGCGCTGGGTCGTTGCCGAGCCTCTGTCTGGAATGACTTCGTAGTTGACCTCGTTCGACCACCGTAATATTCTGTAGGGTCCGAAGTACTTGCTCAGGAGCTTCTCACTGAGACCTCGCCGTCTAACAGGAGACCAAACCCACACTTGGTCGCCAGGTTGATAGGTAACTGGTCGATGGTGGATGTTGTACCTTCAGGAGTCTACATTGCTGCGATCTTATGTGCACGCGAGCTAGTTAACATGCTTCCTCCACACGCTGAATGTAATCCTCGGCATCGGGAGTTAGCAGCTATTGCTGGTCGATGTCACAAGGAATCATGACGTCTAGCATGGTTTGCCCGTCTCGACCGTAAACGAGGCGGAAGGGTGCGAATCATGTAATTTCCTTGGTTGCGGTGTTATACGCAAAACGTTATGTACGGCAGGATCTCGTCCCGCGTTTTATGCTGCACATCCACGTACATAGAAATTATGTCAGCCAGTGTTTTGTTTAGCCTTTCTGTCAAGCCGTTACTCTGGGGGTGGTACGCGGTTGTCTTACGGTGGTTCGTGTAACTGAGCTTGAAGATGTCGTCCAACAGTTTTGCCGTAAACGCTGCCCCTCAGTCAGTGATGATAAATGACGGGGCACCGTGACGAAGCACTATGTGGGGCATGAAAAACTGGGCGACTTCAGATGCTGTACCGCGTGCCAATGGCTTTGTTTCAGCGTAACGCGTCAAGTAATCAGTTGCGACGATTATCCACTTGTTTCTAGAGTGAGACAAAGGAACCGGTCCAAGGAGGTTCATTTCAACTTGGTCAAACGGCGTACACGGAAGGTCGTTGGGTTGTAGGAGGCCTGCAGGCTTTACAGGTGGTGACTTGCAATGCTGGCATTCGTGGCATCCTTTCACATAACGTTTGACAGAAGCTGCCTGGCCAGAAATATAGCTGTCGTACCCGGTCGAGCGTCCATGAGTATCCCAGATGGCCGGATGTCAGCTCATCGTGGCCGGCTAATAAGATATCATCACGAAGGTCTTGACGAAAGACTAGAAGATAAGATCTGCTGCCGGCACCGGCGTTTTTCTTGTATAATATGTCGTGTCGTAAGCAAAATGACGGCCACGTACGGGAAAGTGGACGAGGAACAGACACGGTGCTGCCTTCAAAATGATTGATGATGAGCCTTGAATCGGAGTCCGCTCGTTGCTTACTGAGGAGGTCCGCCCCACTGAGAGTCGCCAGGAAGGCACTGTCGTCTTCTACAGCTGTATCGTCGGATTCCGTAGGTGCTCGTGATAGCGTGTCAGCGCCTTCATTCTTTCTACCCGACTTGTATACGATGGTGACAACGAACTCCTGAAGTCGCAAACTCCATTGTGCTAATCGCCCATAAGAGTCTCGGAGGTTAGCCAAGTAACATAAACCGTGGTGATCAGTCACAACTCTAAATGGGCGCCCATAGAAATAAGGCCTAAACTTTGTAATCGGCCCATATTACCGCGATACATTCCTTCTATGACGTTGAATAGTTGGTTTCGGCACGTGATAAAGTGCGGCTCGCGTAGGCAATCACACGTTCGGTCCCATCTTGTGTTCGCTCCAAGATAGCTCCGAAACCAATGTTGCTTGAGTCAGTGCGCACCTCTGTGTCAGCGTCCTCATTGAAATAACCAAGCACAGGAGGGGAAGAAAGACAATCGATGTTGCAGTTCCGCAAAGGCCGTTGCTTGTTCGTCAGTCCACAGAAATGGGGTGTCGTCACACGTAAGTCTGATGAGTGGCTCCGCAATCTTAGAGAAGTTTTCGATAGAGTGGCGATAGTATGCGCAGAGCCCCAGAAATCGTCAAAGACTTTTCTTGTCTGTCGGAGCTGGAAAAGCGGCCACAGCGGCAGTCTCCTCGGGATCGGGTCGAACACCTGCAGCGCTCACAACGTGATCGGAGAACTTCAGATCTTTGTAGCCAAATGGCACTTCTCAGGCTTGAGGGTAAGGTCAGCGGATCCTATAACTTCTTGAACACTCTGAAGGCGATGAAGGTGCTCGTCAAGTGTTCTTGAAGAGACGACATCTAGATAGACGAGGCAACTTTGTCACTTGAGGTCAGCGAGAACGGTATCCATCATTCGTTGGAATGTGGCCGGAGCGGAACATAGACCGAATGGGAGCCCTCGGAATTCATACAGATTGTCAGGAGTTGCAAAAGCTGTTTTTCGTGGTCACGTTCATCAACTTCAATTTGCCAGTAACCACTTTTCAAGTCGATTGAGGTAAAGTACTTTGCTCGTCTCAGCCTGTCAAAAGAATCATGCACTCCAGCCAACGGGTACACGTCTTTCTTTGTGACGGTATTGAGCTTCCTCTAATCGACACAAAAGCGAAGTGTACTATCCTTCTTTTTTACAAGGACCCCTGGCGATGACCAAGGGCTGCTTGATGGCTGTATTACATCGTCTTGAAGCATTTCCTTCACTTGCTTTTGAATCACACGTCGTTCGGTTGGTGAAACTCGGTAAGGCGAATGCCGTATAGGGTGCGCGTCGCCGTAGGTGATACTACGGTGTTTGACAATCGATGTCTGACGAATTCTCGATGAACGTGCAAAACAGGCGTGGAATTCTATCAACATGTCGTTAAGCCTTCGTTTGTTTTCGCTAAAAAGCGTTGGATTTATGTCGACACACCAGAGAGGAGCTTCGGCATTATCGGTCGCCTCGGAAGCAAAACACTCAGTCACATTGGTTACTGGGTAGGCATAGGTGATAACAGTACCCGTGAAAAGGTGTCGGCGCTTGTAGCTGAAGTTTGTAACAAGAACCTCGCAGTGGCCAACCTGGAGGTCTACTATGCTTCGTGCTACGCAGACACCTTGAGAAAAAAGTAGGGATCGAATGCTCTCCGCCACCATTTCACCGTGTGCTGATTCGTTACACGCCACTTAAATCATAACACTGGAGCGCGGTGGTATCATCACAGCACCATTAATTACACGCACACATACTCGATCGTGGCTGGGATTATGCTCTGGTGTGGCGCTTTTTGTTGAAAACGTGACAAGGTGTTGTCGAATGTCGATGATAGCACCATGCTGCCTCAGGAAGTCCATGCCAATGATCAGGTCTCGAGAACATTGACGGAGAACGCTCAAGCTGACAACAAAGGTAGAACCACGAATCTGTATTCGTGCTGTGCAAACGCCGAGTGGCATGACGATGTGCCCCTCAGCAGTACGAATGGGCCTGAGATTCCAAGGCATCGTGAATTTCTTCAGGAAAGAAGCCTGTTTATCACTTATTATAGGAAAATCCGCACCCGTGTCAACTAAAGCACTGGCTTCGCGACCGTCGAGCAGCACTAGAATGTCTAATGAAATCTTTGCGGAACCAGCTGATGTCGTCGTTGTCGGGGTATCATCAGCTTGCGGAAGCGTCGGTAGGAGGCCTTGAGCTTGTCCAGTATAAGCGGCCTCACCCCCGAAGGTCGCTGTGGTTAATTTCTCCGGCATGGACTGGGTGACCGATCCTACGCCACGCTCGAATAGGTACGGCAATTAGGAGAAAATCGCCGCGGTGACGGGGAGCGTGACAGGTGCAAGGACGACGAAGTTCCGCGCTGCTGAGCCACTGACTGAACCTGGGTGGCGGTGAGTTCATCAAAAATCCGCGTAGTTCAAATGGTCAGTCAGAACAGTGTCGGAACAGATGCCCAGCTTCGCCACAGTGGAAGCAGAGAGGACGTAAATTTGGCGCACACCAGACGTCTGATTTCCGCGAAATCAGGCGAGGTGCGCTGTAATATGGCGCCGCTTGGACCATCTGCAGCATGGCTGGGGCCACGGTTGGATGCGGGATTGCTGGTGAAACAGGTTGCCGCAAAGCTTGAGCATACGACATGCAGGGGAAGTCACTGGGTGGTTGATTATCCCGCATGAAAGGAGGTTCTCTTAAGGCATGCTATACTTTATCTCGGACTACGCTGGACAACGAGGAGATAGTGGGCTGCGAGGGCACTGACAGCTTCTAGAGTTCTTCGCGGATGACTGAACGTATGAGCTCTCGGAAGAAGTCCATTTGGCCACCGAAAGCTCCCAAGTAGTCCGTAGTTGAAGCGTTGGTGTGCCGTTCGTATGACGGAGATCGTTGCCTAAGAGTGCTTTTGATGGTGACGGTTCCTCTGAGAAATTTTAACACAGTCTTGGGAGGACTGCGCACAAGCCCACCGAAAAGCTGCTCTTTCACCCCGCGCACGAGGTACCGTACCTTCTTTTCTTCTGGCATGCCGGGGTCAGCTCGGTGAAAAAGACGCGTCATGTCCTCGACATACATCGCAACCCCTTCATTTGGCAGTGTGTATGCGGGACTGCAGATCGCCCTCAACTCTCTCCCGCCGGTCAGGGCTGGAATATGTTCCAAGAAGTCGGCGTTTGAATTCTTCCCACTATGCAACAATACCTGCCCGGTTCTCATACCATACACGTGCGCCGTCCAAAAGACTGAAACAGACGTGCTGCAGTTTGTCTGCATCGTCCCACTGGTTGTGCATGGCAACGAACTCGTAATGAACGAGCCAATCTTTGACATCCTCAAGTGCAGTGCCATGAAAGGGATTTGGCGTTCGCGGTGTGAGTAAGGTGCAATGAAGCGGCGTTGTGCCATTCGTACCGTTTGGGTTGGTATCAGTAGGGCTGTTCGGAGCTGTCATGTTGTTTGCAAGCAGTCCTAAATCAGAAGATTGCCCTCGGAATCTTCTGCTGGCTAGGTGCACAGGAGTGACCACCGGTACGACGCTTGAGTTCTTGATATGTGGAGGGGTACGGTACATAGATTACCCAGCACTTTCATCAGTTTGTCACGCACCAAGAGCCGTGAAGACAATACAGGAAGAGCGGGGCAGGAAGACACGAGCGTGTATCTTTTAACGAAGCGATAACGAACACTTCTTCGTCGTTTTCTTTGCCCTTTTTGGCTCGCTAGGGCTTGCCGGCTCACAACACTAGGTGGCAATATATTGTTACGGTGAGATGGATGCCTTTATTTACAGGAGATCATCAATGCGAGAGGCCAGGGATCTGGCCGATCACCGCTCGTGCGAACCTCGTTCTCCTGTTCTTCCACGCGCATCCTCAGTATCGTAGCGATTCCCCCTTTGCAGACGATGCCCACCGGGCGAATAAGGCTTCGTTGCGATGATGATAGCGTTTTAGACGGGCAACATGAACGACGTTGGTCTTGCTTGAGCGGCGGCCAGTTGACAACAGCTGAGATATCACGTACGTGACATCGCTGAGACGTTCCAAGACAACAAACGGACCGGTGTAGTTGGCCAGAAACTTCTGGCAGAGGCCGCGCTTCCGAAGCGGCGTCCAAAGCCACACCAAATCCCCTTTCTCAAACCACACGTGCCGGTGACTTCTGTCGTAACGGTTCTTGGAGCGTTTCTGTGAGACGAAAGTTCGAAGACAGGCGATGCGCCGGGCCTCTTCTGCGCGGCAAATGAGTTCGGTGAGAGTAGGTTGATCAGTCTCGGAAAAAGGAAAGATAGTGTCAAGAGCTGTGCGGGGTTGGCGTGCGTAGAGCAGATGAAATGGACTGTATCTCGTTGTTTCGTGCTGTGCAGTGTTGTAGGCAAAATTTATAAATGGCAAAATCGCGTCCCATGTTTTGTGTCCAGAATCAACATACAAAGAAATCATGTTGACGAGAGTCCTATTTGTTCGTTCTGTCAAACCATTAGCCAGCGGGTGATACGGGGTAGTGTGACGAAAATGGCACGAAGCAAGGCGAAGCAGGGCTTCAACTACATCGGCAACAAATTGCCGACCGCGATCACTGATGATGACACGGGGGAATCCATGGCGTAATATAACGTGTGACAGCATGAACTGTGAAACTTGAGTGGCCATTGCCGCAGGAATCGCCGCAGTTTCGGCGTAACGTGTGAGGTGGTCAACGCCCACAATAATCCATCGGTTGCCGTTCGTTGATCGCGGAAAAGGGCCCAGCAGGTCGACACCTACGACGTCAAATGGTGAACTTGGGGGTGCTATGGGATGAAGTAGTCCGGCTGGCGGAGTTGTAGGACGCTTGTGGCGTTGACATTGCTCACAGCTCGCGACGTATGCAGTCACACTTTTACGCATCTTCGGCCAGAAGAAGCGTTCTTGCGTGCGATAAAATGTCCTAGAAAAACCCATATGGCCAGATGTTAGGTCGTCGTGCATTGCTCGAAGTACGTGTTGTCGAAGACTTGTAGGCACAACTAGAAGTAGGCGAGGGTCTACGCCGAAATAATTCTTTTTGTAAAGAACGCCATCTTTTGCGACGAAACCACGTTGACCGTTCGTTCCAGAAATAAAGAAACAAGCGAGACTGTTGTCATTGCGTTGCTCTGCTCGAAATGTTGTTAGGTCATGGAACGGAGTATCCACTACAGCCAAATATTCATCAAAGTTGTCAGCGTCACACTCGGTTGTCGGAAGGAGAAGTCGTGAAAGGCAATCGGCGTCGGCATGACGACGACCGCTCTTGTAGCAGACTTCAAAGTCGTGTTTTTGCAATCGTAACGCCCAACGAGCAAGACGACCAGATGGGTCCCGTAGTCCAATGAGCCAACATAAAGAATGGTGGTCCATGACAATCGAGAATTGGCGTCCATAGATAGATATAAGAGCGAAACTTGTGCACGGCGAATATGACCGCGAGACATTCCTGCTCTGTGACAGTATAGTTTCGCTCCGGTTTACCTAAACAGCGACTGGCATAGGCAACGACGTGTTCAGCAGCTCCATGGCGTTGGATCAAGACGGCGCCAATACCTACACCACTGGAGTCGGTATGAACTTCTGTGGCAACAGATGGGTCATAGTGGCGAAGTACGGGCTCTGACGTAAGAGCAAACTTGAGTTGCGAAAAAGACGACTCGCATTCCGCTGACCACTGAAAAGGTGCGTTCTTGTTGAGTAGGGACATCAAAGGGTAAGCGAGGTCGGAAAACCTCGGCACGAAGCGACGGAAGTACGAGCACAGGCCCAAAAAGCTTCGCAACTCTCGTTCCGACTGAGGTTGTTTGAAGCTGCTGACTGCTGCGACTTTTTGGGGGTCGCGTCGAACGCCATGCTTGTCCACCAGGTGACCGAGAACGAGAGTCTCACGGCTGCCAAAATGACACTTCTTAGAGTTCAGGGTGAGCTTAGCTCTCTCAAGGCAGGTGAGAACAATGTCTAGACGATGGTTGTGTTCATCGAATGTACGGCTAAAAATTATAATGTCATCAAGGTAGCAAAGACAAACTTCTCACTTTAGTCCACGTAACACAGAGTCCATGAAGCGCTCGAACGTGGCTGGAGCGTTGCATAGGCCAAACGGCATTACATTGAATTCAAATAGACCATCTGGGGTTATGAAGGCCGTTTTCTCTTTGTCATTCGGGTGCATGGGGATTTGCCAATAACCAGATCTCAAATCCACGGAGGAGAAGTACGATGCCGAATGTAAACAATAGATGACATCATCAAACCTGGGAAGCGGGTAGACATCCTTTTTAGTAACAGAGTTGAGCCGTCTGTAATCCACGCAGAATCGCCATGTACCATCCTTCTTTCGTACAAGAATCACAGGGCAGCCCAAGGGCTACACGACTCTTGGGTGACCCTTTTCTTTAACATCTCTTCTACCTGTTGAGTAATGACCTTGCGCTCCGCAGATGAGACACGGTATGGTTTCTGCCGGATTGGGTGAGCAGATCCTATGTCAATCCCGTGGCGAGTACGCCACTCGGGTACACTTATTTGCTCTTCTTTCTGCGCAAAGTCAAATATCGTAGCGTGCTTCGCAAGGACTTCGACCAAACCTTGACGTTTTTCTGATGATAGCGACTTGTTTACCATACTCAGAAAGTTGGCTTCTGTATGGTACGTTGCACGAATAGGATCTACTCTCTCGTCACTTAAAGATGCAATAAAACTAGTCGCATTTTGTTCGAAGCGGGCGAGTCGCATTCCGCAGGGTAGCATAACAGGTTCATTTGAATAGTTCGACACCCATAAGGCCGATCGCCTATAACTGATTGACAGCACACAATGTGGAATGAGCACATTTTTCTTGGCGCAATTGAGAGGAATGGGCTCCACAAGAACATCAAACTTTCCGGCGTCCGAGGCAGAGGCCTCAACGCGTACGGTCTTCATCGAGTTGGGCGGAAAGACAACATCCTCAATGACGGCGATAGATCCTTGACAGCACCTAGGATCGTCAGTAAATGCCGATAGCATAATCTCTCCAGCACCACAATCTACAGTAGCCCCGCACTCGCGTAGAAAATCGATGCCCAAGATAATGTCATGGGTGAAGCTGGTCAGGACGGCGAATTCAGCCTCGAAGACCCTGTCACCCAAAGTGGCACTAACAACACACACACCGATCGGGCACAGTGTCTCCCCGCTCACTGCACGAAATGATGCACAACTGTCCCAGCGAAACATCACTTTATGTCCTAGCCGCAATTTGAAGTTAAGACTCATCACTGAAACAGCTGCTCCAGTATCTATCAAAGCCATCGTAGGAAGTCCATCAATAAGCACGGGGATCCTATTTTGCGTCATAAAAACGAGTGGAGGCATAGGCGGATGTAGTGACAAATGTTCGGCGGCCTCACCTCTATTGGTCGCACCACCTAGTTTCCCGGAGGCGGAGAGGTGACGCGTCGACCAGGAGATGGGGAACGGAACCAGCGTGTTGTAGGGGGCGTCAAGCTTCGCACGGAGGAAGGCGAGTCGTTGCGTTAATACCGCTGGAAATTTCATCCTACATATGTATCACTGTGGGTCGTTTGCCGGAAGCCGTCCCCAACGTACGCGTCCCGCATTGAACGCATACCACTGCGCCAGCGGTTTTGTCGAGAAGCTGATGGTCCCTCGTAGTAGCGTTGCTGGGGGGCGACGCCTTTGACCACAGAATCGAGCCACTGTCCACGGAAACCGCAGTGATAGCAAACAGGGGCCTCACGCACGTCGCCAAACCTTCCACGAGGCGCCATGTGCCCATGATCGTCCCACGAAGACACCATTGTAGGTGGTTGGCGGGAGGCGTTCTGGAAACCACGGCGATGATGTAAGTTGTCAGTTGGGGGCTCTGGTGCTCTTGATTGGGGCACATCTTATAGCGTGGCGTCAACGGCAGCACACATTGCGTCGTATGGCGGGGAGGTGTTGATAGCAGGTGCTCTCGGCGGCTTGACAGCATCACGTCGTCCAAGTTCTTCGCGTACGATTTGCCTGATCATTGAGGCAAGATCACAGGGGGATGTCGGAGGGACGTCGACACTTGGAACGGTGGTGACGTTGGCAAGTCTACCAAATTTGGGAGTGATGCGCCTAGCCTTCAGTGTCTCAAACGTGCGGCAGTGTTGTATCACGTCCGCTACAGACGCCAAGGTGTCCTTGCCGATGAGGAAATTGTAGACATCCACAGCAACCACTTTGAGAAGATGCCCTACCTTGTCATCTTGTTTTATGCGTGGGTCTACAGACTTGCACAATTTCAGAATCTCTTCAATGTATGTTGTGCATGTTTCCCCGGAGACTTGAGCACGCTGCATCAAAGTTTGCTCAGCGCGCTTCTTCTTCATCAATGGGTCCCTGAAGCAGCTCGCTATTTCTTTCTCAAACGCTTCCCAGGTCGTTATTGTTTCTTCGTGGTTTTCAAACCACACCAATGCCGTCCCTTTAAGAAACAATCTGACGTGGGACAACCGGGAGGCCGCATCCCAACAGTTGTATTTACTCACACGGTTGAAGTGTTTCAGCCATTCATCGACGTCTTCTCCGACCCTCCCTGAGAAGCTTCGCGGTACCATGTGTCGGGGCCCCGCAGCGCCAGACGAAGAGTGCGTGGTGTCGCCGTCAGCAATCGGATCCATAAAGAGCGGTGGTAGACCAGCCAGTCGGCGGCTTCGGCGTAGTTCTTGAGGTAGCGCTTCCGTGATCGTTGGCCTTGGATCGCTCCGCTGTACCCCGCACCTTCCATCAATCTTGTTACGGTGTGATGGATGCCTTCATTTACAGGAGATGATCAATGCGAGAGTCCAGAGATCTGGCCGGTCACCGCTCGTGCCAACCTCGTTCTCCTCTTCTTCCACGCGCATCCTCAGTATCGTAGCAATTTAGACGTCCGAAGCTTACACTTCACGAGGCAAGGAGGCTCACTTCCAATGAATAGAATCCCGAAATATAGCTTTGCCACCATCACGGTGGGGCCCAAGAAGCCACTGAGCGCAATTAGGTGGTTATCACATCAGTGTTGTACTCGATTTTTGTGCCTGAAGCGTGGCGATCGGTCTCTCTGTGCACTGTAAAAAAAGAGTATACTGTAGTCTTTTCCAGTGGTTTTGACTTGCCACGTCTGCGACTCTCTTAGGGATAGCGATAGAGACAAGGGACTTGAGAACACCTACTGAGAGAGTGCGTTCTTTAGGAGAGTCCCCTGTCCTTTTTTCGAAGAGTGAAAGGACTCATTTGCGAAGCATCACACTACCACTTCTATAGAGAAGTCAGTCGACTCACACCGTTGACGCTCCTACGTAGGTCAAGCAACTCTATGCGGCTATTATAAGCTACTCAATTTATCCATGCTCTACTCTACGCGACTACTGCTGTAAATAGTAAAGTATTCCTTTTACGTAACTACACTAATGCTTACAGTTGTGCCCAACAAATACAAAAATTGTAGTACAAATATAACACTATTTTATTACCACGCTTCTAAAGAAAAATGTTCAGCAGAGTAATACAAAAAGCACGGTAAGGTGACCTGCGAATTAAAATTAGGGTATTCTCATTTACATATTTCTACGAGTATAACCAACCAAAATCTGTATGATGTGCATAGTGTCAAGTCGCGCAAAATAAACCGTAGATATCTGCATTATGTTTCCACATTCCTTACGATTACGAATAAATAAAAAAGTTGTACGACTGAAGGAATCAAGCTTTTGGCTTGCTATGTAGTCGCTCCTGTTCAGCTTGAGCAGCCATCAAAAAAAAATCGCGGTATATCCACGGACTGAATGATCATGAGTAGAGCGAAGCATCCATCGTCCATCCGTGTTTCCGTCCGTTCGTTCGTCCTTGCTTCCGTTCATGCGTCCGTCCATACTTGCATTCACTCATCCGTGTGTCCATCGTCCATGCATCTAACTTTCCGCCAGTCCATCCATCTGCTTGCCTGTCTGTCCGTTCTTCCGTGAATTCGTCCGTGCGTGCGTTCGTTCGTCTGTCCATCTAGTGAACACCCAAAGTACCGCCATCTCACATCTTTTCATCTTATATTCATCATATAGAAGTACCGCCATCTAGTGGACATTTCAAAGACTGAACGAGAGGTGGCCACCTACAACTACGACTACTACATACATCGCGGACGCACGACCCATGGCATCAGAGCTTTGCCTTTAAAGGACGTGAAAAGAAGAACGGGGAATGATATTCCAAAATTAGAATGGGTAAAACCTGTACAATAAGTTATTTACACAGACATAAAGCAGGCTCACGACATAGCAACTAATTCAATCCGGCGCAGTAAACTGGCACATTCGCATGAAACAAGCTGTTTTGCCAATAATAAATCATGAAAGTACGAAAGTTTCAAGGCCTTCAACAAATGCCTCCCCTCCCCTGCCCCAACCCACCGAAAGAAGTCGTGGCTACGGACCTGCAATAGTCACTGGCTTGCACGTATCGAAGCAATTTTTTAGAAAGCTCTTCAAAGTTTGTTTTTGGAGTAAAGCACCGGCATATTTTTACAACCATGCCCCTCCTCTGGCAGTAAAGGGCACGCCGTCAAGTATTATTGACCACCAGATTTACAAAGGTAACCTGTCCTTAAATAATCACTTAAACACATGTGAATACGAGCGCTTGAACGACACCAACGGGCGCGGGCACCGTCTACGTTGGCATCAGCAATGGCTTAAGCTATAGAGCTACCACTCATTGTTCCCACCGTTACGTACACTCACTCGATTATGTTATAACATTGAACGTCATCGCAGATGTAATCAAAACACCACTCTGCTACAACTGTAGAAAGCCAGGGCACATTTACCGTTTTTGCCCACATCGCTGAGCTGAATAACATGGGAGTGCGCTACCGCTAGGCGCCGACAGTTCGACGAAAGTCATTCCCCCATCGACGATGACACTGGCCGGCGGGAAGGCTCTGCTACCTTCCGGACGCACTCACCATCCCCGGCTTGTTTTGCTTCACCAAGCCGCCGTAGTTTTGCTGACGCCGTCAGAGGTCGGTCTCTCAGCCCATGGCGGGGAAACTGAAAGCAGCGACCTCTGGGGGGATGGTTGCAAGCCGTCAAATTGCGAAAATCCCCCACTGCTGCCGAAACACGTGAGAGACGACGCTGGATACACCGCCGACAAAAACTAACAGCCGACCTCGCTGTAGCAATTGATGGCGTTGAAGTGACGGCCTTAGTCGGCACGGGTGTACACTTTTCCATAATGAGTGAACGATTGGCAGATGAACTCAAGAAAGTCAGGACGGTATGGACGGGCCCTTGTATCCGAAATGCAGGAAGCCAGATAATGACACTTACGGGAGAATGTACAGCAAGACTCACGATTGAGAATGTGGCCTTATTAGCCACATTTCTAATCCTACCCGAGTGCTGCAAACCTGCAGCACTCGGGTAGGATATTGGGAATGGATACTAGGAACGGACTTGTCAAGAGAGTACGGTGCTTGGGTCAACATACATGATGGTGTGATTACATTCGCCCCTGACAAGCCAGTAACCCATTATCCCGACCAAGAACCAAAGGTGTTACGTGTGTGGTCGACGACGACATCTGCGTGCCACCACTGTCATGTAGTCTTGTTTGTGTGTTGTGGTGAGCACTGTAATGAAGACGCCATAGCCGAACGCATCACTGCCTTTCTTTTTCGCCAAAGCATTTCCATCGCTCGTGGCATCGTCAGCTTAGTAGATGGGCGCGCAGAGGTGCTTCTGACCAACTTCACGAATTAGCGCCGGCACATCGGTAAAGGCACGGCTGTGGCGTACCTCCAAAAGCTAGAGTACTCTCACGACTGTCTTCTTATGCAAGGGGAAGCCACGGCCTAATCACCTCCGCATACACCATCAGTCGATATCGATCCGAGTCTAACACCGACTGAAAGATGCTGTTGGGCTCGAACTTCGTGCGTTCCCCGAATACCTTATGTTACCCACCCCGCGGCCGGCGACCCCTCCCCAACAAGGAAGCAGGGCCACCGGAATGCGGGACGATGACTGTCTGCTGGCCACAAAGGACGCGACAACTCCCGTGCCCCAAGGGGTTCAATTATGGCGCCTTACAGGAGACCAAGCCAAGCTGCAGGTGGCCGGGCCAGGCTGCAAGGATGGAAGGTACACGTGCGCGTTTGCCGGACAGCCAGAATCAGCGGAGGCGATGGCATTGGCGCACGGGCCAATTGTATTGATGACCTATCAGCCCGGCATCGCGGGAACTTACTCGGAGGCGCTTTTCCATGACCCGGCAACGCCCGTCGTCGATCATTCCGGGAACCGGGGTTAAACAAACCTGAGTGACGGCGGAGAACCGATAAGTGGGCAAGAGGCGGTGGGTCTTCGAGGCTGTGGAGAGGAGAGACACATCCTTGCGTTCCGATTGGACTGAAGAGTGGTAGGCTATGATTGGACTGAAAGAGTGGTTGAATGGGGAGACAGGGAATAAAACCAGAGGTGCAGGGGCAGTGAAAAAAAAACGAATAAACGTCTCCATATCCAGATGATGTCGGAGCGGTCGTTTCCTCAAGGTGCCAGCAGATGAAAAGTTCTCGTCTTCGGCTTCCTTGGCGGCAGCAGCAAATGTCGAGCAACAGGCGAGAGGCGAGTGGAAAGAACCAAACGGAACGCAACTGGCGCAGTCGGCAGGGTCTGCATGGCTGAACTGAGGAGGACAGCGGGGAGCGACATCGGCTGAGACTGACGACAACCACCTTAAACTGACTACCACGCTGCGGGATCAACGAAGCAAGGCTAGTCCACCGGATTCCGAGGAAAAAAAAGCGCACCGCAAGGCTACTTCAGGCAGGTACCTCTTGATTTTCTGTTGGGCGGAGGCGATGACAAAGCATTACATTTTGCGAGACAGAGAAAGGGACAACTCGGAAATGAACGGGGACGGAGCAGGAAACTTGCAGGCGTTGAGAGTCGCCGACAGCGACACCGGGGGTCATGGTAGTGCCACGTCAGATACGGCGTCGGAACAGCAGCTAGCGCTGCTCCAGCTTCAATTAAAAATTGCTGAGGCGGAAACAGAGAAGCAGCGCTTGATTCTGGAAAGCCAGCGGCTAAGAGCCCGTAATGGGGCAGAGTCCAACGAGAGCAATGACAGCGTAGCGCTTCAGAGGAAGACAGGCGACTGAAATTCGAGGAAGACAGGCGACTGAAATTCGCAAGCTTGTTAAAGAGTGTACTGGCACCTATGCCGAACCAAGAGACGCTTGCGCCAATGTGGTTCAAGATGTTGAGGCAACGCTCAAGTCGTATGAAGTTCCGAGCGAATGGTGGGCCGGGCTAGTTTTGCCACAGTTGAGTGAAAGGGCACGCGGACTGCTGTGCAGGCTTACAGCAGAGGAGCGCAAAGCTTATGTTAAGCTTAAGTGAAGCATTTTAGAGGGTCTCGGGCTTTCGGCGGCGGAGTACAAGAGGCTGTTTGCGGGATCGAAAACGGGAGAAAGGGAGTCCTGAGATCAGTTTGCTGTGCGCCTTGAGAATTATTTCGACTATTATGTCCAGAGTTCAAAGGTAGGCACGTTCGAGGAACTCAAGCAGCTAGTCGTCGCGGATCGCTTGAAAGAATGTTTGAGCCCGGAAGCGAGAGCGCATGTCATTTGTAATCAACAGGAGTCCTTTTTGCTGCCCAGTGGCGTGGCTAGGCTCGCGGAGAAATTCGAGGAGAGCAAAAAGTGCAAGGCAGCACAAAAGAAGGAAAATGTACAGGAGTGGCAAAAGAAAGCTAAAACAGCAGTAGATACACCCACGGACGGAAACGGGAAAAGGCGATGTTTTGAGTGTAAGGGTGCCGACCACATTGCCAGCAATTGCCCCAATAAGGGCTCAGGTGCAGGGCAAGGCACTAGGCCAGCAGGACAACAAAACGGTCCAGTGGTCGCGAGGGTCACGGCTTCTGCATTCGGGTCAGAAATAGCAATGACAGACAGGTTGTGGCAGCGTAAAGAGCAGAAACAACCCTCACTGGAAACTGTAAAGCTTAAGACCTCAGGTCGATCAATAAATGCCGTGGTAGATTCAGGAGCGGAGGTGAGCGTCGTCAGAAAGGCAGTGGTACCTCAGTACGATGGTACGGGTTCGCAAATAAAGTTGACGGGAGCGTTGGGGCAACAGGCAACCGCTGAGTTGGCTTACGTGCCACTCATAGCTACTGAAGGCAGTCCTTTCGTGATGTCCGAGGCGGTGCAGTCGGCCGTGCATTGTGCAATCACAGATAAGCTGCTAGACGGCACCGACGCGCTGATCACGCCCAACGATTACGCACAGCGTCTCGCGGAAAGGGTTAAACGTGACATAGTGTCAGACGAGTGTTCAGCAGTCGAGGAGACCGAAGCTATAGTAGAGCTGTCAGATGAGGCATGCGAGGAGCAACGAGCGATGGCAGGCGTCATAACCGCGGAGAGCAACAGCGAAGGTTTCGAGCCGGTCAAAAGCAAACGACAGGAGTTTCGTGAGGCTCAGGAAACAGACCCGGCTTTGCGAGATGCTTGGGCGCAGGCGAAGGCCGGAACGCATGGCATGCTCGTTCAAGACGAGCTGTTGTATCATCAGGAACGCCTCGCGGGTCACATATGCAAACAGCTAGTGCTACCATCGCACAGGCACAAAGAAGTGCTGAAAATGGCTCACGATTCACCATGGGCAGGTCATTTAGGAGAGCGGAAAACACTGCAACGAGTGAAAAGCTCATTTTACTGGCCGCAGATGTCGCGAGATGTAAAGGAGTACTGTAGGTCGTGCCATGAATTCCAGGTGAAATCGTCGATGAGGCAGATAGATAGGGTTCCAATAAAGCCCCTGGCTAGGCCCAGCACGTCGTTTCAGACAGTAAACATGGACTGCATCGGTCCTATGGTACCCCCTTCGGCTAGAGGTCACTGCTATGCTCTTTGAGTCGTAGACTTACATACCAGATGGCCATAGGTGGTATGCCTCCGTTCACTAAAGATAAAGGCTACATGTGACGCGTTACTGCAGATATTTTCTCAACACGGGGTGCCAGAGACAATTTGCTCAGATCAGGGCACCACTTTTACGTCGGGGTTGACACAGGAGATGTTGCAAAGACTTGGGGCAACTCCGAGATTTTCCATGCCCGATCACCCGCGAAGCAACGGCTTGGTCGAGCACTGGAATGGCACGTTCAAAAGAATGCTTTCTCACATAGTCAGCGAACATGGACGCGATTGGGATAGGATGATTCCGTTTTTGTTATGGGCATATCGTGAGGTCCCACATGCGACTACTGGGCGGTCACCGTTCGAGCTCATGTATGGGCGGGTGCCGAACGGGCCCCTATCCGTTCTCAAGAGGACTTGGTCAGGAGACTGGGAAGTGCCACAATCATTGTGTATGCCAGCAGCGGAATATCTTGCGAAGCTCGGAAGTAGTTTGGAAGAAGCTAGCGAAGGAGCCGCCCGACAGAGTGAAGTCACTCAGAAGGAGTACGTAGGACGCTATAACTTGAGGGCCACAGACAAACTGTTTGTCACAGGGGACCAAGTACTATCGCTCGAGAACAAAGGAGAGGGTAAGCTAGTGGCGAAGTGGAAGGGACCGATCACAGTGGTCGAAAAACTTCGACCGTACAGTTATTTAGTTGAGCTCGAGGACGGTTCACGCAAAACCATTCACGCTAACAAGCTTCGTGCATATCACGCCCGAGTAACTGCAGTAGGAGTGATATTCGAAGGCGATCAGGAATTTGGAGAGGTTCCGGTCCTACCTGGCGGGATAGAGGCGCAGGCGACGCTGCAGCTTGATGAGGTAGCACACCTGGAGCCCACACGGAGAACAGCTGCGAGACTTAATCGCGAAGCACCCGAGGGTATTCGTAAACAATCCCGGCACCTGCAAAGTGGGAATCCATAAAATACGATTCAAATCAGGAGAGCAACCGAGGCGCGCATACCCATGCAGAGTGCCGGTGGCGCTGGTGAATGAAGTAGAGAGGCAGGTAAATGAGCTCCAGCAGTGGGGATTGATATACCCGGTTGAAAGTCCGCACGCGTATCCACTGGTCTGCGTATCAAAGAAGGACGGTGGCATCCGCATCTGTTGCGATTACAGGAGACTCAACAAAATAACAGAGACAGACGCATTCCCCATGAGCGTGGCGACTGATCTGTTATACCAAGTGGCGAAGGCTAAGTACATAACTCTGCTAGACATGTTCAGGGGTTACTGGCAAATACCTCTCGACGAGGACGCTCAGGTTTGTACTGCTTTTCCCACTCCCTCAGGCCAATACGCATAGAGAGTGATGCCCTTTGGGTTAAAAAATGCCGCCAGTACATATCAGAGGGTCATCAATGGTGTACTGGCTCCGCATAGACATTATGCTTGCGCTTACATTGACGATGTAGCGATATACTTCGAGAACTGGAACGAGCACCTGGAACATTTAGACAAGGTGATTGTGTACCTAGCGAAGGCAGGGTTGACGCTCAACGTAAGCAAATGTCGGTTTGCACAACAAGAAGTAAAATTCTTGGGGCAGATTGTGGGATCAGGTAAGCACGGGGCCGATCCAGAGAAGGTCAGGGCGATAAAGTAGACTCCGGCTCCCGAAGCAGAGGGACAGCTTCGTGGTTTCTTAGGGCTAGCCAACTATCATAGGGACTACGTGCCCGAGTAGTCCAAAGTCGTTATGCCTCTGACTAACCTAACTGGCGGACGTATTCCGCAGAAATTACCTTGGAATACAGGGGCGCAGGAAGCTTTTGATAAGGTGAAAAACTGTTTAGTGCGGGCGTCGGCGTTGCAGATACCAGATCCGAGTAAAGAATTCATCCTCGCCACATATGCATCCGATTACGCCGTTGGTGCGTGCCTGGCACAGCAGGATCTGGTGGGCAAGGAGCGCCCTATCGCTTTTCTGAGCAAGAAGCTTAGACCGGCTCAAACCCGATAGCCCACAATAGAAAAGGAAGCTTATGCAGTCATTTGAGCACTAGGGAAGTTGGATGTTTGGCTGTTTGGCGCTAAAATCAAGGTGATTACCGATCATAAACCACTCTAATTTCTAACTCTAACCACTCCGCAGAGCGCTAGGCTGACACGGTGGGCGTTGGCACTACAAAAGTGTAACCTGGAAATTGAACACAAAAAGGGGTGTCTACACGCTAATGCCGACGCAATGTCGCGGTTAGTGACTCCTAACGATGACGCATAACAGGGACGGTGAGTTAAGGGGGGTGTATGCTTTGTTAGCGCGTGCGCGCGATGGAGTCAACGAGGTACGAGTGACAGTTGGTGCCTCACGTGTCGAGCCAGTGAACATGTGTGCATATGTGGTTCTGTTTGTGTCGCATGTCATAGATACAGTGCAACACAATTGGAGGGGAGGTGTTGGGCTCGAACTTCGTGCGTTCCCCGAATACCTTATGTTACCCACCCCGTGGCCGGCGACCCCTCGCCAACAAGGAAGCAGGGCCACCGGAATGCGGGACGATGACTGTCTGCTGGCCACAAAGGACTCGACAACTCCCGTGCCCCAAGGGGTTCAATTATGGCGCCTCACAGGAGACCAAGCCAGGATGCAGGTGGCCGGGCCAGGCTGCAAGGATGGAAGGTACACGTGCGCATCCGCCGGACAACCAGAATCAGCGGAGGCGACGGCATTGGCGCACGGGCCAATTGTATTGATGACCTGTCAGCCCGCCATCGCGGGAACTTACTCGGAGGCGCTTTTCCATGACCCGGCAATGCCCGTCGTCGATAATTCCGGGAACCGAGGTGAAAGAAACCTGAGCGACGGCGGAGAACCGATGAGTGGGCAAGAGGCGGTGGGTCTTCGAGGTTGTGGAGAGGAGAGACACATCCTGGCGTTCCGATTGGACTGTAAGAGTGGTACGCTACGATTGGACTGTAAGAGTGGTTGAATGGGGAGACAGGGGATAAAACCAGGGGTGCAGGGACAGTAAAAAAAGAGAGAAACGAATAAACGTCTCTATATCCAGATGATGTTGGAGCGGTCGTTTCTTCAAGGTGCCAGCAGATGAAAAGTTCTCGTCTTCGGCTTCCTTGGCGGCAGCAGCAAATGTTGAGCAACAGGCGAGAGGCGAGTGGAAAGAACCAAACGGAATGTAGCTGATGCCGTCTTATGGAGCTGCTCAACCAGTTCTAGGACTGCTTCTCATCGACATCCCGAGTGGGTCGAACACCTCTGACTAAGCATCGCATCATTACGGAAGACACAGCCAGACCGATGCGACAGAGCCTATATCGCGTCGCTCAGAAAGAACATGAAGTAATCCAGCAGCAAGTCAAGAATATGCTAGAGGATGGTGTTATCCAACCATCAACGAGTCCTTGAGCATGACCTGTGGTGCTCGTGAAAAAGAAAGATGACACCTTGCGTTTCTGCATTGATTATCGTAAGCTGAAACACGTTACAAAAAAGACGTTTATCCGTTACTAATGATCGATGACTCTTTAGACAAGCCATCACATGCGTGCTACTTCTCGTCAATCGACATTAAAAGTGGATACTGGCAAATCGAAGTAGATGAGCGTGACCGAGAAAAAAACCGCCTTCGTGACGCCAGACGGGCTTTTTTCTCTTTCGTTCTCCCTTTCGGTCTGTGATCAAAGTTCTCCCTTTCGGTCTATGCTCAGCCCCAGCCACGTTTGAGAGACTAATGGATACCATTTTCTCTGGCCTGAAAGGAAAACATGCCTTGTGTATCTCGACGGCGTGAATGTTTTTTCGGCCACGTTTGAAGAACATCTAAAGCGGCTATTGCCAGTCCTTCAAGCCATACGGTCCGCTAGACTCACACTGAAAGCGGAAAAATGCCACTTCGGCTTCGAACTCCAGTTTCTGGGACACGTGTTCAGTCGCGAAGGTCTGGGGCCTGACGCAGATGAAACTGTAGCCGTCGCAAGGTTCGCAAGGCCTGTTGACAAGAAAACGGTTAGGCGTTTTCTGGGTCTCTGCCCTTACTACCGGTGATTTATAGCAGACTTTTCACACATCACCTCTCCACTCACCCGCCTTACAAGGGAGGACGTTGCGTTTGCATGAAGTGAAGAGCAAGATGCTTCATTCAACGAGCTGCGACAGCGTCTACAAACTCCTACCGGTCATCGCTCACTTCGACAAGAATGCACCAACAGCCATCCATAGAGACGCCAGCAATGTGGGCGTAGGTGCTATTCTTGTCCAATGCCAAGTTGGTGTAAAGAGACAAGTTGCCTACGCTAGCAGAACGTTGACCCGTGCCCAGTCCAACTACTCAACAACGGACAAGGAGTGTCTGGCTGTCGTTTGGGCAGTTGCGAAGTTCCGCCCATACTTATATGGCCGCGCTTTCCACTTCGTAAGCGACCATCACTCTCTTTGTCGGTTGACCAACATGAAAGACCCATCTGGACGTTTAGTGCGATGGAGCTTACGGCTCGAAGAGTACGTCATGGCCGTAGTTTACAAGTCCGGAAGGTAACACTTAAACGCCGACTGTTTGTCAAGGTCACCGATTGAATCATCGGCTACAGAGGATGATGAACTCACAGGTTTTTTTAGGAGTTGTTGATGCGGCTATTATTTTTTGGCAACAACAAGATGATCGGGAGCTCAGCTCACTCATAGAATTCTTGAACAGACGAGCCGCCAATGCACCAAGACTGTTTTCGAAGAACTTATCGTCATTCTGTTTACGGGATGGAATTCTGTAAAAAAAGAATTTCTCATCAACAGATAGAAGCTATATGCTGGTAGTTCCTGAAGCTCTCCTTAGCGAAATTTTACCAACTTGCCATGACGAAGCCACTTCGGGCCACCTCAATTTCACAAGAACACTGACACGTTTCAAAGAAAAATACTATTGGCCAAGAATTGCGGCAGAGGTGAAACATTACGTCCGAACATGCTGTCACACAAGTCCCGTTAATTAGGGAGGCAATCGCCGGGCTAATTCCAAGAGCCGAAGTATCGGCCCCCCGAACTGCACCACGAAAGCGTGGACAATTTAGAAGTGGTCCTTTTTGGCGCGCCAGCGGACGCCGGCTGTGGCCCAAAGAACAATTCAGAGCCGAGAGTTGATAAACAAAAAAATTATATTCTCAATATAGGCAGATCGAAAACAATACACAAAAATGCACACTCCACAATAGTTACATACAATACGTCACCAATCAAACAACGTACTACACGGTACAATCAGCCACACTCAAAACAACGGACACAGACAACGATACGCACTACAATGCAGTCGCATGCATTGAACGACCAAGACACTTAAAGACTAAAGAGATAGCAAACCTATCCAGTCCAAAGTTCTTGGAACAAAAGTCTGAATGATACTCGTCCGAGAATCACTCACTCCAAATCCAGCGTTGTTGTCGTTCCGCAGCCCTCGAAGTTTCTCTTCCAGGAAACCTCGCCGTCTTCAATTGGCCACTCTTCAAACTTCAACTTCTTCGTCCGAACACGTCGGCTTCACACACGCAGCTGTTGCCCGCGTCTTCGCTCGATAGCGGTAAACACACGCTCTTGCCGGTAGTACGAGTCGTCACCCCTCAGGTGTAAATCCTCTTCATCTCCGGCCTCGTCCCTACGGACCAAAAACTTCGCCGACTACACGGCGGAATCCCTACGCGCTCTGGCGCTCACTTCCGTCTCCTCCTGCTTTCTCGTCTCGGCTGCTCGATTAAATACCTTCTGCGCCACCTTCCAGAACGTTCTCCTCATTTCGTCGGCGCGATGCGCAGCGAAGGCTGGGAAGAGGGCGAGACGGTTGGAAGTCCCTCCGCGTCGCATGACTCAACTCGGCGTGGCCCCGCCCCCTTCGTTCTAGAAAACTCGCGGGCTTGCTGGGCCGCCGATGTGGGGTGAGGAGGTTCGTCTGCGAAGCCATGCTTCTGCGGGGAGAGCGCGCGCCCGGGAGTCTTGGATGTTTGTTTTCTTTTTTTTCTTTTGACCTCGCGGCGTTTCTCCCGCCCGTTGTCGCAAGAATTTGGCGGCGCGCTCATTTTTAGCGCTCGTTCTGTGACACATGCATTGACTGTCAGCGGCGCAAGGTACCACCTTTCAAACTCGCTGGGCTATTACATCCCGTGCCCGTGCCAGAAACTCTGTTTTCTCAAATCGGAAAAGATCTGCTGGGCCCATTCCCAGCATCAGACAGCGGCAACAAATGGGTTATAGTGGCGACGGACTAACTCAACCGATACGTGGAGACCAAGGCAGTTGCGAGTGGCACTGCAGCGGAAGCGGCCCAGTTCTTCATTGGGAACATTGTCCTGAGACATGGTGCTCCAGCTGTCATCATAACAGACAAAGGTACTGCGTTTACAGCCGAGATTTTGCGCACTGTGCTTACGCTAAGTGACACAACGCATAGGAAGACGACTGCTTATCACCCACAAACGAATGGGCTTACAGAACGACTTAACAAGACAATCGTTGACATGCTTTGTACGTACGTCGACGTGGAACACAAAATTGGGACCGAAAATTGGGACAGCGCATCGGAAGACGACAGCTTACCACCTACAAACGAATGGGCTTACAGAACGACTTAACAAGACAATCGCTGACATGCTTTGCATGTACGTCGACGTGGAACACAATTATTGGGACCGAATGTTGCCGTACACTGGATTTCGTGCCGACCGGTTGTGCGCCCGCGCGCTCCGCGCGCTCGCGACCTTCGGCGTCATCGTGGCTCTGGCCGACTGGGCTGGCCCTACGTCACCTCCTGTCGCCGACGGTCTTCGGTGACAGCGCAGCTCTGACCTACTGGACCTGCTCTACGCCATATACAGACGCCGACAACATCTCTCGCAAGTGTACCCCGTCCTCGGACTCCAGTGACCGTTTTCCATCTTTCCTGTCTCTCCTATCCCCTCAGTTTGTTGTTGCTTCGTCTTCCTCTTTTCTTTACTTCTACTCTTTTATCCCTCCTCACCCCCATCCCTTGTGAGCCCTGTGGCGGTGTCGCTCCTGAAGCAGACAATAACGGGGCTCACTTTTCTCTTCCTTTCTCTATCTTAAGAACCACTCTCATCACATTCGCGTATAATACGGCGCGCCAGGAAACAACGAGAATGATGCCGTTCGCACTAATTCATGGCACATAAGTTACTACAATGCTTGACGCCATGCTGCTTTACGATTGCAATGATTCACAGACAGACACCGCAGACTTCACTGAGCGTGCCGAGAAAGCAAGGCTGCTTCCCCGCGTCAGAATAATCAACCAGCAATAACTTGTCTCCCAACGGTACAACCTTCGCCATCGATTCGTCGCTTATCAACGAGGAGATAGAGTCTGGGTTTGGTTTCTTGTAGGATGGCAAGGCCTCTCGGAGAAACTCCTACGCCGATACTTTGGACCCAACGAGGTTTTGCGCCGTCTTAGCGACGGGATGTACGAAGTCATGCCCGACGCCTCTTCCTGTTTGAAACGCCGCCAGCATCTGCCTGAGACAGTGCACGTGTTCCGTATGAAACTTTACCACTCAGAGTGATGTAAACACCCGCTGGCCGCATCTCTACCTGATGAGCATCGGGACGACGCTCCCTCTGGCGGGAGGGTAATGCCGCGTGCATAGCTGCGTCTAGCTGCGAGATAGCGATGACAATGAAGATCGCGGATTCGCTCGAGGAGCGCAGCGCAGGCGAGTGAAGAAGACGACAATCTTAGCGGCCTTTTTTTGAGAGCATCTCTACGCGCTCGATGCAAGCAAGCAAGCATCTCTACGAGACGCTCCACGGCAATCGTTTCACGGCCATCGGAGATCGGCTGAACGTCGAGCGGCAGGATCCTTTTAGCTAAGATTTAGTTTGCTTTTCATTCCTCGTATTTCTTGTTAGTTTCTCTCAACTGAAAAGTTGTTGCAGCCCTTTGGAGGTCAGGTAAGTCAGAATATTCTGATGTCTTTCTCATTACCCGGCCAAGGGCACTCCCCTTGGCTGGCCTCACTACCAGTCAAGGATTGGCCGCTCGATACCTTGCTACGCAGTGGAGATAGCTACGTCCCTGTGGCTCTGGTTCCTACAAATGGGGGTTCCATTCCAATGAAAAATCTGAAGGTGATACAAGTGGAGCTTCAGAAAGCCTCGTCGCTTTTCCAGAAGATTACTGAGGTCTGCCAGTTCACCCGAGGGGGTATCCTGTGCTGCTCTGCAGACAACGATAGCGTCCGAAAGCTTCTGAATCGCTCTGAATTTGCTGCACAGCCGGTGAGCCCGTTTATTCAAGCTCATCTTGCATGTACGAAGGGCATAGTCCGTGGGGTGGATACGAGTCTGGCACCTCAAGAAATTCTTGACTTATTTGCTGTAGCTGGGGCAGTTTCAGTCTATCGATGCACCCGAACGACTCATAAAATAAAATCGCCTACTGAATCAGTTATAGTAACTTTTGCAGGAAGAGTTAGGCCAACAGAAATTAAGGCATGGCCACTAATCTACAAAGTAGAACCACTTTCCCCGAAACCTTTGCAGTGCTCAAAATGTTGGCGATTCGGCCACAGCGTGAAAGGATGCAGATCACAGGCTAGATGTCGTCTGTGCTGAGAGAGTCATGACAGCTTCGATTGCAAATATGATGACCAGAAGTGCTGCTTGTGTAATGAAGCGCACCCTGCAGACTCTGCTGAATGTGGCGCAAAACAAAGAAAAATGGGTGTTCTAGAGATCATAGAACGCAGGCGTTGCTCTAGGAGGGAGGCGGTAGCAGAAATGCATGAAAGACCGAAAGGTTACGCAGGCATAACATCCCGGCACACAGCGGCAATGGATGCATCGCTCGCAAAGTTGATAACTGAGGCTATTGAAAAGTCCACTGAAAAAAATTGCAGCGTTTGGCAGCTACTCTTTTTGAAGCTTTGGCTGATATGTTAACACAACAGCTGACACAAATCATTGGTACAGTTTCTGTGCAAAATCAAGATTCGCACGCTCTGTTGCTTTTAAGGGGTACAGAAGAGGAAAATCAGACAGTTAATCATACATCTATCTCTCCGTAAGCAGGACTTTCAAAAAATAGAGTTCAGGCTGAGTCAGAACCTGTGACAGATGATTCAAGAGACTTTACAGATATGGACGCAGAATCTCTAAAAACTTTGAAATGTAACAGATCTCCCCCTTCAAAAAAGTCTTCTCAGAACCCCAAATCCAAGAAATACTTGTCAAAGAAAGACTTCTTTGAGAACCTTTCAAAAAATGATTTCTTGAAAAAAAATATTCTGGATCAGGCAGTTTCTTCTGCCGGTATAGCATCAAAATAGGTTCCCTAAAAATTCTGCAGTGAAACTGCGGGTCTATTTAGTCGGCAACTACAGATTTACAGTATATTTCTTCGCAAATTTCTCCCGACATAATTGCCATTCAAGAAACCT
This sequence comes from Rhipicephalus annulatus, assembly GCA_013436015.1. Lineage (NCBI taxonomy): Eukaryota > Metazoa > Arthropoda > Arachnida > Ixodida > Ixodidae > Rhipicephalus > Rhipicephalus annulatus. The sequence continues at coordinate 314,270 of WOVY01001188.1, forward strand.
GGCTTGCTAACGGTAAAAAATTTTACATGAAAATTATTGATTAATCCGGCTGGATCGGCCGAGTAGAGGTGGCGGTCTGGCTTTCTTAATAACAACTAAATTTAGTCACAGAGCCAAGATATCGTATCAGTGTGTGGATACGAATTACGAAATTCTGGTGTTAGACATACCACTACCAGACTGCTCGCCTTTCTTTTTTGCAAATGTATACTTTCCTGCAGGAGTTCAAAACACGAGATACAAAATACCTCGATATCATGGTAGCTTCATGCAAAAAAGAAATAGTACTGTGTGGTGATTTCAATTCACGCCATGTGTCTTGGGGCTTCAGATCTGATGTATTCGGAAGACGTTTGTGGAAATGGACGCTTGATAATAACTTTTCCTGATTGAACTCACACGTTGCTACATTTGTAAGAGGTAACTCTAAATCGACTATTGATTTAACATTTTCCAGCTCCACTTTAAGCATATCCTCGTGGAATATATTAGATTGCGCTACAAACAGCGACCACTTTCCCATTACGTTTGAAATTAAGTTCCGGAGGTCTAGTTTGGCAGGGAAAGTTGGCTCATTCGTAAATTATGCTAAATTACAAAAAGACTTAAAATCTACATTAACTTTTCGCGAGGAAATGCAGGAATACCTTAGGGCTATGAGTCTATGTGCGGTGTTGAAATGATCATTAAAAAATTCAACGTTTACTGTAAACTCGAACACAGCGGGATCTTTTAGCCCGTGGTAGAATCTAGAATGTGTCAGGGGGTATAGAAAGCGAGAAGCAGCTTGGAAAAAGCTATTAATTAACCAATGCCCCAAAAATTGGAGTGATCTAAATTCATGGCCGCCGATTTTAAGCTTCTAGTTCGCAAAGCAAAAAAAGACTATGATATGAATAAACTTAGTTATCTGTCTAAGTCTAAAAATAAGAAAATGCTTTTCAGGTTTTTACGTGCGAGAAAAATGATTCCACAGACAGAAAGCAGTCATTCCAACATTATGTCTCTTCGCGAACTCTCCTGATTTCTTGGAAAATATTGCTTAAGGCTTGCAAACCAGGTTTACGACAATTATGCAAAAGTCCATGGTGAAATTAATGGTGGATTGTGATTTCCAGGAGGTATCTTTAGCTGAACTGGCGGATGTGATGAAGAGCTTACCACCCGCTGCTCGCGGACCTGATGGGGTGACCTCTACCATCAATAAAGTGCTATACAAATATCCCCACATGAAATCGCTAATAGAGTAAATTATTCACTGAAAAATTCTTGGATTCTGGCAGATTGGAAACTTTCTAAAATAATTTTGATCCTTAAGAAACAGGGGATGGAGTTTACTCTGGATAACATAAGGCCTATTTCATTTACATCTATCCTAGTCAAGCTTGTAGAGAGAGCCTTAAATGCCCGTACAGTAAACTACATCAATTAACATACAATATTAAACCCCAGACAAATTGGCTTTAGATCGGGATACTCCATTTAGTGTGCACATGTGGATTTGGAAAGTCGCATACAGCTGGCTCGGCATCGCCGCGAATACTGTGCACTAGTCACTCTAAACTTAGCTAAAGTGTGCGACAAAGTGGACTATCCTATCCTAATCCAGCAGATGCAAGACTATCGCTTTCCAAAATATATAACAGCGTGGATTACAGAGTTTGTGAAAGGCAGAGAATTTATTGCTTCTTGGATGGATGCTCTTCTAAAAAAATATAAGGAAACACGAGGTGTACCTCAGGGTTCAGTATTATCCCCGGTGTTATTCAACATATTACAAAGTTACATTCCAACTCATCAGGATATCCAAATTTACGTATATGGAGATGATATTGCTTTCTTAGCAACAAACAGTGATCTGCACTCATTGTATTGGGCATTACAGAGTTACATGAACATGCTAGAAGGGTGGCTTGACAATATCCATATGTCATTGAACGCCAAAAAAGTGCGCTTCTGTCATTCTCTTTTAAGGGTCGAGTCAACATTTCCCTGATGTATCCTACCGAGCTCATTCCCCAGGTCGATTTCCTGAAATACCTAGGCATCGTATATAATACGACGCTAAATTGGAAAAGCCATATAGAGGAGGTTGGCTGTAAAGCGTCATGTGCCTTGGGGTGGTTACGCAAATTGAGAAACAGAAAAATAGGATTGCGTAGCAGTACATTGATAATGATTTACAAGATGTATGTGCGGCCTGTTATGGAATTCGGGTGTGTATTATTTTCAGGCAGTGCGGCTTACAAGATGAGACAATTAATATTATTAGAAAGAGAAGCTTTGCGCTTGTGTCTTGGACTCGCCAAATTTGTGGCAAATATTGTTTTGTATGTGGAAGCGCGCCTTCCCCCTTTGTTAACTCGGTTTAGAATACTTACAGTTCAAACTTTCCTAAACATATACAATTCGCCTCTTTGACAAGCTTCATACGTGTTTATTCAAGAACTAGCCGCATTCTTTGGAACACAATGGTCTATACTACACTCCCCTCAGATTAGGTTCGTCCAAGCGTTGCTAGAGCCTCTCAATGTAAATATTTACCAGATTGGCATAACGAAGACGCCTAATTCATAACTTGAAATTAAATTTGGTGACATTTTCCTCTCAAATGCAAAACAACTGCCCCTTCAGTATTTAAATACTCGGTTAAAAGATTACTTGACTCATCTGTCCATAAACAACATTATTGCGACGGATGCATCCGTATTGAACGAAAAGGCTGAACTAGGCATCTTTTGTACTTCTCTTGACTGGTCTTTCTCAGTTCGATTACCAGATTACACGCCTATATTCATCGCTGAATTATTTGCATTATTTCTAGCGCTCCGTAAACTTCCTGCAAGCGAATCAGAAGCAGTCATACTTACCGATTCTCTCTCAGTATGCACTGCACTCTTTACAGCAAAAAATTTGACAATATTGAGTATGATTAGCAGTTTATTACCAGAAAACCTGAAAAAATTTCACTTGCTGTGGGTACCTGGCCACTGCGCGATTTCTCCAATTGAGATGGCAGACTCGTTAGCCAAAGCATCTTTAAGCAGACCACTCTTACCTATTTTACTTGATTTCGCCTACGTAATAGCACTCACATATATAAATTCTTGTTTGCACAAAGAAATAGAAAAATTATCATTGGATAAAGTCAGAGACTTTGTACATCTAAGATATTGGTGGAACAAACAGTGGTGCGTATCTCGGCAGTTAGAAATTACAATCACCAGATTACGATGCAGAACTCCGCATCTGAACTACTACCCACATAAAGCTGGACTCACAGCATCTCCGTTGTGTCTTTTTTGCAAGGAATCGGAATCAATAGATCATTTCTTTTTATCCTGTCAACGTTATGCTTATCAAAGGAAAAGATACCTGGTCGAAGCAAGTGAGAAGCTAGGTTTAAAAATAAACGTGAAACTAATTTTATCCTTCGGAGGGATTACATTAGGTTATAGCCGCAGGTAATTTTTCTCTGCTGTGTGCGAGTACATAAGGGCAACAAAGAGATTACCCTGTTAGCCTATTGTTTTTATCTACGGCTACGAGACTACCTGAATGCCTGACTTAGCACACTTGATGATCCTGCCGCCCGGTTCTTGGCCGATTCCCCTTTGTGGGCGAGTGCCAGCAAAGCTGAAGGTTCCTCATCATCATCATCATCATCATTATCTCTACGAGTTCCACGGTTCGTGTTTTTAAATAAACTCTCTGTCATTTAAAACTCGCGACAATATGTCCGTGATCAGTTTATTGCGGGTACCTCGTGCCCTACCACGGCGTGTTGTAGACACCGTGGGCTTAACTGGCTCAATATCACTGCAGCTGCTTGAACTATCGGCCTTGCTTTGTTTTGCTATCGAAGTATTCAGCAGCGCTGCCCTGGTGAGGTCCCCTCCCCCAACCACATCCTACAGGGAATCTCATGCACAAAGCACAGACCTCTCCTCTAAGGAATGGTGTGTCCACGAAAACCACAGCTTCCGGAAACGGGCGCATCATGCGATCCTGTAATAGGACCGGTCTATAGATGCCGGTTAATCTTTCTTTTGGCACTATTGCCTGCCGGACGCCGACTGTGTCGCAGTCAGTATCGCGCAGCATGTTTACCAGCCGATTGTCTAAAAATCCATCCCACCCCTGGTATATTCTGGATTCCTTGCGATGTAACGCCGCTGCTGACTGTGGTGTTGACGACTGGAATCTTCTCTCCATCTTTGAGAACAAGGAATTTTCTATCTCCTGGTGATCAGTGGGCTTGGCAGCACCTTCTTCGGACGGACGCTCATGCATTTCTGCTTTTTCGTCCAGATTGGCCTGTTGCGGGCGGATGCCGCCGTGGGATTTGCAAATATTGCCTCACCGCAAGACAGTACCATCGCGCATGCGCAGGGACAAGACCTCGATGGAACATCATCATGGGAAGCTACGCCTCAGATGTTGTGTCAACGCCATGACGTTCGCAGTGTGACGTCAGCGGACACTGACCAGCCAGACTATAAAACCAAGGTCCATCTTCAGCGGCCTTTCAGTGGGCTTGGCAGCACCTTCTTCGGACAGACGCTCATGCATTTCTGCTTGTTCGTCCACGTTGGTGACAAATATCCTGTCTATCAGTCTATTCGTGACGATTCTCTTACTTTGATAGTGCTGCCAAGCCCACAATGTTTGTTTGTTTCGCTGTGTGACTGTTTGATTGTCATTAGATTGCTCTTGTTAGCATCGGGGGACGTGGAGCTGAACCCGGGTCCGTCTTCGGAATCCGAATCCGAGGCTACTGTAAACAGTCAGCTTCTTAGAAAAATCTTAAAAGAGCAAACGAAAACGGATAAGACGCTCACCATGCTTTCTGCCAACCTGAAACAAGTGGAAATAACTATAGGTGGTGTTCAAGAAAGGATAGCGTCGATTGAAAAAGAGCTTGGACGGCTACAAAAATGCGAGGAAAAGCTGGTTGAGCACGAAGCAGCGTGCAAGGGGACGAGGGAACTAGTGAACGAGCTTACGATTAAAGTTGATGACCTTGAAAACCGAAGTCGAAGAAACAACTTGATGATTTACGGCTTAAGTGAAGAATCAAAAGAAGATAACAAATCTCTGCAAGACAGGGTTCAACAACAAGTATTTAAGGACTTACTCGGCGTCGAAGTGAATTCGATAGAGCGCATCCACAGAGTAGGTTTTAAACATGCTGGGTAACACCGACCAATTATTTTAAGGCTATTTGATTACTCTGAGAAAACTACAATTATGTCGCCTTGTTTCAAGCTAAAAGGAACACAGATTTTCATATCTGATGATTTTTCCAAGAGAGTTCGTGACTTACGCCGCAGGTTGTGGCATTCGACATCAGTGGAAAAAACCATTGGAGCAAAGGTTTCGCTCTTGTTTGATGAACTGAAAGTAGACGATAAAGTTTATATCTGGGACGAGCTTTCAAACCAACGGCTAGAAGTTAGACGACGTGATGCACAGGCTCGGCGAAATTCTGGTCATTCTGCAACAACCCGAGTGAACACAAGAAGCAGCAGTAAAAAATGACAGCCTGTGAGCAAAGTTCTCAGAGTTGTTTCACTGAATGCGCGTAGTGTTGTTAACAAAGCCAGTTCCCTTGAAGACGTTATCTCCTGTTATCAGCAACACATCTTAGTAATCACTGAGACATGGCTACATGCAGATGTGCAAGATTCGGAAGTCATACCGTCTTCTTACAAGCTTATTCGTAAAGATAGGGAGTCACGTGGGGGAGGAGTAGCAATCGCCATTAAAAACAACGTCGCATTTACTGTTTTGGATGGCATCAACAACCACGAAAGCGTGTGGTGCAGAATTAAATGTCTTAGTAAAAGAATACTTTTAGGGGGCGTGTATCGACCACCGAGTTCTTCGCCCGAATACTTAGAAGCCATTCAAGACTACCTTGCAGATAATACAAATTCTCGATCCCGGATTAGAATAACAGGAGATTTCAACCTACCGGGTATAAACTGGGCTGATTTTTCTTATGATGGCAAAGAATCTCGAAGTGCAGATATACTGATTACGACCGCATTCAACTTCTGCTTACAACAACTAGTTTTTGAGGCTACCAGGGTTGACAGTTCATCATCATCCCTCCTTGATTTGGCACTGGTTAGCAGCTCGTTCCAAGGTTGTTCAGCCAATGTAGAAGAAGGAATATCCGATCACAAGTTGCTTGCTGTGTCATGTCCTCTTTCAGGAACACGTTCATTTACTAGACCGTCAGATACTTTCGTGAGAGATTACACTCATGCGGATGATAACGCTATTTTAGAATACTTGGAATCACGCTTTGATTGTTTTAGTCAAGTTAATGATGTCAATGAAATGTGGTCAAACTTTAGAGAAAATGTTCTTTTTTGCGAGCAAAGATATGTGCCGTTAAAAAAGAAACGAGTTAGTAGGGAATATCCGTGGTTCACGAGAAAAACGATTCATTTGAAACGCAAAATTAAGCGTCAGCGCAAGCGTCGGAACACGAGTGATTTTTCAAGCTTTACTTCTAAGTTGCTAGAACTAACCCGATTGGCAAATGAAAGCTTTTTTTCAAATACTCCACCGTCCTTCATGAAATATGAACCCCGAAAATTCTGGCGCTATCTGTCAAAAAATAAACGAGGCATTTCAGAGATCAGGGTCGCGGAAGAAAGTATTGTTGACGCGACTATCATTGCCAACAAATTTAATGTCTTTTTCCAGTCCGTTTTTACACGGACAGCCACGCATGCTCAGTTGCGGTCATATGACTCTGATAGCCTTATGCCAGAAGTGGAAATCACTGAGGATGGAGTCCTTTGCCTTTTACACAAACTAGATGTAAAGAAATCACCTGGTCCGGACGAACTATCTAATACTTTTTTGAGTAGATATGCTGTTTGGGTGGCAAAATATTTACATTGCAATTGATTGATTGATATGTGGGGTTTAACGTCCCAAAACCACTATATGATTATGAAAGACGCCGTAGTGGAAGGCTCCGGAAATTTAGACCACCTGGGGTTCTTTAACGTGACCCAAATCTGAGCACACGGGCCTACAACATTTCCGCCTCCATCGGAAATGCAGCCGCCGCAGCCGGGATTCGAACCCGCGCCCTGCGGGTCAGCAGCCGACTACCTTAGCCACTAGACCACCGCGGCGGGGCTTTACATCGCATTTACACTGCATCGTTACACGCTGCAGTTATTCCTGATGACTGGCGCTCGGCAAAAATAATTCCGGTACATAAATCGGGCTCCACTTTGGAAGTTAACAATTACAGGCCTGTTTCTTTAACTAGTACTTGCTGTAAATATTTGAGCACATTATATTTAAGGCCATGATCACTCACTTAGAAAATAACAAACTACTGTATGCCCAGCAGCATGGATTTAGGTCTGGTTTGTCGACCGTCACCCAACTAGCTGAAATAAGTGATGATTTAATTAGAACGCTTAATTTGAAAGGTCAAACCGATGCCATCTTTTGGGATTTTTCTAAGGCCTTTGACGTCATACCCCATCAGAATTTAATAACAAAATTATTAGCTATAGGCATTGAGCAGAAGGTTGTAGCATGGATCGCGAGCTACTTGAGTAACAGAAGACAGTGTGTTACCATAAATGGCTGTCTCTCGAAAGAGTTGGCAGTGCATTCGGGAGTTCCACAGGGCTCAGTCCTCGGACCTCTTCTTTTTTTGGTTTATATTAATGATATTTATTTTTGTGTCGAGCCACCAATCCAGATTGAGCTATTTGCGGACGACTGCGTAGTGTACACATCCATAAATAACCAAGAAGACCAAATTAAACTTAATGATGCCTTGCGCTCAATTAACGAATGGTGTATAAGGTGGGGACTAAAAAGAAATTGTTCAAAAACGAATTCCGTTACGTTTATCAACAAAACGTTACCCCTTCATTTCACATATTTCATAGGAAATGCTGCAATCACGAGAGCTGATCGGGTTAAATATCTGGGAGTTACACTTACCAGTAACCTCAGTTGGGAAACGCACATTGAAAATGTGTGTTCGGGTGCACTGAAGAAATTATCCTTTTTGAAAAGAAAACTGCATAACACTCCTCCCACGTTAAAACTAAAAGCGTATAAAGCACTCGTGCGACCGAAATTTGAGTATGCCGACATTATTTGGGGCCCTTGGCAACAATATTTGATTAAGAAAATAGAAAGAGTCCAAAATTTAGCTCTGCGCTTTATATATTCCGCTTACTCCCGACAACATAGTGTAACTAATCTACGTAATAGAGCAAGCCTACAAATACTAGAACAGCGCAGGATAATATCCACATTAAAATCCGTCTACCAACTTGATCACGGGGACTTTAAATTATCACGGGAACGATACCTTCAGCAGCCTTCTAAACTTTCAGCTAGGACAAATCACAACAAAACGTTTAGGCAGCCACCCAGCCACATTAATGCCCACAAGTTCGCTCTCTTTCCTTGCGCAATTTTTCATTGGAACGCATTACCTGCGGAAGTAGTGAATGCTGCCTCGACGGCTTCATTCACTCAACAGATAGAAAAGTTTAATTTCACCATATAAGTGATGTATGCTGAAAATAGTGTCATTTGAGTGCAAATCATCCGGCTACAAATGTTGAAAATATTCTTAGTTGAGCGCAGTTCTGTTGAACAGCGAGAAAATATATTTGACTTTTCTGTACTTGATAGTTATGTATTCTTTCATTTATGCCCTGTACTCCAGTGTATTACTAGTTATTGCTTGAATGTATTGTTTGTATCCCACTCCTGCATGGGCCCGGGTAGGGCCTGCAGTATCTGTAAATAAATAAATAAATAAAAAATAAATCCTTCCGGTGTGCGGTCTACTGCAACCATGCAAGACGCTTCACTTTCTACCAGTCCTCGGGTGACGAACTTCTCGCTGTTAGGACCCATTTTCGCCCCTGCTCAGCAAGGGAGAAACGGCTTCAGCAGTTTCTTTTCTTCAAGAAAACTTTCAAAGGGGGCGGAAGGGGGGGTGATATTCCTTAATAAATTGACCAGAATGCATTAGCTCTCCGAGGCCCGAAGGCTTTTATCGACCTCCGCGAGCTCCAACCAATGATCTAACTACCCCATGAGCCTCGATGCGTAGTGCTTGGCGGTTTCTGTATCTTCGTGTCTCGCATTGCGGAATTTATCTCAGTACGCGTCCGCTGTGTTCAGAAACCGTAGCAGGGGTGCCCGCTTTCACGTGTCGTGATTTAAGGCAGCAGTCGGGTCCATGCGTCCGATAACAGAGCTTCCCCCGCCATGCATAGACCTAATGAAAGCGCCCACTTCTCTCGGGCCCATTCTTGGCAAAAGGCTACACGTTCAAAGCATATCAGATATGCATCTAGGTCGTCCCTTCCGTCATTGAATGGTAGTATAAGCTTGTGGGGACTGCACACGTTTGACGCAACGGGCGCATTCGTGCTCACAGCATTTACGTCATAGGCTGTCTGCGGACTAGCGGCCCTTTCTTGAAGCCGAAGTTTCACCTCAAGAAACTTCATCTCTTGTTCCAGTAGCTTTTGTTGCTACTCCGCTTTCTCACGAGCTGCCTCACGTCCCTATTTGAGTAACTGCTGTTTCAATGCCATTTTGTTCTTCAGAGCATTTCACTCTTCGGCATGTTCGTCACGTAATCGTATACGCTCCTGCTCCACCGATGTCCTCCATTCCGCATGCATCAGTCTCAGATCTTTTCCAATGCTGACGACGTTGTCGTTATCTATGCCTTACCCCTATGCTTGAACTTTAGCTACCGTTGTTTTGGGCCAATCCTGGCAAGGTTTGCCAATTGTGACAGGTTCGTGTGTACCCAAGTGCTCAAACGACAAGCGATGCGACGTAAACAATGACAGAACGTTTATGCTACATGTACGCACATACATGAAGGGTTTAGAATACCATAAATTATCTTAAAATCCATTGCGGTGTTATTGTCCCCGCACTTCCTTAGCTACAGTACACTGTTCCCACTACACTGACACAGCGCAGCTATTTAGCACACTACTGCACGTGGGCCGCTCACACGTCGCTGTCGATGAGATGGCCCAACGTGTCGCCGTGTCACCTTGAGGTTGTGGTACTGCTATCACGACAGTCACTGGGACGACCGCTTCACTGTAGTGTAGCTGGCCAGATGCGTGCTTGGCCACACCTGAAAACACTGGTAGGCCAGTCCCGCAGGCCTAGGCTTGCCTGGCTCGGTGACCCCAGAGTTGCCAACGTGCTTGCGGGTCTCGGTGGCGACGCTTGCACCGTCGTCGCCCAGCATTTCTCTTTGTCAGAGTTCGCCTTGAGTCCACCCGTGAGAGGTTCGGTGCAGCAACGGACCGGTAGCCGTCGCAACGCTTGTTCTCTACTGCTGTCTCACTGGCTCGACGTGCCCGGCTTCTCGAGCGTTCCAACCTCCTTCGTCTTCTTCCCGCTCCCTCACGAGTGACGCCGCCGTGCACCACACTCATTTTCGTCCTCTTCTCTAGTCCTCCGAAAGCTCGGTATCAAAATTTTCTCCCACTCATCACCTACTTTCATTCTGTTGCTTTCTAAGCCACATTGCTCACAGACGGCATGCCTTGAGCGTAAACTTGGCAGGTTTATGTGAACCACAAGGTGAAATTTATCTTTGTTTCAGAGCAGCAGCCACCCAAGGCAATCATGATTTGAGAGTTGATGCATGCCGAACTCTTACAAAACAGACTTTTATTCCCTAGTAATAATCATATATTAATCGGACGTTACAGAACTGCTGTCTGCTTCACTCAGGCCAACATAAAGGCAACATAAAGACTGCATTTTAAATAGAAAGAACGTGAAATAACCAAACTTGTCGTTTTTACCGCCGTTTCAGTTTAAAAATAAGTAATGCTTTTAATCAGGCTGCGTAATATCAGATTTCCGTAGCATCACAAAAGTTCCTAGATTTAACAAACAGATGCAAAATCCCTAAAGGAAGTCCAAAATTCATAGACCTAAGGATAAATCCCCAAGGTTGGCGTCACTAGAGCAGCTGGAGAGAGAGAAGGCAGAAGCATGCAGCGGAGGCACTGGCAGTGCACCGTACCAGCGGCTACACGCGGCAATACATCACCGCGGGAAAAGGAAAACCCGCCACAACGATGCTCAACAGCCAACGCGCGGATTAGGGTGGCGCTTTCTATTCGGAAGGCAATCGAAATTCTCTCCGCGACACTTTTGTGACTCCCTTATAAATATGGCAACTCTCTTTTTCTGCTTCTACCTACCAAAAGGGGTCAAGTGAGTACCCCTTGTGAATTAGCATGTCATAATCGTCTTCTGATTTTTTTTGTGACCCAGGTATAAATTAGTGCGCCCTTTTATGGCGGCAGTCTTACAATGAGGCCCGTTCATTCTCGAATGTCAAGCGAAAATTCTCCGAAGTGTGTCAACACTTTTACACTTCATAACGACCCTTGATTTCTGTAAGACTGGGTTATACTAATAGAAAAAGTAATCAGATGTTCTTCCCACAAATAATTAGTCTCCGCATCGCGCACGTCCTTCCACTCCCGGAAGCCGCCTTAAACGGAGAACCACATTGCGCACCTCACGCAGTGACCAATCCGCCACGTTATCTATGACCTGCCTTCGTGAACCTATTTAATGCAGAGGAACGTTTACAAAAAGAATGTCGTTCTGTCTGCCATTCCTATAAGTAAACGTAATACGCTTCGGTTACAGTTTCACCAATCGTAAATGGAATGGTGGCGTTCTTTCGTTCCTCCGAAAAGGTACTAGTTCCCGGAACGCCGTTCCGTAAACACTACTTGGGAAGTCCATGGCCCACATCTTTCAGGGTAGTCACCTTCAAAAGAAACAGTCGCGTTTTCTATGGTGCTATGTAAATAGGGTCCTGAAGCACATGAGTTTCCCTGCACAGAGCAATATCGACTACCTCGTAAATGGAGTTAGTACTGCACTAGTATTTTGGAGCATGTAGGATAGTCAAGTATTGTTTTGGGAAATGCTGAGAGTGACGTATTCAATGACCGCACGCACGCCCTTCTGGTGTCATTTAATGCAATTCGTTATTGAAGCATTGGGCAAGCCAAATGTACCCAGCAGGGCCAACATTTTTTTTTTTTTGAAGCCATGCGTGGCACCACGCCATGCCTCTAGTCTCGTATACCCGCGTAGGTCAATGAAATCCCTCATGCTCGTGTTGTGACATCGCTTCGCACTACATGACTTCGAAGTCGGCAACTCTCATGGAACACAGTGACCTCTCATTTCATCATGCAAACGACATCAAATCGCAGCAAAACACGTGAAATGGCAGAATAGAGTGTCTTAAGTAGCTGAAAGCGTTGAACTGCTACATCTTGCAAATGTCATGAAAGAGCACCAAACGACCTGAAATGGCGAAATGCCGTAGTTTGTACAGCCAGAAGTGCAAAACTGAAACATCATTCAAAAATTCATTTGGACATAACAAAACAACCTTGAAACCTACACGTTCAGCTAATTGTTGCGGGACCTTGACGTTTCCTCGCCACCTGCATTTCCTTCTTACGCAATTTGTCGCCTAATTAACAGGCATCTGCTCCAGCGAAAAAAATTGAAACGAACAAGTTTTCGATATTTGTTTTAAATTACATTTTTTACGTAGTACTTTTGAGGCTCAAAATTAGTGTTATAGCGAGGGCAAACAGATCTCATTTCTCACTTCATCGTGCGGAGAAAAAAAGCCGGTCGCTGGTACGTATGTAAGGGTGGGGTAAGGTTTAGTATTCGTAGGCTCGTTATATACAGGTAATACAGGCTATCACACCGACAAGCGAAATTCGGGAGCGCGCTGTCAAAGATGGTCATTATAGGCAGATGCTCCCTAGTTCGGTTGTGCTAGCCTCATTGCTAGCGCGTTAGCTAGAAACGAACACTGCCACTTGGCACGTCCTTAGCGTCAGTGAACAAACCGCGCCTTCCATGATGCGGTAAATCTTATTCGTTCTAGCAAAACGCGAAGTTTTCGTAAAAATACGTTGCAACACGCGCTTTTCATGATAGCCCGTAGAGTACGCATATCGGCTTCGCGAGGTTCTCTGTAACCATGTAGGTTAGTTACACGTTATTGCCTGGCCTTTACAGATGTAAATAAACCTATTTTACGACCTTGTAGCATTCTTCCGTGGTTTGGCAGTGCATAAATTCTATAAATTTGTTGGCAGAAACTTGCATAGGGTCACAATTT